>PVKU01002806.1:0-208014 GCA_004027475.1 Anoura caudifer | reverse complement strand
GCCACGCCTGGGTCTAAATCCCCACGCCAATCCTCCTCTGCAGCCCTATTTCCGACTCCTCCTACAATCGGTTACACCTGCCAGCATTCCTGTATGTTTCCAAGGTTATTGGGATGCCATCATGAGTCTGGGCAGGTGTGTCCCATTTTCTGGAGCCAATCTTCTCCAAGCTCCCACACAGGTGCTTTAACTTAGGGTTTCTCCCCCAGTCACATCCTTGGGGAAGTCCTTTCCATCCCCCCTGGCTCAGAGCATGGCCACAGCTGTTTAACATATCTATGAAACCAGTTAAAGGTTATAGATATGTTAAATGACCATTCTGGGGGGGTTATCTGCAAAACCATTGCTATGCAAAACAACTCAATGGCCCTGCTCCATTTGTCCCTTCCCCCAACTCATACCTGTGGGGGAGGGGGTGAGGACATCTTATATGTCCCTCTAATATTCCCTGGACACCGTGAGTTCTGGGCCCCATTCCAACTCCCTTTTGGGGCCCCCCTCTTGGCTGCACCCTGTTACATTCCAAGTCACGAAAGGCAAAGACCTACACCCAAGATTATTCTATCCAGCAAAGCTATCATTTAGAATGGAAGGGCAGATAAAGTGTTTCCCAGATAAGTTAAAATCAGAGGAGTTTATCATTACCAAGCTCTTATTATATGAAATGTTAAAGGGACTTATCTAAGAATAAGATCAAAACTATGAACAGTAAAATGACAACAAACACAACTATCAACAACTGAACCTAAAAAATAACAAAAACAAACTAAGGAAACAGCTAGAATAGGAACAGAATCACAGAAATGAAGATCACATGGAGGGTTATAGGGGGAGGGAAGGGAGAATGGGGGAAAAGGTACAGGGGAAAAGAAGCATGACTGGTAGGTACAAAATAGACAGTGGGAGGTTAAGAATAGTAAAGGAGAAGTAGAAACCAAAGAACTTATATGTACAACCCATAAACATGAACTAAGGTGGGGGAATGCTGGTGGGCTGAGGGGGTGGGGTGCAGGGCAGAGGGGAATAAAAAGGGGAGAAAAAAGTGGGATAATTGTAATAGCATAGTGAATAAAATATGCTTTTTAAAAATTAAAAAATCACATCTCCACATATCACCTCTGCCTGAATTAGACTCTTTCTCAATATCCTCTTCTTGTCAGCACTAGATAATGCACAGTTCTCCCTTCTTTTGAAAGGTGAAGAAAACAAGCCTGCTCAAACCAGCAACAACAAATTAAAAACAGAAGAAACTGAAGTATCTAAATTAAAGACTGAAGAAAACAATGCATATCACTTCTTTAAATACACTTCTGATGTTTTGACAAAACACAAATTCAAGTTGGAATACTGTATACACAACTACAGTTTTGTCTACAAAGCATGCCAGGGAGAAAAAGAACATTGCACCCTATCTCAATAGGCCTAGGTCCAAGTTCTGGTTCTGTCACCCTGTGAACCAATGTTGGCCTCTATGGCCTCCATTACAATGCTTGTTAAAGAATTTTAGGAGCATTTAGCAAATAAGTTCTCAGAGCAGGGTTTGCCCTTGTCTTTGGGTATACAAATTTGTATACAAATGCCACTTAATGTTAAATCTTCATCTCACTTGTGTCCTAAATACTTTTCTATCATCAGGAATTCCATTGATCACATAGTCTTGGGTTCATGTCTTTTCTGGAGTTCATATCTGACCTCTGTAATTTACTGTGTAATATTGATTTTTCAGAGTTTCAGTTTCTTTCTTGGTAAAATGGAATAACATGGCTCAGTCTTCAAAATAAATTGCAAACCTGACCATTTCTCATCTCCACTGCTGTTATTCTAGTCCAGAGATAGATAGACTATGCCTGCAATCTAGTTAAAAATAGCTTTACATTTTTAAGGTGTTTTTAAACAAAGCTAAAGATGTGTGACAGAGAGCACATGTAACCAAAAAATTCTCTGACCCTTTACAGAAAGTTCGTTGACCCCTGTTCTAGTCCAAGCCATGTTTGCTTAAACTATTGTAAAGGCCTCCTGTTCCACTTACTTCCCTTTTTCATCTCAGTTTTCCCTCCCACCTAACTCCACTCCATTTCCTACTCTGCAACCAACAATGACCTGTTTAAAATAAAAATCAGCTCTTATTTCTGACATAAAAATCTCCAAATAGCTTCCCAATGTGCACAGTATAAAATCCAAACTGCTTTCTCTATAATCCAGGTCTGCTAGCATCTGCATCTGCAATCTACTCCTGCTAGTTCCCCTAATTTACTAAATTCTAACCACTTAAGCTTGTTTTCTTTGCACCCATGTACCTCCCTCCACCCCTGTCTTTGCATTTAGCATCCTTTCTCCTGATCTGGAACTCCTTTTTCCGCCCTAGGTTTTCCTACCCTTGGCAGCTCAAAAATAAGCGCCTCAAAGAGCCTATCCCCAAGTATCATCTCTAATATGGCACATGTTCCCAGATTAATCTCCTTAATTGCTTTTTCTTGTCTGTCTCTACCTCCCACCCCAATTAGAAGAGACCTCCTAGAACCTTCTCATCTTGCTCTACTTTTTTAATCCCAATCTGCATGATAGGTACTCACTAAAATGTGTTGAATGAATGGTCAGATATTGAGATTATAAATAAGAGCATCAGAAGGCATAAGAGCATAAGGGCCTGTCTTAGAATGTTTTAAATTTTTTCCCAAGGATTGTGGTGAAGTTTCAATAAAATATATAAAACATTTAACAGTGCCTAGCTGCAAACATCTGAGCTCAATGACAGTCTGCCCTCACTCCTCTATTTTGAATGCACATAGGCGTGGGAGTTAAAACACCTGCCTGTGTAGGCATGTATGTATAGTGAGAGAAACAGAGAGAGGAAAGATTCATCAAGGAAGTACCCCAAGTCCATCCCAGTTACAAAAATACTAAACTTTCATAAGGAACCTCTGAACACCCCCATCTCCCCAGGACCTCACCATGATCTGGCAATTAGAGGGTTATTGCTTGACAACACTAAGGCCGGTGGGTTGTTAAGTATTTTGAAAACCACCTCTACTTAAGGAGAAATAGAAACTGGCAAATACAAGTTTCCGAAAAGTTGAGTTCTGACTAGACCCTGAGAAGAATCCCAGTTTGGCCAAGAGTTGACTCTGTGAAATCTTAGAGAGGGAGCTAAGTGACAATGACAATGACAATGATGATGATTTAAACCAGCTCTTTTTTTTTTTTCTTTTTTTTTTTTCTCCTTGACTGGTGTGGCTCCAGTGGCTGGGTATCATCCTGCAAAGGAAAAAGTCCCGGTTTCGATTCCCAGTCAGGCCACACAGCAGGTTTGGGGCCAGGTCCTGGTCAGGGCGCCTACCAGAGACAACCAATTGATGTTTCTCTCCCTCTCTTTCTCCCTTCCCCTCTCTCTAAAAATAAATAAATAAAATCTTTTTAAAAAATAAATAAACCAGCCCATTTTTGTCCAAGAACAGGACATATTGATTATATTTGTTTTTATATTTCACAAAGGCATGTAGAAATTCCAACCTCTTCATCTGACCCTGAAATACAAATAGAAATGTTTAAAACTGTGAGTTCCGGATGGAAGAGCTATGGTTCCCCCATTTGTGAATTTATTGTAAAAGGCAAGTGGGTAACTAGAAAGGACAACAGCGGGTTGGCACCATAAGGGGAGGCATTGAAACTATGCTGAAGTTTTCCTGGGAGCCCTTGGTATAGCTGAGGCCAGTTGCTTCTCTCTATTCAGGGGAGACCATCCCTAGCATGAGTCAGCAAAGGTGAGCATCCAGGGTCCATATGTTCATAAGTGGAAGGACAGGTGGGCATTTGGCACTTTTCTGTTCGAGGTGAAGTAAATTGAACTTGATTAGAAGGCAAATTCAGTTCTCAAATGTCCCTTTAGGTAGAACAAATGTTTTCCTCTTTTGAATTTGTTTACTCAAGTATCTAATTTTTACTTTGAGTCAAATAAAAAAATGTTTTATACATTTTTTCCAGTTTATATTTTATATGTTCTACAAAGTTTTATATATTTTTCCAGATTTAACTGACATTTAACACTGTACAATTTCTTCCAGTGGTGTGAATTTTTAAGATTTACTCTGCAACTTTTAAGTATACAATACAGTATTATTATCTGCAATAATGATGCTATACATTACATCCCAAGGACTTATAACTGGAAGTTTGCACCTTTTAACAACCTTCATCCATTTTCCCAATCCCCTACCCCAGTCCCTTACACTGGCAACCACCAGTCTGTTTTGTTTGTAGGAGTTTAGTTTTTTTTTAGATTTCATATATAACTGAGATCATAATATTTGTCTTTCTCTAACTTATTTCACTTAGCGTAATGACATCAAGGTCCATACCTCAGTTGTAAACTATTAATTTCTGAACAAAATTCACCTATTTAATAGGTTAGTAATACTCCATGGACAAGTGACCATAACATGCTATGCCGTTTCTCTTTTGGAAAAAGTGTGCGAATCAGCTATGGACATAGAGCTTTTTCTATGTTCAAGATATTTGATATGGAAGGTGATTTTCAGAAATGCAATCACTAGGTTAGATTGGGGAATGCTTTCATTTATATAACCCTCTCAGGAACCTCTTCCCTCATCTGGAAACACCACTTCCACTAGCTTGCCCCTCTGACCACGTGTTCCTCAGAAAGCTGCAATGTTTTTACAGCCCCCATCTCTACAACCACAACCACATGTGGGCAGCAGACACAAAACAGACTGTTTAAAGTTCTTCCCTGGGATTTCTGAATCTGGGTTCAAGAGAACTTGAACCAATCCAGGTGACACAATGTCAAGACAAGGAAACTCGGGAGCAGTCAGAAGCCTATTCTTTGTTCTGTGGAAGAAGGTAGGCAATAATAAGAGAGTGAACTTAAATTTAAAGAGAGGAGTAGAGACTAAGAGAAGACAAAGCATTTTTGTGCCTGGTTCCAATTGTTCCTGTATTCCTGCCTTAAGATTTGGAAGTTCAATTTTCTTTCAATAACTCCCTCTTTTTGTACTTTTGTTTGTTTTGTAACATTTGTAATAGATTCATATAGATAGCCTCCAGGTTCTCCAATATGAGTACATTTC
The DNA here is from genome assembly GCA_004027475.1 of Anoura caudifer. Taxonomy (NCBI): domain Eukaryota; kingdom Metazoa; phylum Chordata; class Mammalia; order Chiroptera; family Phyllostomidae; genus Anoura; species Anoura caudifer. The sequence goes on along the minus strand of PVKU01002806.1, from coordinate 202,930 downwards.
CCCTGTTCATTCAACTTCCCACTCTCCAAAATGACTATTTCATACCTCTCCTCTCTCAAATTGCACTTTCCAGTAACAACCTTTTTATTGCACTAGCACTGTCAAGATTATGAACTGTTCCATACTAAAGCCTGGAGACACGGATATTGCATAAAATGAGCACATGCTCTGTGGATAAAGGATAGTTGGGCCCACTAGACACAAGGGATATCTGTAGTTAAATGAACCCTGTGACACTTGTCTTTGCAGAATGAAATCTAACTAGCCTACATGCATGCCCTTTGTGTCCACATTCTCTACCTTCTTTCCTACTAAAACAAAAGGTCTCTGCTCCTATCTTGCCTCTCCATTTAGCTAATGTATCCCATTTCTTCTCTCCTTTGTGGGCTTTGTTCCTGATGTTTCCTCCACCCTATACACTAAATGTCTCAGCTGGGTCATTCCTGGGTCATTCCCATTAACAGATGAATATCCACAAGTATTTTTCATCTCAGACAGAAACTGTTCTGACCCCTTGTCTCCCCTACCAGCTCCTTTTCCATAGCTGTTCCCCTTCCTACAGCTTCCTACCATCCTTCCCTATATAGCTACATGCTAACCTTCATTCAGGCCCACTAGCCTTGTTTATCTCAAGATCTTTCCCACCTTAGGGACATTACATTTCATATTCTCTGATCCACAGGTTCTGTTCCAGACTTCACAGGACTGTCACTCATTCAGGCCACCTCAGGTAAACGAACCTAAAGTAATCCTCTCTGTCACTCTGTTGCTTCATGCATTCATCACTAGTGACTATTACTTTGTTTACTTCATTATTTCCCCTAACTAGACTGTAAGCTTCCTGAAAGCATCTTATTGGCCTTGCTCATCTCTGTATCCTTGGAGCCTGGAATAGTGTCCAAGAGACCTATTAAGTGTTTAATATTTATTTATCCAACTAATAAAACCCATGTAAAGTGTAGTTGAGATGCAAGTGGAGAGCATAAACAATTAAATCTGCAGGGAGTTTAATAGAGTTGGACAGAGGTAAGACTAAGCAGATTCTTTTTTAAATTTTATTTAAAATATCAATGCACAAAAGAAACACCTATTGGCTGCCTCCCATATGCCCCTGATTGAGGACCTGGCCCACAACCCAGGCATGTGCTCTGACTGGGAATTGAACTGGTGACCATTGGGTTTGCAGGCTGTTCACAGGCCAAGCTCAATCCATTGAGCCACACCAGTGAGGGCTATATTTCTTTTTTTTTTAATTGAATTTATTGGTGTGACACTGGTTAATAAAATCATATAGGTTTCAGGTGTACAATTCTACACCATGTCATCTATATATTGTATTGTGTTCACCAGCTATGTCAATTATATCTCAATAAAGCTGTTAAAAAAAACTCTGGATACATTAGGCATAGCAGAAGAGTCAGTGATTGAATAGATTTTAGGAAATCACTCAAAATATATCATCAACAGATAAAGAAGTGAAAAATACGTAAGAGATGCTGGGAAAGAGAATAAGGAAGTCAAATATCTAATAAAAGTCAGGAAGGAAAGAAGAGGGACAATGGAAAAGAAAATGCAGGAAAATGACAATGACTAAGAACTGTCCCAAATCACAAAAAACACAAACCCACATACAAAAACATCACAGTAGTTCCCAGAGAATAAATTAAAACAAATCCATACCTAGCCACCTTGTTATAAAATTATAAAACATGTAAAAAAAGAGAAAGTCATAAAATCATAACAACATTAAAACTGTCAGATTTCTTATCAGCAATAATAGAGATCATAGGACAATGGAATAATAGTATCTTCAAAGTACTCTGGACTTCTGGCCAAGATGGAGGCATAGGTGGTCACACTGTGCCTCATCGCACAACCAAAATTAAGGACAACAAAAATTTAGAAACAAGAAAACAAGCAGAACTGACAGAAAATTGAACAGTACGGAAGTCTGACAAGCATTCATCCAGACCGGTAACGGGGGCAGAGTTGTGGCAGGAAAAAGAAGAGATTGGCGGACCCAGATGTGCAGGAGCCCCAGGCATGCAGGCAGCTACTAGAGGACCCCAGGTGCAGGGTGGCAATGGGCAGACCCAATAAGGCCACCCAAGGCAGCTGGCTGACTAGGCGGTCCCATATTTGCCCACAGATAATCCAGGTGAAAACGGGGAGTGAGACAAACCTCACAACCCAGGGCCCCAGTGCTAGGAAATAAAACATAAAAACACTGATTTAATACACCTGTGGGGGTTAAGGTGCTGGGAGAGACTCCCAGGCTCACAGGAGAGTTTGTTGGAGAGACCCACAGGGTCCTAGAATGTACACAAGCCCACCCACATGGAAATCATCACCAGAAGGGCCCAATTTGCTTGTGGAAAGCGGCAAAAGGGACTGAAATACAAGAGACAGAGCAGAGCAAGTGCCACTGTTTACTCTCAGACCCCACCTCCATGTACAGGGTCACAAACCAGTGGCTGGGATGCCCCGCCCTGGGGAACACCTAAGGCTCCACCCCTCATACATAACAGGTGTGACCAGACCAAAGGAAAAACAAAACAAAACAAAACAACCAAAAATGGCTCAAACGGGAGAACAGATCAAAGCCCCAGAGCCAATTCAAGAAATAGCCAACCTATCAGAAGCACAATTCAAAGCACTGGTGATCAGGATCCTCACAGAATTGGTTGAATTTGGTCACAAATTAGATGAACAAATAAAGGCTATGCTCAGTGAAATGAAGGAAAATGCACAAGGAACCACTAGTGATGGGAGGAAAACTGGGACTCAAATCAATGGAGTGGACCAGAAGGAAGAAAGAAACAACCAAACAGAAAAGAATGAAGAAACAAGAATTCAAAAAAAAATGAGGAGAGGCTTAAGAACCTCCAGGACATCTTTAAATGTCCCAACATCCGAATTATAGGGGTACCAGAAGGGGAAGAAGAAGAGCAACCAGTGGAAAACTTATTTGAACAAATAATAAAGGAGAACTTCCCCAATCTGGCAAAGGAAATAGACTTCCAGGAAGTCCAGGAAGCTCAGAGAGTCCCAAAGAAGTTGGACCCAAGGAGGAACACACCAAGTCACATCATAGTTACATTAGCTAAGATTAAAATGAAGGAGAGAATTCTAGATGCAGCAAGGGATAAGGGGACAGTCACCTACAAAGGAGTTCCCATCAGACTGTCAGCTGATTTCTCAAAAGAGACCTTAAAGGCAAGAAGGGACTGGAAAGAAGTATTCCAAGTCATGAAAGGCAAGGACCTACATCCAAGATTGCTCTATCCAGCGAAGCTTTCACTTAGAATAGAAGGGCAGATTAAGTGCTTCTCAGATAAGGTCAAGTTAAAGGAGTTTATCATCACCAAGCCCTTATTAGATGAAATGTTAAAGGGACTTATCTAAGAAAAAGAAGATAAAAAATATGAACAGTAAGATGACAGCAAACTCACAATCATTAACACCCACACCTAAAACAAAAACAAAAGCAAACTAAGCAAACAATTAGAACAGGAACAGAACCACAGAAATGGAGATCACATGGAGGGTTAGCAACAGGGGAGTGGGAGGAGGAGAGAGGGGAAAAAGGTATAGAGAATAAGTAGTGTAGACAGTGGGTAGAAAATAGACAGGGGGAGGACAAGAATAGTGTGGGAAATGTAGAAGCGAAAGAACTTATGACACATGGACATTAACTAAAGGGAGTAATGTGGGTGGGAGGCGGTGTGCAGGGTGGAAGGGAATGAAGGGGGGAAATGCGACAACTGTAATAGCATAACCAACAAAATATATATATTTAAAAAAAGTACTCTGGGTGAAAGACATATTTGACCAAAGACCTACCAAAGGAGAGTCTTCGTGAGAAATAAAGGGAGGATGGGACGATGCGGAAAACACCACTGAGCAAGTAAATTTGTAAAAACATGGGTAAATCTATGCATTGACTATAAACCAACTAATGTATGTGTGTTAGATCACACACACATATTTAAAACAGGGTCAAACTAAAGTCCTGGACAAAAATAGCATGAAGGGTGTGTGGAGGTTTGAAGGTTGATATATGATTAGAATTAAAATATGCTATGGTTATTGTATTACTTAGGAGGGTAAAGACTTCATTAAGACAATTGAGTGCTAAATTTTAAGAGGAAGTGCTAAAAATATGTAGAAGGTATAAATTCTAAGACTGTACATGGAAGACAAAGGCAAGGATATAATTCACTCAACTCCACTGGAAGACAAAAAAAAAAAAAAACAGTTAATACAGAAAAGCATGGCAAACAGAAAGTATATTTTCTTTTATTTCTCCCACTGAGGCTATAGACTGTGAGAACTTACATCCTGTTTTCTTTCTGTATCTTCATGTGTATAAAATAGCACTTCATGCAAAGAAGTTGCTCATCAAAGGGCAATATGCTCATTGAATTTAGTATTTTTTTAAGAAAAATGTCACCTCATTTTAAATCTTTGAAAACTAATTAGATTCAACATTTACCCATTAATTTGGTAACTGAATGTAATTTATATCCATATCCTTTGACCTTCCTAAAATTGGAGTCAATTTTTAAACATATATTTTTAAAGGTTTTTTATAAAATATTTTCACCCTTTAACTGTCTTCTCTGCTATAAATTTTATCAGTCTGTTAATTGCCTTTTTAGTGATTTTAGTTTTTAACTTTTTTATTATATTTTATTGATTATGCTATTGTAGTTGTCCCATTTCTCCCCCATCATTCCCCTCCATCCTTCACACCCTCTCCCACCCACATTCCCCTCATTAGTTCATGTCCATGTTTCATAAGTTCTTTAGCTTCTACTTTTCCCACACTATTTTTGCCCTCCCCCTGTCTATTTTCTACCTACTGTCTACGCTACTTATTCTCTCTACCTTTTCTCCCTCTCGCCTCCCCCCACTCCCCTGTTGGTAACCCTCCATGTGGTCTCCAATTCTGTATTCCTGCTCCTGGTCTAGCTGTTTGCTTAGTTTGCTTTTGTTTTAGGTGTGGTTGTTAACATCTGTGAATTTGCTGTCTTTTTACTGTCATATTTTTTATCTCCTTTTTCTTAGGTAAGTCCCTTTAACATTTCCTATAATAAAATGGTCATGATGAACTCCTTGAACTTGACCTTATCTGAGAAGCACTTAATCTGCCCTTCTATTCTAAGTGAAAGCTTCGCTGGATAGAGCAATCTTGGATGGAGGTCCTTGCCTTTCATGACTTGGAATACTTCTTTCCAGCCCCTTCTTCCCTGTAAGGTCTCTTTTGAGAAATCAGCTGACAGTCTGATAGGAACTCCTTTGTGGGTGACTATGCCCTTATCCTTTGCTGCTTCTAGAATTCTCTCCTTCATTTTAATCTTGGCTAATGTAATTATGATGTTTCTCCTTGGGTCCACCTTCTTTGGGACTCTCTGAGCTTCCTGGACTTCCTGGAAGTCTATTTACTTTGCCAGATTAAGGAAGTTCTCCTTTATTATTTGTTCAAATAAGTTTTCCACTTGTTTGCTCTTCCTCTTCCCCTTCTGGTACCCCTATAATTTGGATGTTGGGACATTTAAAGATGTCCTGAGGTTCCTAAGCCTCTCATTTTTTTGAATTCTCATTTCTTTATTCTTTTCTGTTTGGTTGTTTCTTTCTTCCTTCTGGTCCACTCCATTGATTTGAGTCCCAGGTTTCCTCCCATCACTATTGGTTCCCTGTACGTTTTTCTTCATCTCACTTATTGTAGCCTCCATTTGTTCCTCTGATTTGTGACCAAAATCAACCAATTCTGTGAGCTTCCTAATCACCAGAGCTTTGAACTGTGCTTCTAATAGGTTAGCTACCAGTGCTATGACCTCTGCATCTGATAGGTTGACCACTTCCTGGTCGCTTAGATGAACTAGCTCCGGGGCCCTGATCTGTTCTCCCTTTTGAGGCATCCTTGGTTTCGGTTTTTTTGTTTTTATCTGTTTGTGGGGCTGTTATGTAGTGAGGGGCGGAGCCTTAGGCATTCACCAGAGGGGGCAGTGCAGATGCTGGATGTGGGGGAGGGGTCCCAGAGGGAACAATGGTGCTTGCTCTGTGCTGTTTCACAGATTCCAGTCCCTTCAGCCTCTGCCCCCTATCAAATTGGGCCCTTCTGTTGCTGATTTCCGTGTGGGTGGGCTTGTGCACGCTCTAGGACCATGAGGGTCTCCCCAACGAACTCTCCTGAGAGGCTGGGACTCTCTCCTGGCATCTCAGCCCCTAGAAGTATTTTCAATGGGTGCTTTAGGCTTCACTTCCCAGCGCTGGGACCCTGCATTGTGCAGTCTGTCTTGCTGCCCGTTTTTGCCTGGTTTATCTGTGTGTGTCCGTGGTCTGCCACCTTGTGTGCCCTGCCTGGCCTCCCCGCATTTGGCAACGCTACCATCTGTGCGCCTGGAGTGACTGCGCGCCCGGGACCACCACTGCCTTATCCTACCGGGATCCGACTCCGCTGGCCTCGGACTCAGCCGGCCACTGACTCCACCCTTTACCGGTCTGGGTGAATCATTGTTGTCGGACTCCCACACAATTCAATTTTCTCTCTGTCCTGGCTGGGTTTTTTCTTTTGGTTCTGTATTTTTGTTGTCCTTAATCTTGTTTGTGAGAGAAGGCACAGAAGGTCCAGCTACGCCTCCATCTTGGCCAGAAGTCCTAGTTTTTAATTTTTATATAATCTTTTTTATTTCTCCCATGACTGTGTAGAAAGTAGTTTTACAGATCTCACGACTTCAATTACTTTTGAACATGAAGAACTGTTAAGTTCTCCATTAACAAGGAAGATGTATTTAGGATATGCATTGCCACAGGTTGGTGTTAATAGGGCTCAACAGATAGAGAGTGGTCTGAATTTAAAAGGACATCAGTCCCTGAATCTCAAAGTATCCTGTGCCCAACCCATGTTTATAAGAATTACAAAATGCAAATATTGGAAGCCTTCTTAAAAAAAATATTTTATTTCTTTATTTTTACAGAGAGAGGAAGGGAGGGAGAAAGATAGGGAAAGAAATACCAATGTGTGTGGTTGCCTCTCACATGGCCCCCACTGGGGACCTGGCCTGCAACCCAGGCATGTGCCTTGACTGGGAATCGAACCGCTACCCTTTGGTTCTCAGCCCACACTCTATCCAATGAGCCACACCAGCCAGGGCCAAATATTGGGAATCTTAAAAGGTGACTGTCCCAAAGCTGTTTAAGGCTAGGCAAGGTCACACAGGATTCAGACAGACAAAAGAAAATGAGCAGAGCCATCAGTACGTCTGACATGCCTTTATTCTGGAGTGGGGAGATCCATGTGTGCAGCAAGTCTCCAGTCACACTGTGGAAAGTCCCGACTCCCTTATACACTAAGGCAGAAAATTGTACTTGAACAACAGTAAAAAAAAAAATGTTAAAAGAAGAAAAAACCACCCAGCAGGGCACCAATATAGACTATCACTGCTTATAAAAGACTGATTCTGCACATGCTGGCTCTTAAGCGGTTATAGAAACACTGCTAAGTCCCAGTTATCAAGATATCCAGGTGATGGAGCCTGACTGACTCCATTTCCCCTACAGTGATAAATCTTGTTTTTGAAGTTTTTATTTATTTTTAGATGGAGGGGAAGGGGAATGAGAAAGAGAGGGAGAGAAACATCAATGTGTGGTTGTTTCTCTGCACCCCCAACTGAGGACTTGGACTGCAACCTAGGCCCTGACCAGGAATTGAACCAGGGACCCTTTGTTTCATAGTCTGGTGCTCAATCCACTGAGTCACACCATCCAGGGCTGTTTTTTGTTTTAAACATATTGATTTTAGAAAGGAAGGGGTGGTGGGAGAGAGAAAGAAACATTGATTTGTTGTTTTACTTATTTATATATTCATGGGTTGATTTTTGTATGTGCCCTTAACAAGGCTGGAACCTGCAATCTTGGTGTAGGAATTTTGTCTTAAAAAAAAAAACACAACATTTTATTTATTTATCTTTAGAGGGGAAGGGAAGGAGAGAGGGAGGAAAATATCAATGTATGGTTGCCTCTCATGCGTACCCTGCCGGGAACTGGCCTGCAACCCAGGCATGTACCCTGACTAGGAATCGAACCGCAATCCCTTGATTCACAAGCCCGCGCTCAATCCACTGAGCTACACCAGCTGGGGCAGGAATTTTGTCTTTTAAATTCAACATACAAGTTATCAGCCTACTGAAAGGCAAAGTAATTAGGAAAAAAGTTCTCATCAAAAGACAAGGTATTAATTTTTTCTATTTCCAGATGTTTCTTTACAACAATTTTCAAAATTTTGTCTGAGTATTAGAGAAGAAACAGATTTGAGAAAACAACTTGTATTAGAAAAACTGAACTCAAAGATGTATAGAAAGTGATATACAACTTTAGACTTCAGAAATTTGGGGACAAAATTTTGACTAATGGTCACCTGTTACCACTGCTGTTCTTGTTAACAGTGTTAATCTTGCCAACATCCTCTGATTTCAATGGCCTTCAGGACATTTGTCTTGGGAGCTAAGATCTGTGCTGTACCCACCCAGCACTTGCAACTACTTTTAATGAAATTAAAATGAAATTTTAATGAAAGAAAAAAAGTGTTTTTAACACAGTTCCTGTCATGCTAGCCTGTAGTGCTCAACCATTACATCTGGCTATCAGGTACCACATTGAGCAACACAGACAGAACATTTGTCCCTTACAGAAAGTTCTGTTGGGCAGCTTTGCCTTGTCTTTCAAAATTTCCAGGTATCTTCTGAGCTGTTTCTCCACAACCTTAACTGTATCTTTTTACAGTTTCAGGTACATTCTTGATCTCCTTGCAGCTCCCCATTGATCCTTCTGAAAATGGAGCCGTTTCTACATAACATTTACTAGTAAGTAAAATGCACCACATAACTCAAGTCTGAATGTTACTCCATGTTTGGTGACATTCAGCAGACCTGCCACAACTCTACTGTCACCATTCTGCCCATTTAGTTCTAAACTGCCCTCCCACTGATGATGAAGAGACCAAGTGTCACATGCAGACACATGGTGATCAAAATCTACTTTGGGCTTACAATCTATCTAGGCCCTTTTTTCATCATGGGGTTGCATACAGGTAGTATTTTGTCAGTCAGATCTCTTTACAGCAACTTGAGAGCAGTGACCACATGTATTTCTTCAATATTTTTCACAAGTGTCATTTTAAGTCCTTAGTGGTAACTGCTTTTATACAATATTAAATTATACCAACATGGGAACTGAACTTCAGCCCCAAACTCTCCCCAGGGGATATTTGAATATGAACTAAATATTAAATAACTGAAAATTCTTATCAATGTTCCCAAGTCCAATACTGCTTACAGAAGGAAGTCATTTCAGAAAAACACATTTAACTATTTCAATGAAGTGTCATGTGCTTTCAAATGCTTTGTAGCAAAAATATATTAAAGCAAATATTGTTATGTTAAATGTAGTTGATGAACATATAGATGATCAATGTGCTAGTCTTTCAGCTTTTCTGTATGTTTAAAATTCTTTGTAATAAAAACTTGAAAAAATATATATCACATTTATCTATTGTTTGTGAACATTTGGATTGTTTTTGACTATGAGTAATACAACATTAATTAGTCACATACAAATCTTTATATAGGCTTTGATGGTTTTATACATAAGCTTAAATCGATTAATATTTTAAAAAATGACTTGTGCTCAGGTCTCTCCAGTAATGCTATTTTTTGAGTCTCAAGTTTAATTAATTTCAGTAAAACCAGAATGACTAGAATTTTCAGAAAAGTTTCCTCTGGTAGCTTTCTGGTGAAGTGAGGGTTTGACAGCAACTTTTTGTTTTGTTTCAATGTACCCCTTAATTCTGCTTTTGCAAACATAGTACAGTAGGCCTAACAATGTTTCACACATGATTAGAGATTCTGCAGGGTCTCCTGATGACGAAACAGAGAGCTGGCCAGGACTGCAGAGAACAATGCCCAATAGAATGTGTTCACGAGATTTTGAATCTAGAACATAGCATGAGGTAGCTTTTACAGGTAATTCCTAGTATGAGTTATTTTTAAATATCTGCTTCTAATTACCTCACTACCATGAATTAGTGCCTATTTTCCTGGCACTTTCCATACTTTCCCACCCTCATAGAGCTCACAGACTGCTGGCACACCAAGGGCATAGCAGTGAAGATGGTGGCACTATACTGCTCTTGCCAGATAGCACCTGGGCTGTAATACAGGTTTGCTCTTTCAGGTCTACTGCTTGGTGCCTGCCTGTACATGTAAATGCCTTTGTTAAAAGATAATTCTGGAGACTTAAGGAATAAGCAATTTTGTTTGTGTTCATAGACTGATACCATCACCAGTTGATATGCTACCAAAGTCTTGTGCTAACTTCTATGAAGCAAGCTGATTTATCACCTCTGTATACATGTTCATCTACAGAGCATACTTAACATTTATTGGAACATAATATATGTCAGATACCAATAGGCTTTTAATATTTTCTCAATCTTCTCAAAATTATAGAGGAGAAAATTAATAGTATCTAATAGTATGTGGATAATACTGATGGGTCTAAAAGAAGTTGCCCAAGGATGGAAACATTATTTACCTCAATTTTTCTTAAATTGAGGAATAACTGTCATTTCCTTTAAATATTTAATAAGAATACTGGTGACAAAACCATGTCATTTCAGAAAATGAAAGAATTTATAAAAATAGGAATATTTTATTTTTGCTTTAGCAACTAACACAAAACCATCTTGACCTTTACAGCCAACATTTTTCTTCAACCTTTTCCTTGGATCATGAATTCATTTGGAACAAGTGCTTAAAAAAAAAAAAAAAAGAAGAAAAAAAGAATTCCAAATTGTGAAGAAGAAAAAAAGGTATATTTCCCTTCATAAAAATAAAAGTTAGAATGTTCAGCTATTAAAATGTTTTCTCCAACTTGTATCAGATCGAGTGACTTCACTGTACTGACTGAGGAATGGGCAGGCTGCCTCCTTCCAAATTACCCCCATCTGATAACACTTGTTTCTAAGCAGCAAGCCAGAGTTTTGGATGGGATGCTACCTAAAAGGGCACTTCAAAGTGTTCAGACCTTCACATCTGGCAGATGAAGGAAAAAAATCTAAATTTGGGAATGATAAAGTAAGCACTTTAGGATCACTTACTCCAAAACTACATTCTGCAACAGTAAGAAAAAAAGAAAAGTACCTGTCTACCTTGAGGCTTTGGCCCCACAATACTTAGCACAGTTATCCTCAGTTGTGACTGTTTTCCATAGTAAGCTTCTTCCTCTGTTAAGCACCATAATGCCAAGGCTCTGGCATGGTCATTAACACTACTACCATCTATCTTCAAGAATTTCAGACAATGTAGAGGTCTGGTGTAATTCTTCCTATTGCATTTAGGTAAAATTGTTCCCCATACCAGTTTTATATGTTCTAGTATAGTTTCATAAACTAGAAACACATTGAAATCAAAGCATAAAATATTAGAAATAAAAAATAACACAGGGGCCAAAAATCATAGCTTATATGCTCATCACCCCACCCTGATCTTTCCAGAGGAAAAGCTCAGGAAGCCACAAGCAGCCACTGCAAGTCCTCTCTAATATTACATGATCATTATGATTTAACAGTCAAGTCTGAAATAGCAACCCAGACCAAGACAAAGCTAGGTGGTTGTATCCAAAAGCCCAAGTGTCTTCTGTGATAGAATTGCTGTGCAAGTTGGTCCCAGATCCTGGGGGAAAGTGGTGCCATGCTGGAGATGTGGTTCCCTAAGTAGTAATGTTTGGAGATTAATATTGAAAGCTGCGCTTGGTCTGGATATCATCAAGAATCTGCTGCAGTTCCTCATCTTCAAACCGCCCCTCCAGGCTACAAGAAGAAAACCAAAAGAAGCAAGTCTCTTAGCAATTGACAATGTTCCCCACACTTATCTTTAATGCATGCCAATATTTGAGCACCAGTTGCCCACCTCTCCATTTACCCCTAAACACTGATACTTTTACCTTTCGACTATATTTATTTCGTCTTTCCTTTTAAAAACATCATGAAGTATTTCAAACATACAAAAGGTATAGAAAATAAGTTAACTGTAACAGTAATCCCTACTTCATTTAGATTTAATGAGCATAACAGGAACAAACCAATGATTGTGCATACTCCCCATCCCAACACCTTCACCTCTCTTCCCCAGAAGTAACCATTATCCTAAATTTGGTACTTATCATTCCTATACATATTTTTATACTTACTATATGTGTGTAAAATATATCTATAAGCAATATGCAGTACTGTTTTTAAACTTTGTAAGAAATGGCATCATACTGTATCTTTCTGCAATTTTTTCCGCTGAAAATTCACTCCAGCCTTTGTTGACATTATTCCATGCTGTTCTATTTCACTGATTTTTTTCACTGCTATAAAATAAATACTGTATGAACATATAATGATTTATTTGTTCAGTCTCTTGTTGACTGACAGATTGTTGTCATGTTTTTGCTATCACTAATAATGCAGCAGTGGACACTGGAATATATGTCTCCTTTTTTAAAGTACATGAGTGGGCCCTAGCTGGTGTGGCTCAGTGGACTGAGCACTGGCCTGTGAACTAAAAGGTCACTTGTTCAATTCACAGTCAGGGCAGATGCCTAGGTTGCAGGTGTGGTCCCTGGGAAGCAACTGATCAATGTTTCTCTCACATTGATATTCCCTTCCCTTTCTCCCTATCTTCCCCTCACTCTAAAAATAAACAAATAAAATCCCTTAAAAAAAAAAAAATGTATGAATCCTGGCTGATGTGGTACAGTGGATTGAGTGCTGGCCCGCAAACTGAGAGGTAGCCAGTTCAATTTCCAATCAGAGCACATGCTTGAGTTGCAGGCCAGGTCCCCAGTGGGGGAATATAAGAGGCAGACAACTGATGCTTCTCCCCCTCTCTTCCCATTTCTTTGAAAATAAATAAAATCTTTAGGAAAAGAGTGGCTCTTAGAGGTAATTTTTGGGTCATTGGGTACATTCATCTTTAACTTTATTAGATGCCAATTAGCCAAACTGGTATCCAAACTGACTGTACTAATTTGCACCCCCACCATCAGTGTATGAGAATTTCAGCTGTTCCACATTTTTGGTAACAGTTGGTATGCTACAAAATAATTATTCTCACGTTGTTAAAAAAGATCCTCTCATTCAATGTTTTATCTGTACAGATTTTAAATGCACACAATAATTCTACTTGTAGGAATATATCCAATACACAGAACTTAACATAACTCATACTAACCTTGGGATCAGAGCCTTGGATTCCTCAGCAGTCTCTGGACACAGGTTGGCCAAACAGGCCAACTCAAACTTATGAAGCTTCTTCTGAAGCAACAAGCTGATCATCAGGAAGACAATTAAAACAAAACAAAATCCAAAATTCATGAATAGGAAAAGTGGAATCAAATGTAGCAAGAGAAAAAGTAAAGCATTTGCAATCTTTCTATTACGGTTAGGGTGGCTGTAAAATCCCACTTTCAAATCACTCCCCATTCCTCTTCCTGGAGAAAGGAAGTCACAACAAAATCAGGCAGAGACAATTAAAGGGAAGAGAGCACATTTAGGCAGAGAAGACCTGCTACTGTAACTTCTGAAAAACCACAAAATGCCTCACGGACTACACAACCTTTCTCCCAGGAATTTATTTTGTTGCTCTCTGCTCTTCCTAACACTCTTCCTTGCTTGCTTTGTTATTAATTTTATGTCAAACACATATGTTAGATGCCCCAATCTATTAGATATTTAACTTGGAGGAAATTTTTAAAAATTTATTTTAAAAATAAATTAGTGGCCCTGGCTGGTGTAGCTCAGTGGATTGAGCATGGGCCTGTGAGCCAAAGGATCGTGGTTCGATTCCCAGTCAGGGCACATGCCTGGGTTGCAGGCCAGGTCCCAGCAAGGGACATGCCAGAGGCAACCATACATTGATATTTCTCTCCCTCTCTCCTTCCCTTCCCCTCTAAAGATAAATAAATAAATAAAAGAACTTAAAAAAATAAATTAAAAAATAAAAATAAATAAATTAGTGAAGGCATACTCTACTTTGTACAAATAAATGTGTAAACCATACCTTATTTTAAATGCCAAACTGTATAAAAGAACAATGTCACCAGGCTGGTGTGGCTCAGTGGACTGAGTCCCAGCCTGCGAACCAATTTCTGGTGTGGTTGCTGGTTCGATCTTGAGTCAGGGCACGTGCATGGGTTGCAGGCTAGGTCCCCAGTGGGGGACATGTGAGAGGCAACCACATACTGAAGATTCTCTCCCCCTTTTTCTCCCTCCCTTCTCCTCTCTCTAAAAATAAATAAATAAATTCTTAAAAAAGTAAACAACAAATTTATTAAAATAAAAGAACAATGTCAATGCAAATCATATCTTGGATTTACACCGCTCTACCTTTAAAATAGCACTCATCAATGGTAAATGTGGTTTCAGAGAAAATCTTATCTATTCAGAAACAAAACATTTACTGTATTTATCACTCTATTACAAGCATATATGTTAATGCACAAAATATAGAAAATAAAGGCAAAAAAAAACAAAGCTACTTATCTTACCACCTAAAAAAAATCAACATACCATCTTAGTATATCATTCTAAACATTTTTACATGGTTTAGAATATAAACTCAAACATTGTTTTGTAACTCTTTGTTACTTAATGCTATATTAATTTTGTAAAGAAAATACAGTAATCTTAGTTACATGGGAAGAGGTTCAGAATGTTGTAAATTGAGCACACACTCATTTACAAATACCAGAAAGTATCAATAAGTTGAAAAGAACCTGAAATCCTACAGAAATAACCTGTATTAACATTTTCATGGAGGTCCCCTACCATTCCTATATTTACATATTTTTTAAATGAATGGAATCATAACAAAATATTCCTCTAAAACTGGCCATTTTCACTCAACAACAGAGTAACTGTTTTCCATGTTCGTACACAAATAACTACCTTGAACAACACATTCCACTAAAGTTGTGCCTTAATTTATACATCAAATTTCCTGTTGTTGAACATGTCAGTTTTTGCAATGCTTTTAGAACATCATTATAAATGCATACTTCTTAGTGCACTTGAGTACTGTTATGTTTTAAAAATCCTGAAAGTAGAATTATTCAAAAGACATGATTGTCTGGAAAGCTTCTGAGAAGACAGTGTCCTAAAAAGGCTTTACCAGTATACACTTTTATCAGCAATAAATGACAGTGCCCATTTCCCCTTCTTGTTACACTAGGTTTCCCATTCTTTTTAGTCCTTTAAAATCTACTTAGCTGTTTTACAATTTCTTTGATTTCCTTGAAGATGACCATTATTTCACGTGAATGAGAAGTTTGAAATTCTGATATAAATCAAGCCATTAGAGACTAAGTCAGCTTTTACAAAGTGGGTATCATCTAAGGGTATCAATCCTTTCCCAGTTTGCTCATACTTATATTTTATGCATTTTATTCATAAAAGGAAAATTTAAAGATATTTATGGAAATTCACTTACTTATTCAACTAATTATGTAATGCCTACGATGAGACTGACACAATGATGAATATGACCAAGTCCCTGCCTTCACAAAAGCTTACATTCAACTAGAGTCAATCGTTTCCCCACATTTAAAGTTTTGCTAACCAGCCCCGACTAGTGTGGCTCAATTGGTTGGAACATCATCCTACAAAGAGGAAGAAAATAGCCAGTTAGATTTCTGGTCAGGGCACATGCCTGGCTGCGGTTCAGTCCCCAGTGGGGGCATGGTTGAGAGGCAGCCAATTGATGTTTCTATCTCACATCAATATTTTTTTCCTTCCCTTTCTCCCACTCTTCCTCTTTCTATATAAATAAATAAAAAATTTTAAGAAAAAAAGTCTTGTTAATCATAGGCAATATAATATATATATTCACTCCTATTATTACACAGCACTTTTATGCATCATAATTTACATTTAAATCCTTAATTTCTTAGGAATTTGTTTTGGTGATATATAGAATTCAGTGTTTGTTGTAAAATATTTCTCCACTAATTTACAGTGCTATCTTTACCATATATTAGACTCATATAAATATAATACATTTGTATTTGAATCTGTTTCTGAATTTTTAACATATTTTATTGATTATGCTATTAGTTGTCCCATTTTCTCCCTTCATTCCCCTCACCCAGCACACTCCCCCCCATCCACATTACCCTCTTTTAGTTCATGTCCATGTGTCATACTTATACATTCTTTAGCTTCTACATTTCCCATACTATTCTTACCCTCCCCCTGTCTATTTTCTACCTACCATCTATGCTACTTATTCTCTGTACCTTTTCCCCCTACTTCCTCTTCCCACTCCCCTGTTGCTAACCCTCCCTGTGATCTCCATTTCTGTGGTTCTGTTCCTGTTCTAATTGTTTGCTTAGTTTGTTTTTGTTTTTATTTTAGGTGTGGTTGTTAATAATTGTGAGTTTGCTATCATTTTACTGTACATGTTTTTTATCTTCTTTTTCTAAGTCCCTTTAATATTTCATATAACAAGGGCCTGGTACTGATGAACTCCTTTAATTTGACCTTATCTAAGAAGTGTTTTATCTGCCCTTCCATTCTAAATGACAGCTTTTCTGGATAGAGCAATCTTGGATGTAGGTCCTTGCCTTTCATGACTTGGAATACTTCTTTCCAGCCCTTTCTTGCCTGTAAGGTCTCTTTTGAGAAATCAGCTGATAGTCTGATGGGAATTCCTTTATACGTAACTCTCTCCTTTAGTTTTGCTGCTTTTAAGATTATCTCCTTATCTTTAATATTGGCTAAGGTAATTATGATGTGTCTTAGTGTGGTCCTCCTTGGGTCCAAATTCTTTGGGACTCTCTGAGCTTTCTGGACTTCCTGAAACTCTATTTCCTTTGCCAGACTGGGAAGGTCTCCTTTATTATTTGTTCAAATAAGTTTTCTACTTGTTGCTCTTCCTCTTCGCCTTTTGGCACCACTATAATTCAATGTTGGAATGTTTAAAGATGTCCTGGAAGTTCCTAAGCCTCTCCTCATTTTTTTGAATTCTTGTTTCTTCATTCTTTTCTGATTGGATGTTTCTTTCTTCCTTGCGGTCCACTCCATTGATTTGAGTCCCAGTTTTCCTCCCATCACTATTAGTTCCCTGTTCATTTTCCTTTATTTCACTTAGCGTAGCCTTCATTTTTTCATCTAATTTGCAACCAAAATCAACCAATTCTGTGAGCATCCTGATTACCAGTGTTTTGAACTGTGAATCTGATAGGTTGGCTATCTCTTCGTAGCTTGGTTGTATTTTTTCTGGAGCTTTGATCTGTTCTTTCATTTGGGCCATTTTTTGGTCTTTATGCACCAGTTATGTATGAGGGGTGGAGCCTTAGGTGTTCACCTGGGTGGTGCAACCCAGCTGCTAGGTTGTGATGCTGTATGTGGGGCAGGGGTCTGAGAGGGAAAAATGGCACTTGCTCCGCTCTCTGCTGGATTTCAGTCACTTCTCCCAAGCAAATTGGGCCCTTCTGGTGCTGATTCCCATGTGGGTGAGTTTGTGTACGTTCTAGGACCCTGTGGATCTCTCCAACAAACTTTCCTGTGAGGCTGGGAGTTTCTCCCAGCACCTCAACCCCCAAAGGGGTTTTCAGTGGGTGTTTTGATGCTTTGTTTCCCTTCGCTGGTACCTTGGGTTGCACGGTCTGTCTCACTCCCAAGTTTCACCTGGTTTATCTGCTCACGAATATGGGACTGCCTGGTCCGCCAGCCCCCTTGTGTGCTGCACCCCTCCACAGTACTTGCAGCACTGGGTCTACCACCTGCTGCCATGCATGCTGGGGTTCCACCAGCCACCACTTTGCCGTGACCCCTCTCAAGGGGTTAAAGTAGACACATTTACTCCCTTTTACACCCCAAGTCAGACTTGGCTGCCTGACTCCGCCCTTCCTACTGGTGTGTATGAATGTGTCTACTTTAACTCCTTGGTTGTCAGACTTCCATATAGTTCAATTTTCTGTCAGTACTGGATCTTTTTTGTTTCTAAATAGTTGTTGTCCTTCTTTTGGTTGTGCAAGGAGGCACAGTGTGTCTACCTACACCTCTATCTTGGCCGGAAGTCTGTTTCTGAATTTTCTATTCTGTTTCAATGATCGGTGTATTCTCATGCCAATGTGTCACTATTTTAATTACTGACACATTTTAATGTCTTTTAACATCTTTTAGGGCAAATTCCCCTTTTAAAAAAATTTTGATAATTCTTACAAATTTAAAATCATTTTATTCAGTGCCCCTCCCATTTCTCTCAAGGATTTAGAATGGCAAATGCATACATTAATTTGAGGCAAAATGACATTTTTACAATATAAAGACCTTTCATTGATGAATACGTAAGTCTACCTTCATTCATTCAAGTAATCTCTTAGGCTCAACAGTTTGTAGTTTTGTACAGAAGCTTCCGGCACAGTTCTTTTCAATCTTTTCTTCCTGAATACATACTCATTTGTCAGGACAGACTATACTTCATATACAGTTCTATCACCTTCAGTTTTTGTACAGTTAATATATGTGAACATCTTTCTTTTTTAAAGTCATTTTTTAAATTTTAATTGTTGTTCAAGTAGTTTTCTGCCTTTTACCCCCAAAAGCACTTTAAAAAAAAAAAAAATAGTTTTTCCCCATTATCATCTATCCCCCTTATACCATCTTCCACCTCCACACACCCATGAACATCTTTCAGTTTCATTTTATTTTTATTAAACATATTTTATTATGTTATTACAGTTGTCCCATTTTTTCCCCCAACTTTTGCACCCCTCCTCCCAGTACCCCCATTTCCTCCAGCAATTCCCCTCCCCTTAGTTAATGTGCATGGGTCATACATATCAGTTCTTTGGCTTTTCCACCTCCCATACTATTCCCAGTGCCCTCTGTCTATTCTGTACCCACCAGCCATGCTTTTTTCATTTTTAATTTTGAGAGGGGAAGGGAGGGAAAAAGAGAGGAAGAGAAACATCAAAGTGTGGTTGCCTATCACACGCCCCCTACTGGGGACCTGGCCTGCAACCCAGGCACATGCCTTGACTAGGAATTGAATCAGCAGTCCTTTGGGTCACAGGCTGGCACTCAACCCACTGAGCCACACCAGCCAGGGCCCACCAACTATGCTTCTTATTCCTTGTACCTTTTCCACAATTTTCTCCCCTCCCACTACCTGCTAACAAAGCTCCACGTGATCTTCACCTCTAAGACTCTGCTCTTGTTCTAGTTGCTTGTCCAGTTAGTTTTTAGATTCCATTGTTGATAGTTTTGAGTTTGTTGTCATTTTACTGTTCACAGTTTTGACTTTCTTTTTTCATAGATAAGTCCCTTCAACACTTCCTACAATAAGGGCTTGGTGATCATGGCTCCTTTAGCTTTACCTTGTCTGGGAAGCATTTTATCTGACCTTTCATTCTGAATGACAGCTTTACTAAATAGAATAATCTTGGATGTAGGTCCTTGCTCTTCATCACTTTGGATACTTCTTGCCAGTCCCTTCTTGCCTGCGAGGTTTCTTTTGAGATATCAGCTGATAAGTCTTATGGGAACTCCTTTGTAGGTAACTCTCCCCTTTTCTCTTACTGCTTTTAGGAGTCTCTCTTTATCTTTAGAGATTTGGAGATAAAGGTGGGACCCTCTTTGGGTTCAGCTTGTTTGGGACTCTCTGAGCTTCCTGGACTTATATGTCTATTTCTTTTGCCAAATCAGGTAAGTTTTCTTTCATTATTATTTCAAATAAGTTTTCAATTTCTTGTTCTTTCTCTTCTCCCTCTGGCACCCCTATGATTCAGATGTTGGAGCACTTAAAGTTGTCCCAGAGGTTCCTACACCTCTCCTCATTTTTTAAAATTCTTATTTCTTCCTGCTGTTCCAGTTGGATGTTTGTTTCTTCCTTTTGTTCTAAATTGTTGATTTGAATCCTGGCTTAATTCCCTTGACTATTGGTTCCCTGTATATTTTCCTTTTTTTCACTTTTTCTAGCCTTCACTTTTTCCTTTACTTTGTGGCTGCACTCAATTGTTTCTTTGAGCATCCTGGTCACCAGTGCCTGGAACTCTGCATCTGATAGGCTGCTTATCTGATTTGCTTAGTTCTTTTTCTGTTTTGATCCATTTCTTCATTTGGCCTTATCTCCCTGTCTCTTTGTTTTGGCAGCTTCCTTGTGTTTCTGTGTATTAGACAGAGCTGCTTTGATTCCCATAATTGGTGCACCTGTTATGTTGTAAGGAGCAGAGGCCTCAGGTATTTGCCAGGGTGGCACAGCCCACTTTGCCGCTTTGTGGTGCTGTATGTGGGGGAGGGGTGAAAGGGAACAATGCTACTTGCTAGTTCTCAACCCATTCCCAGTCACTTCCTCATTCCCAGTCACTTCCCCTACTTCCCATAAGTGTCTGGCGCCCTTCTAGTTGCTGCCCTGCTGCTGATTCTCAGAGTGAGTGGGTTTGCAGACTTTCTAGGGCCCTGTGGGCTCTTTAAACAGATTCTCCAGAGACTGGCGGTTGCTTCAGCCTCACCAACTCCCAAAAGTTTACGGGTTATGAGGCTTTATTCTCCTGTTGCTGGACCCTGGGCTGCATGGTCTGGCCTGGGGCTAGGATCACTCACTCCCCAATTGTCCCTCCTGGTTTTTATCTGCTGCATGTTAATGTGGGACTGTCCCATCCTTGGGCCACTGTCCCCACCTGCTACCCCACCACTGCCCTGCACTGTTGCACTGCATTCTCTCCACCCCTCCCACCTTTTGGGTGAATATTTCCAGTTTAAATCCTTGGTTGTTGGACTTCTATACAGCTCAATTTTCTGGCAGTTCTGGATGTTTATTTTTAGATTGGTTGTTATCCTTCTTTGGTTGGGTAAGGCAGTAAAGCATGTCTAGTATGTCTCCATCTTTACTAGAGGTTCTCAATTTCATTTTATAACACAGGTTTTAATGATAGCATAGTCATTCATTAGATGGATTTACCACAATGTATTTAATAGCTGTTGAATGTTTAGGTTGTCTTTTTTACCTTTGGCTATTATAAATAGTTCTCTGAAGACAAAAGATGATATACATCTTTTGTCCATTTGTTTTGCCTTAGGGCAGTACTTTTCAAACATTTTCACCATAGTAGGGCAGATAAGTACCTCTAGGTGAGCTGGGGGCAAAGGCTCAAATGACTTTCTGCAACTGCAAGGTTTTAAGTCTCATGATTTAATTCAAGAACTCATATACATTTTTTTGCTTTAGTCCACAATATGCTGGCATCTGCTTTAATGTAGAAATGTTTTAAATCAACTACCATCCAGTAAAACTGATACTTCAGGAAGATGTGCTACTTTTCCTGTGACCTTCAATACACCCTACACATCGCTGTTTCCCAGGGCACATCCAACCCAATTTGAGAAGCACTGTCTTGGGAAAAAATGCTAAAAGCTAGCTACTTTTTGATTTTGAAAGGTACAGTGAAGATCCAGAAAAAATGCCCCTCATTTTTATTTATCAACTTACAAAATCTCAAAGACATTTCAAATGAATAAATAAATAAGCCCACTTCATTTAAGAAAAACCCCACAAAACAATGCTGTTTTTTATTTTTATAGGAGCGTGTGTGTGTGTGTATGTGTATCTCTGCATGAAAAAACCTGAAGGGCCAGCAACAAACTGCTAACAGTCATTACTTTGCAAGGAGATGATTGGGATTTGGGGTAGGAAAGGTGGCCAAAGAGGAATTTGGCCTTATAAGCAATTTTGAAATTTTTGACAAAGAAATTATTTTACATATATTAACCCTACAGATTATACAGGGTGGGGAGGAGGTAGGTGATGAAATAGCATTCTACCTGCAGATGTCCATTAGTTTGCATTAATAAAAAAAACTTCCTTGCCCTGACTGGTGTGGTTTAGTTGCTTAGATATCGTACCACAAAGAGAAAGATCCATGGATGATTCCTAGTCAGAGCACATGTCTGAGCTGCAGGTTCGGTACGTGCTTGGGGTGTGGGTGAAAGGCAACTGATTGATGTTTCCTTCCCTCTCTTTCTCCCTCCCTTCCCATATCTCTAAAACAAAACAAAACAAAGCAAAGCAAAACAAAACAAAACCTTTCTTTTCGCACTCACCTACGGACACTGGCAATGGTCTCTCTGTTTTTGAAACGACTGAAACGAGCTGTATAGTTTAGCGTTTTCATGAAGACCTCAGAAAGTTCCTGTTCATCCTCTGCACTCTCATTCTGTTGCTTTCGATGCTCCAGAAGCATATGAACTTCTGAATTTAGAAGTGTCTCAGCTGTTTCAAACTCTGTGAGAAGCATAAATGTCAGCTGAAAATACTCTCCCATAAGTCAATTTCTAAATGTTGGTTTTTGCATTTGAGACTAACAGCAAATCTCTGTCCCTTCAGAAATCCAGACACTTCATATCCAACAACTTTATACCACAAGGCACAGTGGAATTCATGAAATACTAACAAGCTCACTTAGGCTACAGTTTCAGATATCAAACAACCTAACTTAGATGTGCTATTAAATGACACATCACTGTCCTGATCTGTGTGGCTCAGATGGTTGGGCATTGTCCTACAAAGTAAAAGGTTGGTGGTTCAATCCCTGCTCGGGGCACATGCCTGGGTTGTGGGTTAGGTCCTGGTCAGGGCGCATATGAGAAGCAACCCATGGGTATGTCTCTCCCTCTCTTTCTATCTCCCTTCCCCTCTCTCTAAAAATAAATAAAGTCTTAAAAAAAAAGACACATTAGACTAATTAGGCCAGTTACTGGTTTCAAAATAGGGGATAACTAACAATTACTTCTCTCCAGTTTGCATAAGCTCATAATCTTTCCATCTCATATGACTGTTACACTCTCAATTTTTTTTTAAAATTCTAGTATAGTTGGTATGCAATGTTGTATTATGTTATATTAGTTTTATGGGTACAATATAGTGATTTGACATTTTTAAACCTTGACAGTGTGATCACCTTACTAAAGCTAGTAACCATCTGTCACTGTGCAAACCTATCACAATACTGTTGACTATATTCCCTCTTCCCTGTTTCACCCATCCTTCATCCACCTCCCCGGTGGCAACCATCCTTTTGGTCTCTGTTTCTATAAGTCTGGTTTTTGTCTGTTTGTTGTTTTTTTTTTAGATTCTACAATTAAGTGAAACTATATAGTATTTGTCTCTCTAACTTATTTCACTTAGCATAATACTTTCTAGGTCTATCAATGTTGCAAATGGCAAGATTTCATTATTTTATGGCTGAGTAATATTCCATTGTATATATGTATCACTTCTTCCTTATCCATTTACCTATTGATGGACACCTTGGCTGCTTCCATAGCTTGGCTAATGTAAATAAAGCTGCAATGAACACAGGGGTGCATATATCTTTTCAAATTAGTGTTTATGCTTTCTTTGGGTAAATACCCAGAAGTAGAATTGCTGGATCTATTCCTCTCATGTGCCCCCCACTGGGGACTTGGCCCGCAACCCAGGTATGTGCCCTGACTGGGGATCAAACTGGTGACCCTTCAATTCACAGGCCAGCACTCAATCCCCTAAGCTACACAAGCCAGGGCTATTTTTATGTTTTTGAGGAATCTTCATACTGTTTTCCCTAGTGGCCACACCAATTTGCAATTCCACCAACAGTGCATGAGGATTCCCTTTTTTCCACATCCTCGTTAACACTGGTTCTTTGTTGATTTATTGATGATAGCCATTCTGACAGAGAGGTGGTATCTCACTGTGATTTTGATTTGTATTTCCCTGATGATTAGTGATGCTGAGCATCTTTTCATATGTTTGTTGTCCATTTGTATGTCTTCTTTGGAGAAATGTCTTTCTCCCCATTTTTGTAAGTACATGCACTGCAAAAGCATGTACGGTCTGCCCATTTTTTGATAGGAAGACTTTTTTGTTATTGAGCTGTATGTGTTCCCTATATATTTGAGCTCTCCATCCTTTATCAGATACATCATTTGTGAATAAACTCTCATTTTAAGAATTTCCATATTTTGCTGTGTATAACAGGTACTTTTTGCCCAAATTTTGGAGGGAAAAATAAGGATATGCATTATACATGGGTATAATAATTACATACCATGGGTATAATAATCTCATGTATAATGCACACAAAAACATGGGTACATACTACACAAAACAAAATACGGTATTATATTAGGGAGGGCCAAGTGTTTAGAAGCACATATTAATAATGTACCCCAAATTCTATTTTTGTATCCTCACAAATCTATTCACCCAGGTCACCACCTATTGTATCACAGGAATTGAGCTTTCAGCTAAATGCCCATTTCTTCTAAATTTCATAGTCAAAGATAATCTCTCAATTAAATCTAACTCAAATATTTACCATGATGCAAACCTCTTGCCCTTGATACTCATTTAAAATAATTCTCTTGACCAGTAAACAATATAAGCAGTCTCTATGGGCAATCTTTAAAAACTAAGTAGAGAAAAAGCAAGCTTTGGCTTGTTTCCATAATTGGAGAGGAACTGGCTCCTTTCCAATTCCTTTGGCAAACTTTAGCTATATTTTCAGGATGACATTGTTAAAATGCTCTTATCTCCTTTGGAAGATCATTATTTCTCTCACATTAGGAGTATATGTTCCTAATACTTATTACAAAGGATAAGAGCTGGTTTTTATCTGCTTTATCCTTATCGGTGAGTTACCCCATAGTAGAAACCATCCATAAACATGTCTTCATGTTTATAATGCCACACTGATGAAGAGGAAGCAATTTTGAGAAAAATCCAAAGTTATTTGCAATTTGTCATTTACATATGACACAGGTACATTTACTATTGGGGAAATCATGAACACCTCCATCAGATTAATGCCTTCCATTTCTTGGGCCAGGTGACAGGAACTTCACTCTACTTTCACAACAGTGTGTGTATGTATGCACATGTGTTTTTGGAGGGGGTGTCAAAAGGAAACTATCTTTATTTGAAAGGTTCTCACTGCTACTGAATATAATAGGCACCCCAAAGCTATTTTCTACCTGAGGGCAGCATAGTTTGAAGAAGAGGACCCTCAGAGTTAATTCCAATCCAAACCTCTGAGGTGGTGTACAGGTGAAGAAATTATTGCCTCAGAGCAATGAGTATAGAACACATTAAAATCAGGAAGTATGACCTCAAATGTCTCTGAAGTGAAAGTAACAAGTGACATCGGGGGGGAAAGCCAATAGCAGCTAAACAGTGTTAGTCTCAGCTTCTGAGGCTGCAGCATTAATGCAGCCTTAGAAAATGAAAATTAAAAGGCTAAACAAGAGTAACAGCTAATTACTTCCAAGTTCGTTATAGCTGTTGATGTTTTGAAGGCTTCTGCAAAAGTGCCCAAAGTTAGAGATGCTTCCCTTTCTGCACTAAACAAATTTACCCATGAAATTCAATGGATAGAACTCAGGACACCAGTAGACTATGCATCTGTTTCTACTCCTCACTAAGGGCAATGCCCAAGTACTATTTATACATCACGTTCACTCTTTTCAACTAATGAAAGGTCAAGGCAGTCAAATTGTGACTTGGAGGACCTAGGAGAAGGGAGAGTGGGGTGCCTGAGACCTACCACGGAAGCATTTCCAGGATTTGAAATCAATAATTTGGAAGAGAAGAGGGAGTACAAACACTTTTTTTATAACTATGGAAAGTTAGGACCATTTTTTGATGAAATCTCTCACACTCAAACACACACTATACATATTTTATTTGGAAAATAAAAGGAACTAGATCGGGGATCTACATGATATTACCCCTCTCCACAGATATTTTAAGAGCAATAGCGGACTTCTGGCCAAGATGGAGGCGTAGCTGCACACGTTGTGCCTCCTCTCATAACCAAGATTAAGGACAACAAAAATATAGAACCCCCCCCCCCCCAAAAAAAAGAAAACCCAACCAGGACAGAGAGAAAATTGAATTGTGCATGAGTCTGACAACAACGATTCACCCAGACCAGTAAGAGGGGCAGAGTTCGTGGCCACAGAATTGCCAGATCATGGCGGGATAAGCCAGTGGTGGTGGTGGTCCTGGGAGCGTAGTCACTCCAGGAGCACAGGCAGCAGCGTTGCTGAACGTGGAAAGGCCAGGTGGGGCACACAAGGCAGCGGAAGCAAGACAGACTGCATAACGCAGGGCCCCAGCGCAGGGAAGTGAAGCCTAAAAGCACCCACTGGAAATACTTCTAGGGGCTGAGATGCCAGGAGGGAGTCCCAGCCTCTCAGGAGAGTTCATTGGGGAGACTCTCAGGGTCTTGGTGCGTGCACAGGCCCACCCACATGGAAATCAGCACCAGAAGGGCCCAATTTGATAGCGGAGAGAGACTGAAGGGACTGGAATCCGCGAGACAGCACAGAGCAAGCACCATTGTTCCCTCTGGGACCCTGCCCCCACATCTAGCATCACAACCCAGCAACTGAGCTCTCCCACCCTGGTAAACGCCCAAGGCTCCTCCCATCATTACATAACAGCCCCACAACCAGATAAAAACAAACAAACAAACAAAAAAATGAAAACAAGGATGGCTCAAAAGGAAGAACAGATCGGGGGCCCCAGAGCTAATTCATCTGAGCAACCAGGAAGTGGTCAACCTATCAGATGCAGAGGTCACAGCACTGGTAGCTAACCTATTAGAAGCACAGTTCAAAGCTCTGGTGATTAGGAAGCTCAAAGAATTGGTTGATTTTGGTCGCAAATTAGAGGAACAAATGGAGGCTACAATAAGTGAGATGAAGAAAAACGCACAGGGTACCAATAGTGATGGGAGGAAACCTGGGACTCAAATCAATGGAGTGGACCAGAAGGAAGAAAGAAACAACCAAACAGAAAAGAATAAAGAAATGAGGATTCAAAAAAATGAGGAGAGGCTTAGGAACCTCAGGACATCTTTAAATGTCCCAACATCCAAATTATAGGGGTACCAGAAGGGGAAGAGGAAGAGCAAACAAGTGGAAAACTTATTTGAACAAATAATAAAGGAGAACTTCCCTAATCTGGCAAAGTAAATAGACTTCCAGGAAGTCCAGGAAGCTCAGAGAGTCCCAAAGAAGGTGGACTCAAGGAGGAACACACCAAGGCACATCATAATTACATTAGCCAAGATTCAAATGAAGGAGAGAATTCTAGAAGCAGCAAGGGATAAGAGCACAGTCACCTACAAAGGAGTTCCCATCAGACTGTCAGCTGATTTCTCAAAAGACACCTTACAGGCAAGAAGGGGCTGGAAAGAAGCATTCTAAGTCATGAAAGTCAAGGAGGTACATCCAAGATTACTCTATCCAACAAAGCTGTCATTTAGATTGGAAGGGAAGATAAAGTGCTTCTCAGATAAGGTCAAGGTAAAGGAGTTCATCATCACCAAGCCCTTATTAGATGAAATGTCAAAGGGACTTATCTAAGAAAAAGAAGATAAAAATTATGACAGTAAAAAGAGAGCAAACTCACAGATATTAACAACCATACCTAATACAAAAGCAAACTAAGCAAACAGCTAGACCAGGAGCAGGAACACAGAAATGGAGATCACATGGAGGGTTTTCAGCAGGGGAGGTGGAGGAGGAGAAAGGGAGAAAAGGTACAGAGAATAAGCAGTGTAGATGGTGGGTAGAAAATAGACAGGGGGAGGGCAAGAATAGTATGGGAAAGGTAGAAGCTAAAGAACTTATGAAACATGGACATGAAGTAAAGGGGGGGAATGTGGGTGGGAGGGGGTGTGAAAGGTGGAGGGGAATGATGGGGAGAAATGGGACAACTGTAATAGCATAATCAATAAAATACAATTAAAAAAAAGAAAGAGAAAAAAAAGAGCAATAGCCACAATTCGCTAATCCCTTTTTCTCTAAAAAGGAAAATAATTCCTTGGCCAGTACCTCATCTGAGAATTTCCTTGAGGATCCTTCATTGCAACCATTAGTGTTTTATGCTTACTTATGCTTACTTATACTTTAAATACTTACTGTTGTTTCTGTATATCTACATATATTCTAAAATACATAACACTTTATATGCCTAGTTTAGCTAAGAAGCTAATGATAAAAGACTAACAGGATCTCAGATCTAAATATATCCATTCAATAACCATCTAATACAATTTTCATGTGTACCAAATGCTACCTGATTTTATCAAACAAGTATTTTCAGAGTGTTAGAAAAAAGTTAAATAAAAACTACCTGGACAAAACCCAAATACAAAAAATTGGTTTATTTTATCATGAAATTAAGAAAACCATCTCCTTCTTGGTTATTACACTTTTAAAAAGAAACAAATGTATATTGTCATTATGCAAAAAAAAAAAAAACCTTCTGTGAAGATATCCTATGGAAATAACTGCACTTGAATCTATGAAATAGAGAACTGTAAGCAATCTATCAATAGATGAATAACATTACAGTATAACCATTAAGTACTATCTAACCTTTTAAAAGAATAGGACAGTTCTATACAATATACCATCAAAATTTTTAAAAGGTGTATGATTTCTATAGCATAATCCCATTTTGAAAAGCAAAAAGTGTATGTGTATATTTATGAATAAGCATAAAATTAATTTGGAAGAACAAGTACTAACCTGTTTATAGTAGTTTCCTCTGGAAAAAAGGGTGTGGAGTTTCACTTTTTAAGAAAATAATTTTATTTATTTACTTTTAGAGAGAGGAGAAGGGAGGGAGAAAGCGAGGGAGAGAAACATCAATGTGTGAGAGATACATCTATCGGTTGCCTCTCACAAACCCCCTACTGGGGACCTGGCCCACAACTCAGGCATGTGCCCTGACTGGGAATCAAACAGGTGACCTTTTGCTACGCAGGCTAGCGCTCAGTTAACTGAGCCACACCAGGCAGGGCAAGGAGTTTCACTTTTTATTGTGAAAAATTATATGACAATTTTTTAAACAGGAGAGTATTGTTAAGGTTTCCCCCATTTACTTTGTTTTTCAGTACCTACATGAAATATTTTAAATCTTAAGCTTTCTCTTTATTTTTGGTTTCTAAATTACAAAGGACATGCCACTGCATAGAGGAAGTTACCTGATAGCAAATGTGCTTCACATGCTACCACTGACAAAGATTCTCTCCTTGACCAAACTAGCCAGAGTCCTGTGAGTCTCTTCCTGACTAGGCCTCAACTTCGGCCCACAAAGGCTTGAGTAAAACACTGACATGATTCACGGCTGCATCCCGAGGATGACCCTAGCTCCTTCAAAGAGCTTGCCTGTGAAAATTAAGAGCTGTCAAAATAATTTACTGTTTGTTTCAGCCAACAGAGGGCAGGCTGTGGGAGGGTAGGAACCTAACTTCCACAAACGCCAGCCTAAAAACCCAAATGGACTTCAAATGTACCAACCACCCTTCCCACTTTTCGTAATTTTTATTTCTCTGTCCCGACTAAGCACCCTCTTACCAGCCCCCATTCCTTCATTCTGCCTTTAAAACGCCCAGTCACCTCTATACAAACAGAAGTTGAGTTCAATCTAAGCTAGGCTTTCTTCTCTAATAACGTATCGCCGATTAAAATCCTTCCTGATCACTTTAACTAATGTCGGCGGTGTTTATCTCCGACACGTCTCTCCCGCACTTCGCAGTGTATTAGAGAAAATAAACTACTGCAACAGGTAGCCAGAGCTGCCCAAGGGCAGTGTGGAGAGGCGCCGAGGGACCCAGGCACCCTCTCTCCAGGTACAGTGCCCGGTACTCGAGCCCTCGCAGGACCTGGACCTGCCGGGCCCTGGACCTGAAGCGGGGTAGAACCAGGCCTATAGTGACCACGCCAAACCGCAAGGTAGTCGGACAGCCCCAGGGCCCACCTTTGGGAAAGACGAGCTGTGAAGCGTCCTCCTCTACGTCGCCATTACGCGGGTCGGAACCACCAGCCGCCATCGCCACGCTGCTAGCGGATTCCCACCACCGGAAGAGGTTGCGCGGAGCCGCCAGCGTGGGCCACGGAAAAGGCGGGACCCGGGGCGGGGCCTAGATGTGGGGTGGGCGGGGTCAGGAAGGTTTGAGGCCCGCGAAGGATAAAACAGTGCTGCTTCTCTTCTCCACTGGGACCTGGGCCTCGAATCCTGGGGTTGATCACTTAACCTTTCTGAGCTTCAGTTTTCTCACCTGTCAAGTGTGGGTAAAGACTAGAGGAGACGCGGGAATGCGCTAACTAGCCCAA
This sequence comes from Anoura caudifer, assembly GCA_004027475.1. Lineage (NCBI taxonomy): Eukaryota > Metazoa > Chordata > Mammalia > Chiroptera > Phyllostomidae > Anoura > Anoura caudifer. The sequence continues at coordinate 172,713 of PVKU01002806.1, read as the reverse complement.
TGAACTCGGGCTGATGGAAAGCTGGGTATGTAACTCCGAAAACGTAGTGAAATTTGTCTCAGGGCCTTAAGCATTTAAAAAATTTGATTGCTTTGTAGTGGATTCTTAAAAATTTTTATGAGTTTATTTAAACCTAAATGGCGACACTCCTGGGAGCAAGATCTCTAGATGCTCCTTTAGTGGATTATTCTGATACTCCTGAGCTTGTGGACAGTGATATTGAGAAGACTTTAACATCTCTTGAAACATTTGGCCCATCATAGAAAAGCAAATGAAAAATGCTTTCTTCAACTTCAGAGAAAAGAAGGTTGTATAATAAAGGGTATAACCATAGTGCACGACTTGACTCAGTAGCGAACAGTGTTCGGTATTATGTAAACTCTGTAAACTAAAAAATGAATTACCAGACGAGAGTATGTACATTATATTCCTTTGCTTTATACATTTTTACAAAATTATTTTGCTTTGAAACTATTTCCAGAAGAAAAGTATTGGGTATGTTGACAAAAGAACTTCCAGCCTAAGAAAAAGCCTTATAAGACTTTATTTGATCAAAGCTGACAATTGACGGGAAGGAATCAAAATCTCCAGCGACTGAGAAAATGCTCCAGAGAATGGCAGTTTTGTAGTTTATTTTATACATTAGAATCAAAAGAGGAGACATACCGTATTTTGCTGTGTATAATGCTCACCTTTTTGCCCAAATTTTTTAGGGGAAAAATAAGAATGCACATTATACGTGGGTATAATGATCACATACCGTAGGATTAATAATACACAAAAATGTGGGTGTGTGTTATACATGGCAAAATAAAGGTAAGCAGGTTTACATGAAATCCATTGATGATAGATTAAAGGAGCGGGATTGGAAAAAAACTAAAAAGGAGAGACACATACTTCTTCTATATTGGTGGGTCTGTGCCCACCAATGTAGAAGACATTTACAGTTCATAAAGATGGTATTTGGGCTACAAGATAACAATGAGGGGCTCTGTGGTCTCTTGCTCTGATGTGGTGGGTATGCCTTGAGGGATCTAGAAAAGAAAATCTGACATTTCAAAGATATGTTATCTTAGATGCACAAAGACAATAGACAATTTCAAAGGTAAAGATTGACCTTTGTCAAGGAAGCTATAGGCCTAGCATATGACTATGCACCATGACCCACTTTTTTGTTAGGAATTTTTATCTTCAGACTATATTACGTGGTTACTTTCAGTCTCCAAGTTTGTAAGGCCAGCTATGTGGGCCTTCCCTGAGCTTGTCAGGTTTAGTATTTGGCCTTGTTTTGGTCCACAGGTAAAATGATAATAGTAGGTTATATAATACTGACAGAGTTTATTAGTTTCAAAGTGGTTTCCTACACAGTTTATTAGAGCTGTGAACAGATGTACTGATGAGTTCTGGGGCATCCAACAGCTGCCTGTAGGAAATGGGCCTGCAATTCAGTGTAGGCCTCTTTCTTCCATCTATCTATACAATAACAGGCCTTTACAGAGCAACTCCTACTTACTGTACTTTACCATGTGCTGGCCCAAGGGCTAGCTGAATACCTAACACTTGGTATCTTCTGCACATACAAAGGTCAACTGAGAAGACAACAGGTGAAAAGGAAAATAACAAATAATATATGTAGTGATGTTTCACTGCTTGGTTTGTCCACAGCATTTTCACTTAGAAAACAATAAATAAATATTTATGTGCAATGCTCCGGGGTTAAAAGATACCATCAGTCACCCATCTCTCCTCAATGGGAGCTCACCAAGAGTAGTTGATGCTAGATCTGGACTTATTTTCCAAAATAAAAGACAGAAAGTGGCAAGTGGTATGAAAGAAAGTGCTACAGAATAATACAGAGAGCAAGAGATCACTTTTGGTTCGCAGTAGGTGAGTCACAAGAGAATCTGGGAGCAGGGGCTGCCACTACTCCTCAACATGTAGTCAGAGATGTAGGAGGGGTAACATGAACAAAATCATCAGATACATAGCAGAATATTCATTAAGGTAAACTACCATTTCAATACTCTTAAGTGTCACAGTAACTATACAAACATGGAACAATGTTACATTTTTTCATTGATGTTGCTCTATCACTTTTTTAATCAAAAGAATAACTTCCACCTTTTATAACCTTTGAGTACTTCTCAAAGAATCCCTTGTGGACTGAATCACTCAAATTTTCTACCTGGACCCAGGTGTTTTGCATGTAAAATGGGATGATAATGTTTCTTAGTTTTCTATATACTCAAAATTATTGTGTAGACTCTCCAATTTCTATCATAAAGAAAACTTTGGCACCTGCTGCTACAAACATACTTGTGCTACAAAAGAAGTGTCTAGCAATACAAAGGTATGGGGTATTTGGGGGAGGGGTTGGTGGCTGTGTGATTCTGCAAACTGTCCTTGACTTCCAGATAACAAAACCTCCAGAAGGTTGTTAATTCTAAGTCCTGTCTGCCTGTTGCAATGTCCATTTGGCTTTGAGAACCTTTTTTTTTTTTTTTTTTTTTTTTTTGAGAGAAAGGAAGGGAGAAATAGGACAGAGGGAAACATTGACATAAGAGAGAAACATTGATCAGCTGCCTCTTGCATGCACCCCAATCAGGGATAGAACCCACAACTCAGGCTAACTGGGAATCAGGAATCAACCGGTGACCTTTTGCTTTGAGGGATGATGTCCAACTGAGTGGCACTGGTCAGGGCATGAGAACTCTTCTTTAGGTGAATCTGGGCCTACTTCAGTATCCATCTCTCAAAAATACTATCCTGAATTGAGGGCCTGAGCACACCAATTATGCCACTTCTTTTCTATGCCCATAGCTCTGGAAAGTTCACACTGGCCTCACAGCTCCCATCTACAACTAGCACTGGACAAGTATGGATAGTCAACAGCCATCCAGTCATTCACAGCTTGTGCTGGGGCCTGGGGAAAGCATCATCAACAGGCTGCCTTAGAGATTCATACTCCTGTTCACAAAAAAGGAAATTCGGCTACTTGTCTGTCTCATAAATAAGTCAAGTTTCAATCTCAGGCCTGATTGACATCCTGTGAAGGCTCCAATGTCAGCACCCCAGGTTACTTCTTTGGTTGGGAACCAGAATGGCCATACTGTGGTAGGGGATTGAGTGACTGGGTGACCTTGAGACCTGTTTGGTTCCCCTTATCAACAGTTTTGAGATCAGAGGGGTCACTTGTTTTTCAGTTCACTGTAGCCTACAGAATGTACGTAGAAAGAGAGTAAGTAGCAGGAAGACAGAGATCCTAGAACCTTTGTCAGAGCTTCATTTTAGATAAGGAAAAAGACAGACAGAATGGGACTTGCATTTCATTCCTGAGGATGCTACTACAAGGTCTTTGTACAGTATTGGTTTGAGTCAAGTCCCTCAACTACCTCAACGAATAAGTATTTCAAAGCCAGATATTCAAACCAAGGTCACATACTAATATGGAAACAGCTCTAATGTACCTCCCCACCCCCACTCCTATCAGAATTAGCACCACTGATCTCTCATTAGCACCAGATGACTTCATATTTCAGACAATAAGGATAAGGGCAAATTTTGTTAGTGTACCACCAAATCCCACCTGGAACAGTAACATGAAATTCTGCTGTTACATGTAATGTAGAATATTCATCTCTAGAACCTTATTTTCTCTTGAAGAAATAATTCCTCACACAACCCAGAGTTATCAAACTGTATGTTTAATCAGTTGCTTGTAATTTATTTCTAAAAATATCATCTAACCCAGACACCTAACATGTTGACCATATGCTTATGAGCTCTGTCAAGTATAAGGGCCTCGGAACTGTGTATCTTAAAAAAAAAAATTACAACTTTGTAAAAATTTAAACTGAAGGCTGACAATCACAGAATATGAATGTTTGAAAAACTACTTGTCATTTTCTCCAAATACATCTCATCCATTTTGGGCCATCCAAGAATAAACATTTTTCTTTAGGTCAGAACATACCATTGTCCCAGTATCTTTGCTTAGATTAATGCCTACATATCATACCTTAAGTTGAGCATTTCTTCCCCCTTAATAAAGTTCTTACTTTTATGAGCAAGGTCAGTTTCAATGGAAAGTTAACGAGATCTCCTATGAACCTTCTTCCAGTCTAAACTTTAAAGGGTTCATGAACCCCAGGTTCAGGAAACTTGGCTCTGAAATATCAGTAGCATTGCTAAAACCACACACACACAAGTGCACGGTTATTGGTGGTCATTAATACCACACAAAATAAGCAGCCTGACTGAATACTATATTGTTGTTGACTGTTACCAGTACTCCCCCCCCCCAAAAAAAAAGAGGCCAAACAATTTTTACCCATTATGATTTATTCTCTACAATACTTTGTTAAAGAGTTCAATGATTTGCACTCAGAAGTTATATAGCCAAGAGGCAACCAAGTGTAATAATTGGTCTGAAGTCCTTGCACTTGAAGGCCATACAAACTCTCTTGCTTCAGGGAAATAAGGATGAAAACAAAAACAAAAAAAGCCCCACAAGCTCCCTAAGCTCCAGAATCTCAACAGAAAACAAGTTAGTGAAACTGTAGGTGTTAACATGGAAAACAGATTTTGTGCAAATATTAAAATTAACACCTAACACTCCTGTGTAGATTTTTGTTATAAACAATAAAATGTCTCAATTACAAACCTTTCATGTTGAAAGGGATTCTAACATGAATTGTTTTATTATGAAGCTAAAAAGTTTAACTCACAGTGGAAACAATCTAACACTGACAAACTCTAGCGATCAAAGACATTCTCTTTTAATGTAAAACAAACACAACTCATAATTACAGAGAGAATGTCCTAGCTGTGGGTATTATGAGACAACCTAACTTTCCAGACCAAAAGGCACTCACAGCTAGGGATGAAACGAATTCTGAACCAAACCAGCTAAGTTGGGCTGGTCCCTTTAAAAGTGGTCACCTACTGTTCAGCTTGAGCAGCACAAGGACTAACAAAACACTAAGCAAAAAAATCCCCTTCTCTTTAAACCTACCACTCACACACGTTGGCCATCCTCATCACTGCACTGGTTAAGCGTGTGGAAGGCTGTTCAGTTTCAGTTTAGAGCCGTGATCCTCTTATACAACGCTGCCACATGGATGATCCACTTAGTCTCTCTCCAGAGTGCCAACTGCCATACATCTTTATGAGGTGACCATGACCATATACTTCCAGACTGCCTCCTGAATAGGCCCCATTTGGGATGGACACTTATAGTGCCATTGCTAACAGGGACAAATAATTTTCTTCAAGTACTCTTAACAAGAGGACCTCGAGCACCTCCATTGCTGGACTTGTATGGAGCGTGACGGAACATGTGGGGTAAGGCTTCTCCACAAATACCGAGCCCACTGCAGTGTGGTGCTGGTCTTAACCAGCCCAATTCTTGTGCACTGATTCCCTTTCCCCTGCATTTTGCAGGTTTTAAATTTTCTGTTCATTTCCTTAAATGGCAGGTATCCTACCCCACCCTCAATAAAATAAAATTAAATAGGGCAACATTTTTACAAGAAAAAATAGGCTTGAAGAGCATGGCACTGTAAATGCTTGCATGACCAGTCTCACTGAGCATGCTCAGGGATAAAGTTTTAGCACCAGTGTTTTTGATTTTTTTAATATCTAGAAATTAAACACAACTTTTAACATAGAACACTTGAACAGTAATGAGTGTAGCCCTATGTATCAATACTGTCGTACAAATTGAAGGTGGGTGGTTTAGTCCCAAACTGACCACCCTGACATCAATCCGTGGCACCTAAAATAACTGTTGTCATGTGTGTAGTAAGACATTTATTATTCTCAGCAGCAGGAAATCATGAAAGAATCCTTCATCTTCAATAGTTTTCAATAACTCTGCAGGAACAGTGGCAGGATGCAGGAATGCAGCCTGGCATCCTGCTGCTGGCCCATTTCCCCTGCAGTCCACATCCTCATGAACAGAAGATGCCAAGCAAATCTGCTCACCTCACCTCTATTCATCTCTTCCAGGAAATGAGACAGCAATACCTGCAATAGCATATGTCATTTCTTACACGGTGTCCTTGTCCCCTCCACCCCATTTCTGTCAGACTTTACTATTTGCCCATTCTGGAAAGCCACACCATCACCACATAAACTTTTTTAAATAAATTAAATCAAAACATTGTGTCCGCCAGGTTGACCCCCAATCCATTTGCATGTTGTTGAAAACCAGTGTATTACCCTTAGTCTTTTCTTCCAACTGGCCACCTCCTTCCTGTGAATAATTTCAGCAGTGCCTCCATGACAATGTTTCCAAAGCACCTTCCAAGCCCTTAAAATTCTATAAACTTTGCCACCAGTGAAAGAATAGGCAAGAGGAAAGACAAAAGTTGCTGAGAGCTATTTAGAGTAAGCAACAATGGGAAAGGGAAATATGCCACATGAAAATCTAAATGACCTAGAATAAAATGAGCTACTTGGCTCTGCCCTGATGGGGTGAAGATTCCCAGCATATTAAGCAAGATAACAATTCACCTTGTTTAATTACACAGCTTTGTTCTCAAGTCCTGTAAAGGACTAAATTATAAAATGTTTTCTCACTTCTACAGGGAAACTAGAAAAAGGAATTTCACTGGTTTTTAAGTCCCTTAAAGATGGTTGCCTGAAAAGAAAAAAATAGCTTGGAGACCCTATATTCTCTCCTGTGACAATGTCTTTCTAAAGCCCAACCCAGGTGTTTGTTTGAATATCTATGTCTTCTGTGAACCTAGATCCAGCTATAGGCACTGCTACCAGTAAAGGAGTGAGGTAGCCGGGTGGTAAGAAAGCAGTCTCTTCTTTCACACTGCATGCAGCGATGATGTCAGGACCTCCTGCAGGCATCCCAGTTCATTCCTCAGCAGGTTACACCACAGAGCTCTCTCTGTTCAATACCAGGAGACTCAATGGAAGAAGTGTCAGTACATCCAACTGCTATTAGGGTAAAAATTAAATCCTTCAAGGCTGATTGAGCAATGAGATCTGTCACACCATCCAGTATGTTGTGGGTCTCTGTCCAGGAGCCTCAAAGGAGTCGAAGTGCCCATGTTCAACCCTAACATGGCATCCACTTATGAAGCATGGAGGTTGTAATCAACTGTTGGTATGCAATAAACTGGAAATTTAAAAAAAGGAATGGAAAACAACCTAAAAATGTTTCTTGTTGGTCTCCGTTGCCCAGACTGCCAGGGAAATACACCTCCTTAATCTGGGGAGGCTGTAAGGGTGCCTGTGGGTTGAGCCTTCAAGAATCATCAATTCCAGCTTCCACTGTGTGGCCAACACACAGGTGGCCACTTGCATGCCAAGGGTCTTCTGAACCCACATGGCAATTCTCACTAGTCATGGAGGAGCCCCAATCCAGTGGAACCCCATAATGAGGAAAAGCTGAGATAAGGCTTGGGCCACTCAAGTTGTTTCATTCAATATAACCCTGCTTGCCCCCACCTCCCCCACCCCCGCTAGTCAGCTGGAGGCAGACTTGGCAACGGAAGCTAGCATCATAAAATGGTGCAGTAATAGAAGTAACTGGACCAGGAAGAGGAGGCATCTGCTCCAATGATGTCATAGCCATTCGTGGCCACAGGGGGGTGGGACTGGTCATGCAGCCTTGTGTCAGGAGTAATGATTGTAGAGGGGTGGGGCATGAAGAGTGCCATTCTGGAAACAGTGTTGTCGAGAAGCAATATATTCTGCATAACTGATTGTCACCTTCTCACTTCTGTACCTGTGTAAGGAAACAGGGAAAGGTATTATGAACCCCAAATATTTCACTCAGGAAAGTCACTCAGCAGAGAAAACCAAAAGCTTATTCCACATTTCGAAAGAATAAAATGGAAGACCAAGAGCAACCTTACTTACAGAAAATGAAAGACAGCACAAAAAAACAATGTTATTACAAATGAACAAGATGAAAAAGCACAATCACAATACCCCTGAGAATGTGTTTTCTGCACATCCCACCTTTAAACACTATATATGCTTATCATCAGGCTGCTCTTAAGCAATCTGCAACTGGGGCCTGGAGGAAGAATTTCAAGTCAAATTACATGGGTGGCAGATTGGAAGATGATGCAACCAATGCCCAGTATAAACTGCATTATCTAATTTCAGGTTAAAATGAATTGACAGAAATGCAACCTTAGTTTGCAAAAAGCAACAAACGAGTTATTTATAACCAAAGGGGCACAGGTAACCTAACTCTGGGTCAAATTCTCATGAAGCAGGTTAAAGAATCCTGGGGCTATATAGGATAGGTCTCAATTCCTGGATGACTATGCCATATCATATCACAGCGTCATCAGAACAGAATTCATAGCACTTTGGCTTTGCTCTGGAAAGAGCCATGAGTCAGGATGCAAAGCATGGGGTGTTACAAACCTATGGAGCCTACTACAGACCACAGGAGCTGGGTGTGACAATCCTTACCCAGAGCCATCTCTTTCCCACTGTAATCACTCCTCCATTGCAAGGTGATTATTCCTGAATTTTGACAGGGAAATGGCTGTTCAAATAAATTATAATAATAATAATAATGATAATGATATAATGCTTTGTATTTGAAGTTTTTTTTTGGGGGGGGGAATCCAAAGCATTTCAAAAACACTGGGTTATCTTCCAAATAGACCTGTGAGGTTACTATATGATTATCCAGCATTTTACAGATTAGGGGGCCAGAGGCCCACTGAAGCCCATAGAAGGTAAACCTCTCAGTGTTTTCGATTTCAGTAGGGATGGGAAGAGAACTGACATCTACTGCCTGCCCTGGACTAGAATTCCTCATACATACCTTACACTACCTAAAACAACCCCAAGGCACTATCATTGACTTTTTACAGACAGGAAATTTTTTTCTACTCAGAGAGGCAGAATAAGTGACCCAGGTCATATAGCTAAGTGGTAGAGCTGTTTCAGACCCCAAGTTCATGTACTTTCTATCACACTAGGCAGCCTCCCAAAAGAACCATTCACCCCAAACAAGCAGGTATTTCCTTTTAACTCTTTATAAAAAGTATTTTCTAACTATTCCTTTAATATGCCACCTGTATCCCTGCCACCTGACTGCATGTGACTTCAACTGACCTTGGCCTTCTGCACTGAGGGCCTTCTCGCCTGACTTCAAATTCCTCCCCCCCACCCCCAGTCTCTCTCAAAAAAGTAAGTCTGGCAAAGACACCCACAATTTGCTCAGTGGCCCAGCCCTGCTCCTCCTGCTATTGGGTTAGCTGTCGAGATGCTTAGGATGCTGGGGAGTCTGCCTTTGCTGTCACTGTCTCCTCAGAGCTTCAACCTTACCATACTTCTGTGGTTTAGAGAGAGAGCAGAGACAAAAATTTTTTTCCCCTTGCCATCTAAAGAACCCTTCATCCAAACCCAACTAAATTAAAATGACAAGAAAAATGAGACAGGGGCTTACCTGGTAAGCTTGATTGTTTTTCTGAATTCACTGGTAATCGGAGCCTTAAAGCCACCTTTTCTGAGTAAGGAATCTATTGTCTGGATCTGATCCCAGTCTGAGAAGAGACACACACTGAGGTCAATGCACAATGACAGAGGGGACATGCTTCAACACCATGGGAGAGAAGAAACTGCCAAGTCTGCTAGGGAGGGGCAAAGGAAGCCCTTGGGCAGAGTTGTCTGCCTCACTGACAGTCCAAGGAAAACCTTGGAGATTTGAGATTATGACTTGACACATGACATATGGCTGTCGCCAGTCTTCCTGCTCTCGTGTCTTTCCTGTCCCCGTGTCTTTCCTGTCAGAGGTAATCCCAACATAAGACTGGTTATTGACCTAGTGCTGGTAACCAGGGCTGTTCTGTGGAAAGAGAATTCAAATTCTGCAGCTTATATTCCTTTGTGTGGCCTTTCTTCATTTTGAGGATTTCTAGATCTATTTTGTATTATAGAGAATTAATGGAAGGAAGGAAGCTATTCCTTCAGGATGGGTGGGAAAGTTGTTCACACACATACTATTGTGTTGTTCTTGCACATTTTAAAACAGATAAAACCAAATATATCAATTTGAAACCCAAAACTCCCTAAATTACTGCAAAATGTGCCACTCTATAATTTTCCCAATCAACTTTCAAATGGCAAACATTATTTGATTATTTACCTAAGTTATTGTCACATTTCAGTATTGGAAAATACTTATGGTGTGCCACCATGTAAATAAATGTTAGATTTATTAGTTTTTTATGTCATTTTATTATTTCTTTATGTCATATCCACACTACTCTTGAAAAAGTTTAAACAGAACCACAATAAAAACCAACAAGGCACTCTGACTGGTGTGGCTCAGTGGATTGAGCCCTGGCCTGCAAACTGAAAGATTGCTCATTCAATTCCTGGTCAGGGCACATGCCTGGGTTGTGGGCCTAGTCCCCAGTTGCGGGTGTGTGAGAGGCAGCTGACTGATATATCTCTCACACATCGATGTTTCTCTCCCTCTCTTTCTCCTTCCCTTCCCCTCTAAAAATTAATAAAATCTTAAAAAAAAAATAAGGCAACTGATATCCACATAATTAGTTCACTGATATACTGAACTACATATCGCTGAATGCACAAGTAACACTTAAACGTATTCTTTTAAAGAGAAAACTTGCCCAACCTATGTCCTACCTTTAATGTTGCAATTAAGAACTTAGCAACTACCAAGTTATTTTCCCCACCTCTCCCAAGTTCTTTATAAAAAAGAAGTTACATTTTGTCATTTTCTAAGCGTAATACTGTTTAATAATTTATGACCAAGAGTTCAACACCCCAATATGTGCATCTTCCCTTTAACAATGAACTCCACAATATGGTCAAGTTGATTTGTGGAATTTTGCTATAATTACCCATCTTGGAGGACAATAAATAAAGCTATTCACTGAAAGTGAATTAAGCAAGTAAGAGAAATCTTTACCCCTTTTCTTTTCCCAGTTTCTGCATCTTTAAGAGAGTTTATTTTTCTCATTCTATAAGAATTTGATAGATATTAAGAGGAAAAAAGGCATTTACTCTTAGTTGTAGCTGGGTGAAACACACTCCATATTCCTGCTTTTTAGTTGCAACACTATAAAGTATCGTTTACTGAAATTCCATTTGTCCAACTCACCTTGCTCCTTAGCAACCTCAGGTAAATATGTGGCTGTACGTTTGATGCCTTTTTCATTGACAAATTCAATTCGAATCCCATGGACCCCTACCTACAAGAAAAAAAACCACAACCAAATAAATAGCATTTATTTATTTTAAGGGAACTTCGGCCACCCATATATAAACTGACATTGTCCCTTGACCAGTTTGATCTGGGACTGAGAAAAGGAGAACCTCTTGATTATCATCACTAATGCACTCTTAGGTATAGAAGCCAAAAAAAAATTAGCTTGAAATAAGGTGTGATTCTACATGTAGCCAGCTCTTGGAAAGTATAAAGATTGTAGAAATAAATTATTTCAATAGCTTATGTAATAATCTTGAATAGTCTACCTACTATGTATTCCATTAAATGAACATACCACAGAGTTTTAATCTGGGTTCATGACTATTCACAAATGACTCTAATAAGTTTTACTCAAGGGCTTACCCAGAGGGATCTGGGATATTGTGCTTTATCCTCATTATTTTTTCTTATTAGACATGGGAGCAGGATGTGAACCAGAGTGGACTGGGAAGAAAGAGAAGAACGTCTTCATAACTCTCTGCTTCTAATATTGTAGCACCTTTTCTGTCACCTATGTTGCTCCAATTGCTTCCAAACTTAGCTTTTGCATTCTTATGCCCTCTCAATGAAGGAGATACGTTACCATGTACTAACCCGAACCCAAATGCAACGAGAGATGCAGAGTTCCAAATGCAGCTGTTCTCACCTCCCAGTCCAGGTAATCAATGGCATCCTCAAAGTTAGTAAGGAGGGAGACAGAGCAGGAAAGTTTAGGCAGCTCCTCTCGGGTCAGAGGGGGGAATCGGCTGTCCTTAAGTGCACTGGAAGAGAACGGAAAACATAAGTGAGGCTACTCTGGAGTTGGGAGCATGTGCCTGAATAGTTACAACTTGAGCTATGCAGAGAATAGCTCAATTTTTATCATCTATTAATACTAACGTGCTAAAACAACTTGATTCTATTAACTGTCTATACTTAATTAAAGTGGTGACTCATCAGATTAAAACTCCCCATTTCCTGATTACCAAAAAGAGCATGTTCATTCTTTATTACTTAGAAGATATAAAGTCAGGCAGTTGTTTTCAATTTCGTAGATACATTGATTGCCAATTATTCTGCCAATCTGAGGCCTCATTTAATTACCTGGTTAACGTGTATTCCCTGAGTCCTGAATGAAGATTCATGGCTGAGAAGGTCCCAATACAGCCACGAAGCCGCTTGTCCCGCCCTGTCTTCCATGTCACAAAGAGTGGACTAAAAAAGCAAAACACAAAACACTCTCCAGCCCCAAATTAATCATGGGTAAGAACAAAACCTTGGCTTTATTCCTGTTCATTTGTTATTCCCCAAATAGATTGTTTTCTGAACTGCCAGCTATCTGAAGGACTCTCTGCCTTTCTGGGAGTCATGTAGTTCCTGAAGGGAAATGGAGAGGACAACTCACAACAAGGCAGCATGAAGACAGGTTCTCTGGGCAGTCTTTCTTTCCTGTGTGCCTTGTCAGTTTAGATACCACATGTATATGCTATATTCCTCTTCCTCACATCCTCAGAAAAAAGTTCAGGACTCCATTTTTTTTCCTTTTAATTCTGTCTTTTTCCTCTTCTTTACTCTACTTTGAATGTCCAAGTTCCCTAATTCCATCCTTCATGAAGACACACTAGACCTATACACTTTCTCCTTACCTGCAAGCATTTGCTGCAACCCCGTATTGTTCCCATAATTATTTCTGCCACTGGCAACTATAAATATTTCCTGCTCTTAAGTGTTCAGGAAAGAAAAACCATGTTTCCAGAAGAGAGCTTATTTTTAGCAGAAGTTGCCATTCTGTTTCTAGGCCAAAGCCATGCTTCATTAGGCTACATCAGATTGACGGTGAGAGGTTTTTTAGAAAGAGGTCACAGGTCTGTCCCTCTTCATCAGATTCTGCCAAACTCCTATGCCTTTACCTTAGATTCTTGGGTTAAACACTTCTAAAAAGAAAATTAAAACTTTAAAGTTACCTATTTCTTTGATCAGTATTACAAAGCTGATCTCTTACCTACGTATCTTTCCCTTGCACTAAAACACTTGAGTATCACCTGTCAGAGTTACTGTCTCAACACCCACTCAAAAACTCTCCAAGTATTCCACTCTCTAAGACAAGACTATAAACCACTGGATGTAACAGCCCATACCCTGCAATGCTGCACCCACCACCCACTCTTCCAAACCTGTGTCTCTCTCCTTTACAGGATATACCTGATACCACTCAGACCAAAGCTGAGCATGTCCACCTGCTCAGTAAGTTTTTTTTTGACCATGGCAGTACTGCCCTGAACACTTAGGGCTTTTTCTCCTATTCTGACATATTTTCTTCTCTGACACAATTTACACACAAGTGACTTGCCCTCTACTCTGCCCACACTCTGTGCCACACAATTTAGCTTTGTATGTGTGGTTTGCCATCTCAACAAGCATCCCAAGAACAAGGATTTTTTCTTCATGCCCCTCCATTCCCTGCCCACTAGGGCTGTGCGATGCCTTACCATGCACAACAGCTGAGGAGTGAATGACCTCAGGTCAATGAGTACTCCAAAAGCATCTTTGAAAAACAAAACCAAAAAGCTCTTTCAGCCCTGACTGGTGTGGCTCAGTGGGTTGGTTGTCATCCCACAAACTAAAAGGTCACTGGTTTGACTATCAGTGAAGGCACATGCCTGGGTTGTGCACCAGGTCCTCGATTGTGGGCGTGCGAGGCGCCAACCTATGGTTTGTTGTTTTTTTTTTTTTTAACCTCTCTTTCTCCCTTCCTTCCTGTCTCTCTAAAAATAAATAAAATCTTATAAAAAAAAAAAAAAAGGAAGCAAGCTCTTGCAAGCTAGCTCAGAGCTGCTTCCAATTATGAGAAAGGAGTAAACGCTAGCATGAGTTTCTTCACTTTAAGCTTTATGCACATTCCCCATTCATATCATTGACACATGAGAAGGCTGAGGACAAACAGAGTCTTGAATTAAAAACAGTAAAGCAAATTCTGACATTCTGGGTGGGATGCCAGTGGTGCTATGGAATTACCATGGGACTGCCAATGAACAAAGTGGGGACCCTTATTAAGAGCATCACAGCTCCCACTAAATGAGCTCTTAGTCTCTAACCTGGCCCTCAGACACTCCCAATTCACTTGGAGCCAACACTACTGGGGTCCACAATGGTGTGATAGTGGACCTCTCCACTTGAGAGATTAAACATAACCTAGTCCCCTTCCAATACAAAATTCAGTGAACATTACAAATATTGTCAGACATTTATCATCATATTCCTGTTCCCTTTTGCCCATATCATGTTAAAGATTTTGTAAGTAGCACACTCTCTCTACTTTTAGTAGTAGAAAGATGTCATCATGGCTTTCTCATTGTCCCCTATCCTGATGGATTTACTCACTAGGGGTCATTGGTGAATCTAGGAAGTCGTGGCTGTGGGAAGCCATAGAGGTGACAGTAGAGGACATCAAAGCAGTAGCAGCACATCTCTGCAGTCACCACCAGATTCTTGGTAGTGTTGGCAGTTCCATTGGGTCGGGGAAGAGGGCTCAGCGCTCCCGATGCGGGATTCATTCGTGTAATGGGAGAGTTTCCAGGTCCCAGAGTTAAGTCTGACACATTCTCCCGACCACTGCTGCCATCCACATGCTGGTGGTTTTGAAGAGATCCTGAACTAGAGCCAGGGACAGTTGTGGACTGGTTCCCGTGAGCGTGCGTTCCGTTTCCAGATAACTTGGGCTTCTTGACCCCACAACAGCCTGCTGCCAACTTGGGCTCGAGTGGAGGAACACAACGTCTTTTTCCCATCCTGATTCAGTGCTTGAGGGTTGGAATGCTAGAGAACTCTAACTAGAAAGGAATAGGTAAACATTAATTCAAATGGTTAGCTAAAAAGAGAAATAAAAAACCAAAGGCAAAATGAGAAAACAAAAACCAAAGAGAAAGAGTCTCCACACAGAGGCAAGAGTGATTATTTGTCTTTCTCACCCAAGTCACAGTCACAAAGGGTTTCATTCAGATCAGCAGGGCTAGAAGATATCCTGAGTTCCAGACCAACAACTCCTAAGCTTTTTCTAAAGGGGACATTTACAAAAAATTTCCCATAAAGCTATGATCACCATGAACAAAAGTAGGCAACAAAGTTCTCTTGCCCAGGACTCTCCTGGGCAGAAGAAAGAATTGGGTGGCAGCCATTGAGAAGCTAGATGATAGAGGACATTTCAAAAATGACTAAAAAATTGCACTTCACCCATCGGACTCTCCATCAGGTTGCTTTCTCTACCATTTCATAGGATCCAAACTGAACCACTCTATCTTTAAAGGACCCCAGAGGTACCTTCATGCTTTTCCTTGTTAACCACATCCTTTCAGCATCTTCCGCAACACTAACCTAAATATATATATATGTATGTATGTATGTAATTTTGGCCCCAGACCTTAGTGAAGGTGAAATACAGTTAGCTATCATTCTCAAGAAAGAGCTTTAGCACACCTTCTAACACAAGCCTCCCATCTTTCTGCACCCCCACAGCTATCATTCTCCGATACTACTCAGTTTCCTTAGTTCTCTGAACTCACTTCAATTTCTCCACATTTCTCTATCCTTTTAAAGGCTCATTCAAGAAAAGCTACAACCTAGTTGGAACCTTTATTCATACAAATGACCCAAGCTTCATAGTCCTTTTGTGAGGTAGCCATTCTGCCCTGTCATAGCAAAGCAGACCCATGTAAAGCTACTTACCTTAACATAATGTGGCATCAGATAGGCCAGAAAGTGTCCCATCTGACGGTGTGAACCAGAGGATCTTTTATGCTAAATCTTTTTTCTTTCTAATATATTTTATTGATTACGCTATTACAGTTGTCCCATTTTCTTTCTCCCTTTTATTCCCCTCTGCCCTGTACCCGCCTCTCCCACCAGCATTCCCCTACCTTAGTTCATGTCCATGGGTCGTACATATAAGTTCTTTGGCTTCGGCATTTCCTGTAACTATTCTTAACCTCCCCTGTCTATTTTGTACCTACCATTTTATGCTTCTTATTCCCTGTATCTTTTCCCCAATTCTTCCCTAGCACCCTCCCCGCTGATAACCCTCCATATGTTCTCCCTTTCTGTGATTCTGTACCTGTTCTAGCTGTTTGCTTAGTTTGTTTTTGTTTTTTTTTAGGTTCAGTTGGTGATAGTTGTTGAGTTTGTTCTCATTTTACTGTTCATAGTTCTGATCAACTTCTTTTTCTTAGGTAAATCCCTTTAACATTTCATATAATAAAAGCTTGGTGATGATGAACTCCTTTAACTTGACCTTATCTGAGAAGCTCTTTATCTGCCCTTCCATTCAAAATGATAGCTTTGCTAGATAGAGTATTCTTGGATGTAGGTCCTTGCCTTTCATGACCTGGAATACTTCCTTCCAGCCCCTTCTTGCCTGCAAGGTTTCTTCTGAGAAATCAACTGATAGTCTTATGGGAACTGCTTTGTAGGTAACTGTCTCCTTTTTTCTTGCTGCTTTTAAGATTCTCTCCCTTTGTTTAATCTTGGGTAATGTAATTATGATGTGCCTTGGTGTGTGCTTCCTTGGGTCCAACTTCTTTGGGACTCTCTGAACTTCCTGGACTTCCTGAAAGTCTATTTCCTTTGCCAGATTGGAGAAGTTCTTCATTTTTCAATCTCTTGCTCTTGCTCTTCTCTTTCTGGCACCTCTATGATTCGGACATTAAAATGTTTAAAGTTGTCCTGGAAGTTCCTAAGATTGTCCTCAGTTTTGAGAATTCTTGTTTCTTCATTCTGTTCTGGCTGAATGTTTATTTCTTCCTTCTGCTCCAAATCATTGATTTGAGTCCTGGTTTCCTTCCCTTCACAGTTGGTTCTCTGTACATTTTTCTTTATTTCACCTTCTACAGCCTTCACTTTTTCCCCAATTTTTTTCGATCATACTCAATCTTTTCTGTGAGCATCCTGATTACCAGTGTTTGAACTCTGCATCTCATAGGTTGGCTATCCCTTCATCGCTTAGTTCTATTTTTTGAGCTTTGACCTGTTCTTTCATTTGGGCCATATTTTTTGTGTCCGCTCGCCTATTATGTAGTAAGGGGCAGAGCCTTAGGTATTTGCCAGGGCAAGGCAACCTGCTTAATGCCATTGTGGTGCAGTATGTGGGGGAGGGGTCTGAGAGGGAAGAATGCCACTTGCTCAGCTCTTAGCTGGCTCTCATAACTTCCCATGCTACCCACAAGCAAATTGGGTCCTTTTATTGTTAATTCCTGGGAGGGTGAATTTGTGTATATTATAGGACCCTGTGGATCTCTCCATCAAACTCTCCTGTGAGGCTGGAAATTTCTCCTGTCTTTGCAACCCCCACAGGCTTTTATAGTTAGAGGTTTTGAGGCTTTATTTCCCTGCACTGGAAACCTAGGTTGTGCAATTTGTCTCACTCCCTTGTTGTTCTTCCCGGTTTATCCGCACACAAATGTGAGATGGCCTGTTCTGCCAGCCACCACCCCACCCAACCCAGTCCTCCAAGTGCCACCTTACTGCCACTCCTCTCTGACCCTGCTGCCTGTCTCTGCCCCTCTTACCAGTTTGGATGAATTTTTAACTCCTTGGTTGTAGCTTTGATTTTCTGGCAGTTCCAGTTATTTTTTGTTTTTAAACTTGTTGTCCTTCTTTTAGTTGTATGAGGAGGCAAGTGTATCTACCTATGCCTCCATCTTGGCTGGAAATCACTTAAATCTTTTTTCTTAACACACCTTAAGCGTAAGGTAAACATGTATAGCTATAACGTGACCATGATCCTCTTTCTGCTCTGTCAATAATCAACAGAATCAGGAGAATAGATCCTAGTTATTTCAATGTCAATTATACAGAAGTCTGTAAAATTCTGTTGACGAGAAAAATATACTTTTTTTCAAATCATCAATGTTAGTGTTGGCCTTCCCCAAATTATATGTGTATTGTTCTACCTAAAATTTTCTCTATGATTTAAATGCATAGCACATGACTGTCATTTTAGACATTGCTCTACAACATAGTTTTTGGTTGTAAATTCTATAATTTTTTAAATCAAATCAGATATTTTTAAGTTGAATGACATAAACATTTCACAAATATTTATTTTCTTGATATATGCTGTTCCACAAAATATACGTTTTCGCATCTACAGCAATTCTTAGTGAGGTGAAAGTTGTCTATAACCAAGGAAAAATAGCTTGTACACTTCATGTGTGGCTTGAAATGGTCTTCTTTTTGAAAAAACCTTGTGCACTTGATCCATTAAAATGTCCAAAAAGTATACTGTTTCTGAGCATGGACTTTGTTGTCTTGTTCAGACTATTAAGAGAGGAAGCAAAACGTCTTGGTTGAAAACGTTAACTCCAAAGCCAACTGGCCTGGGTTCAAATCCTGACTCCCTCAGGATTACCTCTCTGACTCAGTTTGTTCACAATAACAACAATAGGACTTGCCTCATGTGGTTGTTAGGGTAATGAGACTAATGTATGTGATGGACTTCATACACATTAAGTGTCAATTTATTTAGCTGCTCCCGCAAGTAAGGAACTACTGGAGTGCCAGAACTTACTCTGCACTGGTGCTCTTTAAAAGGATTTCACAAACCCTCAAACCTATTCAGTAAAGTGGGACCTCAGGCTTAATAAGCCAGAGAACCTGCCCAAGTTAGACTACCACTAAGTGGAAGAATTAAAATTGGGACCACAATCTTATCTGTTAGTTTCCAAGGCCTGGGTTTTCCCATCAAGTCACAAAGAAGTGTGAGGCCTGCCAATAATAGCCACTGGATTCAGTCCCTTTCCTAAAGGCACGATGAAAAACAAACTGCATTCAAGGGTATACTAAAAGCTAGCCAAATAGGTGACAGAATCTTGCTAAGAAAAATGGAGCAGGAAAAACTCAAAACCAACACCTAAGCCATTACCCGAATATTTACCAGTTCCCCTGACATTATTATTTGAGTTCACAATGGATGTCACTTTAAGGCCTCTGAGTTCTTAATTGACTTTCTAACTTTTATGTAACTGCAGGGAGGGGATTTAGGACATGTAGTTTAAGGAAACAACAGAACTATCTCTAGACAACTGTAGTTTTAACAGGGCCAATAGGACCCAGAGGCTCCGCCTTTAAAGAGCCCAAAATTCAAAGAAACAAAAGAGATGAAACACAAAGGTTAGAAAAAAATTTCCTCATTCTCACTACATAAAAACACATGAAGAAAGAGCTAAATGTTAGGAGACGGTGGCAACCTAGGTGTTCCTTAGCAGGCGTTATCAACTACCTGAGCAACAAAACACCCCACAACAGAGCAATAGAAGATTTTCATGAACTGAAGTCTAGAATATTCTGACTACACACAATGGCAATTACTGATCTGCAGTCAGCATGGTCACAACTCATTACATTTAACAATTTCTCACACCCTCCCAAACAACGATTTTGAAATTAAAGAAGCAACCCATCCCTGACAAAGTAGCTCAGTTGTTTAGAGCATCATCACAATACACCAAGAAGGTGGGTTTGATACCCGGTCAGGGTAGGTACAAGAATCAACCAACAAATGCATCAATTAATGGAACAATAAATCAATGTTCCCCTTTCTCTTTAAAAAATCAGCATCACTAGCCTTCAGAGAGATGCAAATTAAAACCACAATGAGATACCACTTCACACCAGTCAGAATGACCTTCATAAACAAATCAACAAACAAGTTCTGGTGAGGTTGTGGAGAAAAGGGAACCCTAGTTCCCTGTTAGTGGGAATACAAAGTGGTGCAGCCACTGTCGAATTTCTTCAGAAAAATGAAAATGGAACTGCCTTTGGACCCAGCATTTTCACTGCTAGGATTATACCCTAAGAATCCAGAATCACCAATTCAAAAGAACCTATGCACCCCAATGTTCATAGCAGCACAATTTACAATAGCCAAGTGCTGGAAGCAACCTAAGTGCCCATCAGAAAATGAATGGATCAAAAAATGATGATACATTTACACAATGGAGTACCACGCAGCAGAAAGTAAGAATAAGCTCCTAGCCTTTGTGACAACATGGATGGATCTGGAGAGCATTATGCTAAGTGAAATAAGCCAGGTGGTAAAAGACAAATGCCATATGATCTCACTGAAGTGGAACCTAATCAACAAAACAAACAGCAAGCAAAATATAACCAGAGACACTGAAATAGAGAACAAACTGATAGTAACCAGAGAGGTAGGGAGTGTGGATTACAGGGGAAAAAAGAGGAAGGGTCGTCAAGGAACATATTTAAAGGACACATTGTCAAGCCAAAGAGGGGTGGGATCATAGGTGGGAGGTAGGGATGGTTGGCACGGGGTAGAGTTGTGGGAGCAAAATGGAGATAACTGTACTTCAAAACTAAAAAAATAATAATTTTAACCTTATTTAGCTGACATCTGTTACCTACATCTATTTCTTTCATTTGTTCTCAATAATTATGTTTATAGGTTTGAGGGTGGGAGGTGGGGGGAAAATGGAGAAACCATACTTGAACAACAATTTTACACACACACACACACACACACACACTCTGGGGGTGGGGGGGAAGAACCAACCCAAATCTTGTGGTTCTTTAGGCCCACGCATTTTTCAGATCACTTCAGATAAGCAAACAATTCAAATGATATTCTCAGTGACCAAAGGCAACACTACCAACTTTCTGTGTCACTTTAAAAATTTATTCTATAAAATTAAATATATGGAAAATTCAAAACACAAACAAAATAAAACACCGTAACGAACCCAATATCCAGCTTTAATATTTTTCATCTGTAGCCTATGTACTTAGTCCATCTCCTCTGCTCCACTCAATTATTTTGAAGGCATGTTTTTAAGGGGGCCAATACTTTATCTGTCAGTATAAAGCAAACATTAAGTGAAGTGCAATAAAGAATGTGAAATAAAACAGGGTGCTGGTAGTAAATACTTTGTATTTACAACATTAACCATTACCCACTAATTCCAATTAAAATTTTCTCTTTAGGTTGGAGATTCTTCTAAGCCTATTCCAACAAAGCAGGCATCTCACCATAACCAAGTAGACCCAGACGCAGCTTCCAGGACCAACCTACAATGACAAGGGACTCGTTTCTTCGACAGCTTGGTGTCTGAGAGTACAGTGTAAGATACCTCAGAATAACAATATCAATACAACAGAAAAACCTGCTGTCTGATCGACCAGCTTAAATAATAATAAGACCACTAAAGACACACTCAACATCTCTTCTGAAATGGTGTGGGAATTCTTATTCTAAAAACTTCATAAAAACTACCAACAATGGTACTTTGATCATAGTAGGAGTAACCGCATAGTTAGTATGAAGTCAGTTCATCTGAAATAACTGTAATTAAGTGTAAAAACCTTTGCTTTACAGACATATATATCACCGACACTCTCTCAAGCCTTCTTTTGCTTACTTTCAAAGCTAAACTCAAAGGCTACTTTAAAAGCCAGTAGGTAGTCATCTCATTTTCCTCTGTTCACTTGAGTTCATCAAGAATGTGCTAGGTAAAATGGATTTCCACCAGATGGAGACAAATTCATAAATTACTGTTTTACCTCTTCACTTGAGACCTCCTAATCCAGCAAGTGTTGAATAAAGTATGCTGTCAGTGTTGAAAAGTCACCACGTATTTACCTAATGTGCAACGCTCAAGTGTCCTGCCCTCCTTCAGGGTCTGTAACAAAAACCAGATGAGGACTCTTCCACCCTTTCTGCAGGGCAGTTGAGCAGGGTTCTATGGCCACTTTAATTCCAGCCAGCAATGAAATCATCCTCAACTTTAGTCTCAGAGGCCAGGTGGCATTTGTGTTTTGTCTTTTATGACACCTAACTCAGGATCCTGCATATATACACACCAGCCATTTTATCCACAGTCTCCTAGTTACTTCATTTAAGGTTGCTTTAAAAAAAAAAAAAGGTTTTTTAGCCCTGGCTGCTGTGACTCCACAGATTGGGTGCCGGCCTGCAAACTGAAAGGTTTGATTCCCAATCAAGGCACGTGCCTAGGTTGCAGGCCAGGCCCCCAACTGAGAGCATGTGAGAGGCAACTGATTGATGAATCTCACTGATGTTCCTCTCCCTCTCTTCCCCTCTTTCTAAAAATAAATAAATAAAATCTTTAAAAAATAATAAAGAAAAAGTTTTATTTATTTTTTAGAGAGAGGGAAAGAAAATCTATCAGCTGCCTCTCACACACCCTTATGTAGAGACCTAGCCTGCAACCCAGGCACATGACCATGACCAGGAATCAAACAGGCAACCCTCTGATTCTCAGTCTGGTGCTTAACCCACTGAGCCACACCAGATAAGGCAAGTTTGCCTTTTTTATAAGAAGAAAGTTTATGGCACAAAACTTTGTGCCATAGTCTTTAGCCTAGTCTTTAGATACTGGGCTCCATTGTAATGTGCTAACTGTGGAGTGTGTCAGAAACTGAAGCTAAATTTTAAATATCTATTCTTTTTAACAATGTCAACTCTGTTCAAAAACTAGGAATGGCTTCATTCATAGTAAAATGGATAGCCAATGTGACAATTTACTAAAACATTAGGTCAAATATCCCGTACATTAACTTCTTTGATTTATGCTGGCAGCTGTCTTCTTTGCTAAAACACACCAGTAACTGGCCAGTCCTGGCCTTGGCCTCAGGTGATATTTAACTTTAGCCTGCTAAAGGCTTTCCTTTAACAGGCCAAACCTACTTTCTCAACTGCGCTTGGGAAGAATTTTTATTTTCTTTATGAATGATGGAGCCTTTTTATTTGCTTTGAGGGCAATGTATGATTTCAGGAATTAATACAAATAATGTCTTATAAATTGCCGATGTTTACAAAAATAAAGACCAGTATTGAGGGAAGGATGTGAGGACACTATGATTGAAGGGGCTGCCTGGGCAGAGGACCTTCCTCCCTCACTAGGGGGCCTCTTCTAAGACCCCTAAGTACTGTAAACAACAAGCTGCCTTCTTCTGCCCTTCTTCTGCCCTGACCAGTGTGATTCAGTTGGTTTGGCATCATGCCTCAAAGAGAAAGATTGTGGGTTCAATTCTCAGTCAAGGCACATGCCTGGGTTGCAGGTTTGGCCCCGGCCCCAGGTCAGGACATGCAACAGAGGCAATCAATTGAGGTTTCTTTCCCTCTCAAAATAAAATCTAAAAACAAACAAAAATCCCAAATTGACATCTTCCTGTAACAGCTCTCATCTTCAGAAAACAGAACCGAGGCTCTGGGGTTACATTCTAGGCTCAAATCCCAACTATGACCTGCCACATACTGGCTATGCAAACTCAGGCTGAATGTTGTATCTCTGTGGAATTGGCCTCCTGCTACAACACAGTTATTTGTAAGCAGTCAATGTGCAAGATATGAAGAGTACCTAGTAGTTCTTTGGCATGTAACTAATATTTAAAGTATCTACTATAACCAATACTACCACTACCTCTATTAATAAAAGTAGGGTTGGTTCCAAAACCAACTATAGCTCTGAGTTCTTACCACATCTACAGAAATAAGTATCTTCATAATGAACTTCCATTAAGAACCACCTTGTAGTCTAAAATATCATTATTAACATGTGATTATTACTTCAATGACCTAATGCTTTTCCTCTTTGGAGAGCAACGACTTGTAAGTCATCCACTGTTCTTTTCATTGTGAATGCCAGAAAACATAAGAAAGAATATTGGGCTGTCTGAGAGTTGTACACAGTTCTATTCTACCTGGGCCCTCTTCTAAGCTTATACTAAAAAGAAACTAAACTTGATAAATATGCTATTATTATAGAAGACTTGATATGTATTGAATACTAATAGAACCACTGCATCCAAGTAGTAAGATTTCAAACAATAACCAGATTAAAATATCTAGAAAAGGTTGGAGGTAAAAAAAACAACAAACCCCTCTAGTTTCACCTTTTTGAAAACAAGCTAATAAACAAAACAGTTTATTAGAGGGCATGACCTTATACCAAAGAGATTTGTAAGGTAGGAAAGAGGCAAAGAAAAAAGCGGTTTCTGAATTCTTTCCTCTTACTGGTATCCAGATGTCTGTTCGAATCAAGCTTGATACAGAAGGAAACAAGACTGTTGTTTCCTTTGTGACAGAGAGTTAAAACAGAAATTCAATTTAATATTGGGTTGGCCAAAACTTTGAAACAGTTTTGTTAGACTGTATTCTAACAGCTGTCATATCAGCATGCATTAAAAAAAATAATAAAAGTCAAAAGTAGTGAATTTTGTGTAGCAATTTTAATATTTAAGATGGAAGAAAGTAAGCAACATTTTTGGCATATTATGCTTTATGATTTAAAAAAAATTTTTAAATTAATTTTTAGAGAGGGGAAAGGAGGGAGGGAAACATCAATGTGTGGTTGCCTCTTGCGCACCCCCCTACTGGGGACCTGGCCTGGAACCCAGGCATATGCCCTAGACTAGGAATTGAACTGGCCACCCTTTGGTTCCCAAGCCAGCACTCAATCCACTAAACCACACCAGCCAGGGCTGCTTTACTATTCTAAGAAAGGTAAAAATTAAACTGAAACACAAAAAAAGATTTGTGCAGTATATGGAGAAGGTGCTATGACTGTTTGATCATGTCAAGTGGTTTACAAAGTTTCTAGGTACTACTGACATTTTGGCCAAATAATTCTTTGCTGTGGGGATTGTCTTATGCAATGGAAGATGTTTAACCTGGCCTCTACCCATTAGAAGCCAATAGCAGGAGACAGCCAACATACTTGAAATATCCAAATCAATAAAGTTATTGGTGAAAACGTAAAACATGTATTTTCTCATAGAAAAAACTAAACGGACTTCTTGCCCAACCAAATAATTGCATCATGAGTAGTAAGAAAGCACCTGCGCTACAATCTAGCCTACTTATGGAACTATTCCATAAAAAAAGGCCAGAAAAAGCCACAAACAAGAACATGTATGAATGACTCATGGACATGGACAAGGGAGAGGTTATTGACTGCGAGCGAGAGGGGTGGGCTGGGTTGGGGGGGCGCAAAATAAAAAAAAAAAGAAAGAAAGAAACTGGGACAACTGTAATAGAATAAACAATGTTAAAAAAGCAAAACAAAAAATATACCCCACACACTTTGTGGTAATCACTTCAAATAATTGTTTCTGTATTTTTGGAAACCCTATCATCACATCATACGCAAAACACTTGCTGTATGAAAAACTGCCCTGCAAAATACAGATCTACCTGTATAACTGCTTTAAAAGTTACAGATTTAGAAAATGCACACAACTTTACATTTTCATGTCAGCTTAGCTTAAAGAAAAAACATAAATATAGGAGTCAAAAGTTTTGTTTTTAGATCCCCTCCCTTTACTGTGACCTATGGTAAGGTGCCAGATCTTTCTAGGCCTGTTCTTTCATTTGTAAAATGAAAGTATTTGTTTCCTGCCCCCCTACCCCAACAGATGGTTTGTGAGGCTTCAATATGATGTGAAGCACTCTGAAAAACTCTCTTACAAGTGTTGGCATAACATTATTAATAAACTCAAGGGGATGCAGCAATAATAAATATTTTTCCAGAACTTTGTTCAAATGTAGAATTTTTTCCAAGATAATAGTATCACCATAACAGCCTTAGGGCAAAATGTTCCAAAAATCTTAAGATTATAACTGTATGTTAGAGACTCAATAATTAACCTGGAGAAGAATTGCATTAATCTGAGTTGTGCTCTTTGATTGTCTTTAAAAAAATGTAGTAATAAGTGGGGAGGGAGCACACCCAGGCTTATGTACTAAAGACACAGAGGGCAAGTGTAATGCTACACCACCATCTAGGTCATTGGTCATTCTATTGGGATTATGGACAATAAACTTATCTTCTCATATTTCAGTTATTTTTAAAAGAGAGCAAGCTGAAGGAACTTCATCCACATTAGGGCCCTCTCACTGAAGTAGAAAGATTCAAGTGAACCAAATAAAACCTATACCCTAACACAGGTCTAAAAGAAAAACAAAAATAACAAGAAAAAAAAAGAAATTCTATTCCTAATGTCCAAGATTATACTCACTGAAAGCAGAAAGTTTGTATTGCCAGGGTAACAGCTACAACAGAAGGGAGCTACTTTGTCTCTGAAATGAATTTTCTTCCTTCTGATTCCATTCCTTCTTCCTGTACCTAAGATGGAAATGCAGGTGTAGTAAATAAACAAAATCAAGGTAGTGTAGAGGTAAGAGATGGTTTTTGAAAAACTACAACTCAACAATGCAATTTTTAAAATATTTTATTTATTTATGTTTCAAAAGAGGGGAAAGGAGAAAGAGGAAGAGAAATACCCATTGGTTGCCTCTTGCAAGCCCCTAACCCGGGCCCTGGCCCAAAACCCAGGCATGTGCCCTGACCCAGAATCAAACTGATGACCTTCTGGTTTGCAGGCCAGTTCACAGGCCAGCACTCAGTCCACTGAGCCACACCAGCCAGGGCTCAATGATGCAATTTCTAAAAAACAAACAGCCAAGGAACAGGCTTGCCTTACTTCAAAACATTTCAAAATCTAAATAAAAGGCGGCAATGGCAGTCCCTTGCACTGAATCACCAAGAAGTGAGAACACTGAAGATGAAAGATTTTATTGAACCTGAACATGAGATACACATTAAAATTTTCTCCACCGTTAATTTATTTCAAAACTTGCTCTAAGGCCAAGATATATAATTTCAAGGCTCTCCACTGGTTTCAGAATACAAACATATTCCCAAATCTTCTGCAAAGATGGTGCTGAAGAATTATTGGATACCATGCCAGGGCCAGGTCCTGAGGACATACCATCTTGTTATTCCAGATGGCGAAGAAAACTGTGAGTTAACAGCCATCTATCCTTACTCTTAGTGTTGCATAAATCTGTTCACCAACGCTCCCCTCCCCCTATTAGTAGAGAACTGAGCTATTCCCAAAGATGTAAGCCGGAGACTCCCAGCCCCACCCACTCTATCCAAGAAGAGGGCAGTGAAAGAGGATAGGCCCACCGGCATAAAGGGGTGAGTGTGGCAAAGTGAGGAGTTCGATAAGGTCGCTAAATAGAGAAGGGCAGGGAATGAAGGGCAAATTCCATAACCAGGGAAGGAGACAGGAAAAAAAAACCCAAAATGTGTAAGGTGGAGGGACAAAGGAAACGGGAGCTATGGGCAGGTAAGGAAGGAGAGACTGAAAGTGGGGTTGGCAAAAAAAAAAAAAAAAAGAAGAAGAGAAAGAGAGTGAAGCAAGAAGGACGAGACAGAGTGGGGAAGAGAGAGACCAGGGCGAGCAAAGCAGACCAAAAGAATAGGCGAAAAGTAAGAAAAAAAGGGGGGTTGAAGAAGGAGGAGTACGGAGAGCTGGGAGGAGGAGTAGGGTAGACAGCCCAGCGACGGGTAGGGGCAGCGGGGCCAAGCCGCTGGGATGGAATCCAGACACCCGGCTGAAAAGAGAGGGGGGAGGGGAGAGGAGGAGCGAGGAGGGGGCGGCGGGTGGGGCAGCCAGGAGACGCCGGAGATCCCCAAACTTTACGGGACCCAAGACTGTTTACGGTGGAGCGGGGAGCCTCGCCTCGCCTCACAGCCCTGGGCAGGGGCTACCGCCCGCCACTCCCAGTAATGCCTCAGACCACCGCCCTCAGTAGGGACACGCGGGCCGCAGGCCTCGCCCGCCTGCCGCCTCCTTTTCCCGACACCCAGGATCCCCTACCCCACGCTGCCCGGACCGTCACCTTCACCCCCGGGTTCTACAGCCCTGCTGCTCCGCTTCCCCGGCTGAGGAAGCCCAGCGGAGGAGGCGCAGCCCCAGTTCCCCACCTTCTCTCTTGGTCCAGGCGCAGCCGGGGCAGACGGCACCTCTCGCGCTCTGTCTTCTTCTGCTTCATGGAGCCATGCGCCTGGGTGGGGGCTCCCGAGAGAAGCGGGCCAGCGAGCAGACTGGACGCGCAGTACGGACGGGGCGGGGCAAGGAAGACTTGCGTACCGAGGCAGAAGAACTGGAGGTATTCCCAGGCAGCTGGAGGACTGAGTGGTGCCTAGACCAGGGGCCCGATATCCCAGCAGCCACCGGAGGCAGTGCGATAATGGAGGACGGATGTAGGGAGTTCTCCAATGGACTACACGCCCTCTAGGCGAGCTGCGAAAAAGAACGAGATCAGGGCGCTGACGGAGAACCTCCACTACTGTCACGTGGCCCAAGTCGCGCACTTTATTGGCTAGAATTGAAGTTAGCAGGCTGTTTTGCAGTGGTGAGGCCCAATCCTGGGCAGTTGGAATAAAGAGGGACCTGGAACGAGGAGCGAAAGGAGGCCCTAGCTGCTAATAGTCAGACATGCTAGGGAGCCGCTGTCACGGCGGGAGCCGGGGTGTACACCGAAAGTCTCCGCTACGAGAGCTTGGGAGCGAGCAAGCGGTGGGCGCACCGGGATTTGCAGAGCGGGCTCCGCGGGCGGCTGGACGCCGGCCTGGGTTTCTGGCTTGGCTCTTCCACTCTGCCCTACGTTGGGGTACGACCCTTAGCAGTCCACGCCTTTAATTCCCAAGCCCCGAGGCTCACGTTGCCTCACCAAACCCGGCAGTGGCCTTCCAAAGCAGCCAGGAAAGAGCAGCTCTGACCAGCTTTAAATCAAGCCTGTCATCTGGCCAGCGAAGTCCTCCAGGAGGGGCCCAGGCCCGGTGCTAGCTTCCTCATGGCCCAGGAAGGGCAAACTGCATTCATTTTTCGGGGGTTGTCAGTAGTTCGTATCTTTGCCTTGACCCTCAGAACTCCTAGGCTAGAGATGACTTCAGTGGAATTACCCGTGGTACAGGATTATTCAGTAAAGCGACTAAGCACATTCCTCAGCGCCAGCAGTGCAAGGACCTCAAAAACAACAGTAAAAAACATTTTTAAAAAATTAAGAATATTAACAGAACAAACAAATAAGCATAATATAAAGAAAGACACTGAAATTGAGAACAAGAGAGGAGAGGAATAGGAATATCCAGGGAAAAGGGGAAGGGTTTAGAGCAACAAGTATGAAAGACACATGAACAAAAGCTAGGGGGGGTGGAAATGGGAGGGAGCTGGGGAGGGCTGGGGCGGTGGGCTGGGATGGGAGTAGAAGACAGAAAACTATAAGAACAACAATTAAAATTTAAAAAAAAATAAATTATTTTAATTCCACGTACTTGTTATTTGATTTGAATTGATGACTTAGCATTTCTGTTTTTAATCACAGATGGAGTTGCACTAAAAGTCTTTCTTATTTTAAACCAATGCCAGTTTTATTAACAACACTTGAGCCCATAGACTGTTTTATGTTTTGCTCTTCTGTTTATGCACAAAGAAATTCTTAACGGGTTTGTTCTCAGTGAGCAAAGAAAAGTAGTATAAAAATGCAATATGTACTCAACTATAATTATCTACTATTACAGACTTTTACATAATTGTAGGCTATGAAAACTGAAGAAACAATGTCTGACTGGTTCCTCTTAGACCTGGGACTCTCAAAGAGAACCTGGTAAAGAACCAGAGAGAAAGGAAGAGACTTTAGTGCTTTGTACAACAAGTGACTTCATTTTTTTTTTAAAAAGTGACTTCTATAGCAGTCTTCATAATTCCTCTCAGTCTTGACATGCTTTATCTGCTGTTGAGGCCACATTTTCCAGTTTCCAACCTGAAAATCTACAAATTAGATTCTTCATATGGCTGAAAGCAAGGAGTAGCCAGAGGTCAGTTTTTTGGTTTGTTTCTGAATAAGACTGAATCCTGACTTATAATAATCAGAATAAATTTCAAGTAGTGAAGGTCTTTCCAGCTGAAAGTCTTAAAACATGGCATGTGAAAAAGGGTCTTAACTATTGCTCCAAATGTAGTACTATGTTGTCATTGAACAGCCTGCAGATAAGAGCTATTGGTCCCTGATTATGAAGCTGTGGGAAGGTAAATGATGCAACTAAGTTGGACTTGAAAAACTCCCAAATTAAAACAGAAACCTTGCTTTGTGCTGTCAAAAAGGCATTTTAATGAGAAGTAGGACCTAGATGCTGCTACTGTTGCTTAATACCAAAAAGTAAAGGTTGGGATTTTTTAAAAGTCACTTTGGGGTCACCTCACATCAGCAAGCAAATGATGTAAAGGTAAACAATCAAATTATAAACTGGAGGAAGAAACTAAGGGCAATATACATCTTATTTAGGACACACTGTGTCTTATTTATATTCTCATCCCCTACACATAATAAATCTGGTTGTACACAGTAGGGATATAATTATCTGTAGCCTTAATGAATAAGTGAAGAAGAAAGCCAGCAAGCACTGGGAAAAATACAGGTGGGAAAGGTGAACTGCAGAAAAACTAGCTGGCCCAAACTCTCTACATGGTTCTGAAATGTCATCCCATCTGCTATGATATAGCTGTACCATTGTTTACCAAAACTACCTCAAAACACATCATCTGCCTCCCTAATGCACATGTTTCCATCATTTCTTACCTTGACTGGTAAAAATATATGGTAAGAGATTAGATCTTATTGTTCTCACCACAAAAAGAAATGGAAATTACAGGGCATGATAGAGGTGTTAGCTAACTCTGTAGTAATTAATAATATTGCAACATATGCATGTAGCAACTCAGCGCACTGTAACTTAAATTTACACAATGTTATGTCAATTATATCTCAATTTAAAAAAAGAATATATGGTAATTATTGAGAAAGTGCACTCTGGCTCTGGCCGGTGTGGCTCAGTAGATTGAGCACTGGTGTGGGAACCAAAAGGTCACTGGTTCAATTCCCAGTTAGGGCACATGACTAGGTTGCAGGTCAAGTCCCCTTGGGGACATGCGAGAAGCAACTGATTGATGTATTTCTTGCACATCAATGTTTTTCTCACTCTTTCTCCCATCCTTCTCTCTAAAAATGAGTAAATAAAATCTTTAAAAAAAAAAAAAGAAAGAGAGGATGCCTAGAGATCTCATTGAGTATGGCAAAAACAAGAGAAGAAATGAAGACTACACTAAGTGAAATAAAGAAAAATACACAGGGCCCTGGCTGGTGTGGCTCAGTGGATTGAGAGCCAGCCTGCAAGCCAAAGTGTCGTGGGTTCAAAACATGCCTCTTTTGCTAGGCCCCTGGCGGGTGGCACACAGGAGGCACCCACATATTGATGTTTCTCTCCCTCTCTTTCTCCTTCCTTTCCCCTCTGTCTAAAAATGACTAAAATCTTAAAAAAAAAAAAAAAAAAACCCGTAAAAAAAAAAAAGAGAAAAATCCACAGAGAAACAAGAGTGAAGGGAAGGAAGCCAAGGTTCAAATCAATAAATTGGAACAGAAGGAAGAAATAAACAGTCAACCAGAACATAAAGTAGAAACAAAAATTTTAAAAAATCAGGGGAGAATAAGAACACTCCGGGGCATCTCCAAATGTGCCAAGTTGTGAATTGCCAGAAGGGGAAAAGAATGCACAAGAAATTGAAAACTTATTTGAAAAAATAATGAAAGAAAACTTACCTAATTTGACAAAGGAAATAGACATACAAGTCCAGGAAGCACAGACAGACCCGAACAAGTTGGACCCAAAGAGGACCACACAAAGACACATCATAATTAAATTATCAAAGGTTAAAGATAAAGAATCTTAAAACAGCAAGAGAAAAGCAGAGAGTAACCTACAAAGGAGTTCCGATAAGACTATCAGCTGATTTCTCAAAAGAAACTTTGCAGGCAAGAAGGGACTGGCAAGAAATATTTAAAGTTTAAAAAGCAAGGACCTACAACTAAAATTACTCTGTCCAGAAAAGCTATCATTTTTAGAATAGAAGGTCAGATAAAGTTCTTCCTAGGCAAGGGAAAGCTAAAGGAGTTCATCAACACCAAGCCCTTATTATGTGAAATGTTAAAGGAACTTATTTAAGAAGAAGATCAAAACTATGAACATTAAAATGACAACTCACAACTATCAACAACTGAATCTAAAAAACAAAAACAAAGCAAACACCTTCAGAATGGGAACAGAATCATAAGTGGATTATCTGGATAGTTATCAACAGGGAGGGGAAGGAGGGGAATGGGGAAAAAGTTACAGGGAATAAGAAGCATAATTGGTAGGTACAAAATAAACAGGGGGATGTTAAGAGAACTGTAGGAAATGGAGAAGCCGAAGAACTTATATGCATGACACAGGGACATGAATTAAGGGGAGGATTGCTGGAGGGAAGGGAGGTACTGGGCAGATGGGGTAAAAAGAGAGGGTGGACGTTGGGATAATTCTAATAGCATGATCAATAAAATATACTTAAAAATAAAATTCAAAAGAAAAGAAAAAAAGGAACATTTAAACCTATAGATAATTTTTGGTGTGTTTATTGTAGCCAAACTGATGACAATTGCTGGGAAGCAATATTTCAACTAATTGAGAAATGCTCTGGAGAATGGCAATTTAACATCTTATTTTATGCATTAGAATCAAAGGAGGAGTCATATGAGGGTTACATGAAGTCCACTGGTGACATATTAGGGGAGGCAGGAAAAAGCAAAGCAGAGAAACCTCTGGGATTGGATAAAAGGTGAAATGATAGACACATGCTTCCTTTACATAGGTGGGTAAAAGATAGTTAACAGTCAATAATTAAAATAATAACAATAACAAAAGGGGATTTTCAGCCTCAGCTTGTGCCCTAGAGGTTTGGGAAGAAAGGAAGTTATCTTGACACTGCAGAGGTATGTTATCATAGATGCCAAGAAACAATAGAGAGGCTCAGTTGAGGTAAAGATTGACATTTGTAAGGGAAAAATACTGGCATAAGATAAGAGTACCAGACATGAACTGATTTTAATTAATAAGTTTCAATTTTAGCCCATCCTTTGTGGTTAAGTTATGCCTTTGAGTTTGTAAGGCTGCCTCTCAGGCTTTCCCCAAGCTTGTCAAGTTAATATAGGACCCCTTTTCTTCCATATGTCTTTCAGCAGTAAATCCTCCAGGATATGAAAATCTCTACTAGGTTGAGCCTCCTGACCTTTATATATGTATTTTTATTTTAAATACTTTCTATTTATTATGCTCTAAGAGTTGTCACATTTTTTCTCCCTTTTATTCCCCTCTGCCATGTACCCCCCCTTCCACCAGCATTCCCCCACCTTAGTTCATGTCCATGAGTCATACATGTAAGTTCTTTGGCTTCTCCATTTCCCATACCACTCTTAACTTCCCCCTGTCTATTTTGTACCTACTATTTATGCTTCTTATTCCCCATATCTTTTCCCCCAGTCTCCCCCTGCCCCATCCCCACTAAGAACTCTCCATGTGATCTCCATTTCTGTGATTCTATTCCTATTCTAGATGTTTGCTTAATTTGCTTTCATGTATGTGTTTTTTTAGGTTCATTTGTTGATAGTTGTGAGTTTGTTGTCATTTTAGTGTTCATATTTTTTATTTTCTTTTTCTTAGATAAGACCCTTTAACATTTCATATAATAAGGGCTTGGTGATGATGAACTCCTTTAACTTGACCTTATCTGAGAAGCACTTTATCTGCCCTTCCATTCCAAATGAGAGCTTTGCTAGATAGAGTATTCTTGGATGTAGGTCCTTGCCTTTCATGACTTGGAATACTTCCTTCCAGCTCCTTCTTGCCTGCAAGGTTTGTTTTGAGAAATCAGCTGATAGTTTTAGGGGATCTTCTTTGTAAATAACTATCTCCTTTTCTCTTGCTGCTTTTAAGATTTTTCTCCCTATGTTTAATCTTGGGTAATGTAATTATGACGTGCTTTGCTGTGTGCTTCCTTGGGTCTAACTTCTTTGGGACTCTCTGAGCTTCCTGGACTTCCTGGAAGTCTATTTCCTTTGCCAGATTGGGAAGTTCTCCATTATTTTTTCAACTAAGCTTTCAATTTCTTGCTGTTCCTCTTCTCCTTCTGGCATCCCTATGATTCAGATGTTGGAATGTTTAAAATTGTTCTGGAGGATCCAAAGATTCTCCTCATTTTTTTGAATTCTTTTTTCATCATTCTGTTCTGGTTGAATGTTTATTTCTTCCTTCTGCTCCAAATTGTTTATTTGAATCTTGGTTTCATCCCCATCACTGTTGGTTACGTGTAAATTTTCCTTAATTTTACTTTGCATACCCTCCACTTTTTTCTCTATTTTTCTACCATACTCAATCATTTCTGTGAGCATCCTGATTATTAGTATTTTAAACTCTGCATCTGATAGGTTGGCTATCTCTTCATCACTTAGTTCTGTTTTTGGAGCTTTGATCTGTTCTTTCATTTAGGGTGTGTGTGTGTGTGTGTTTGTGTGTATTTTATCTCAGCACAACTGTTACATAGAAGGGCGAAGAGCCTTAGGTATTCACCAGAGTGGGGCAACGCACATTAAGATGCTGTATGCGAGGGAGGGCTCCACAAGGCAACAAAGTCGCTTGTAAAGCACTTGGCTGGCTTTCAGTCACTACCCTGTACTACCCACAAGCAAATTTGTTTTTTCTGGTGCTGATTCCCAGGTGGGTGGGCTTGTGTACATTCTAGGACCCTGTAACTATCTCCAATGAACTCTTCTGCGATGCTGGGAGGTTCTCCCTGCTATCACACCCCCCAACAGGTTTTTACAGTTAGAGGTTTTGAGACTTTATTTCCATGTGCTGGAACCCTGGGTTGTAGGTCTGTTTCACTCCCCACTTGTTCGTCCTGGTTTATCTTCCTGCAAATGTGGGACCTTCTGGTCCTCTAGCTGCTGCCTGGCTACACATCCTTTCTGCCCCGGCTGCCCATCTCCACTCCTCCTACCAGTCTGGATGAATGTTTCTTCTTCAACTCCTTGGTTGTTGGACTTCCATACAGTTTGATTTTCTGACAGTTCTGTATATTTTTTGTTTTTAAATTTGCCATCCTTCTTTTGGTCATGCAAGGAGGCAAAATGTATCTACCCTATGCCTACATCTTGGCCAGAAGTCCTCTATTCTGACCTTTATCAGAGCATTTTTTTTTTTTTCTGTTTGCTAGCTCACTCATCCTAATGGAAGACTCAGATTCAAGGAATTCCTTCTCATTTTGTTATTGAGTCATATATTTAAGTTTCATTTTTCTCATCCTTACTTGTTTACATGGGGCATGTCAGGAAAGGGACCCTAACGGGTGAGTACAAATGGTTTTTTGAACAAAGAAAGAGACTCTTTATCCAGATTTGGGTCTAGTCCACATGGCAGTGTAACGCCTCTGTAAAGCTTAGACTTGCCCCTATCACAAACATTTGTTAGCATGCTTACACTTAAGGTATCCTTCAGGGGACATCATCAGGGTTACACCATCAAATAGGTAACTGATTGTAATGTTGTACTTGGTTAGGTCTTTAAACAAAATAGTGTCCAAGGAATCATCTTCCCCTTCCCCATCTTCTTTGTCACCATACAAGTATCAGCTGTCAACCTGTACTCAGGTTCTAACCTGGCACTATCTTTTCTAGGAAAATCTGCTGTTTTTTTAAATTTATTTTTATTTTTTAATTATATTTTATTGATTATGCTATTACACTTGTCCCATTTCTACCCCATCATTTTCCTCCGCCCTGCACACTCCCTCCCACCCACATTCCCCCCTTTAGTTCATATCCATGTGTCATAAGTTCTTTAGCTTCTACTTTTCCCACACTATTCTTGCACTCCCCCTGTCTATTTTCTACCCACCATCAATGCTACTTATTCTCTGTACCTTTTCTCCCTCTCTCCTCCTCCCACTGCCCTGTTGCAAACCTTCCATGTGATCTCCATTTCTGTGTTCTTGCTCCTGGTCTAGCTGTTTGCTTAGTTTGCTTTTGTTTTAGGTGTGGTTGTTAATATCTGTGAATTTGCTGTCTTTTTACTGTCGTAATTTTTATCTTATTTTTCTTAGATAAGTCCCTTTAACATTTCATATAATAAGGGCTTGGTGATGATGAACTCCTTTACCTTGACCTTATCTGACAAGCTCTTTATCTTCCCTTCCATTCTAAATGACAGCTTTGCTGGATAGAGCAATCTTGGATGCAGGTCCTTGACTTTCATGACTTGGAATGCTTCTTTCCAGCCCCTTCTTGCCTGTAAGGTCTCTTTTGAGAAACCAGCTGACAGTCTGATGTGAACTCCTTTGTAGGTGACTCTGCCTTTATCCCTTGATGCTTCTAGAATTCTCTCCTACATTTTAATCTTGGGTAATGTAATTATGATGTGCCTTGGTGTGTTCCTCCTTGAGTCCACCTTCTTTGGGACTCTCTGAGCTTCCTGGACTTCCTGGAAGACTATTTCCTTTGCCAGATTGGGGAAGTTCTCCTTTATTATTTGTTCAAATAATAACTTGTTGCTCTTCTCCTTCCCCTTCTGGTACCCCTATAATTCGGATGTTGGGACGTTTAAAGATGTCCTGGAGGTTCCTAGGACTCTCCTCATTTTTTTTTTTGAATTCTTGTTTCTTCATTCTCTTCTGTTTGGTTGTTTCTTTCTTCCTTCTGGTCCACTCCATTGATTTGAGTCCCAGTTTTCCTCCCATCACTATTGGTTCCCTGTGCATTTTCCTTCATTTCACTTAGTGTAACCTTCATTTTTTCCATCTAATTTGTGACCAAAACCAACCAATTCTGTGAGCATCCTGATCACCAGTGCTTTGAACTGCAATTCACCCGGGTTCATCTTATAGGTTGGCTAGCTCTTCATCACTTAGATGTATTTACTCAGTTTGATCTGTTCTTCCATTTGTGCCTTTTTTTTTTTTTTTTGGTCTGGTCAAGCCTGTTACATATGAGGGGCAGAGTCTTAGGTGTTCACCAGGGAAGGGCAACCTGTGTTGCTGGGTTGTGATGCTGTATGTGGGGGGGTGGTCAGAGAGGGAACAATGGCACTTGCTCCACTCTCTCTCAGACTTCAGTCCCTTCAGCCACTTCCCACAAGCAAATTGGACCCATCTGGTGCTGATTCCTGGTTGGGTGGGTTTGTGTATGTTCTAGGACCCTGTGGGTCTCTCCAACGAACTCTCCTGTGAGGCTGGGAGTCTCTCCTGGCACCTCAACTCCCACAGGTATTTTCAATTGGTTCCTTGAGGCCTTATTTCCCTTTGCTGGTGCCCTGGGTTGTGCAGTCTGTCTTGCTCCCCAGTTTCAACTGGTTTATCTGTATGCAAATGTGTGACCACGGTCAGCCAGCCACCTTGGGCGCCTTGCTGGGTCTGCCTCCTGCCACCCCATTCCCATGGTCTGCCAGCTGCTGCATGTGTGCCTGGGTCTTTCAGCCACTGCTTTTTCCTGTTGCAACCCCTCTCCACCAGCCGCCCGACTCCGCCCCTCTTATCGGTGTGGATGAATGTATCTATTTCATCTTCTTGGTTGTCGGACTTCCTTACAGTTCAATTTTCTGTCAGTTCTGTTGTTTTTGTTTCTAAATTTTTGTTGTGCTTATTGTGGTTGTGCAAGGAGGCACAGTGTGTCTACCTATGCCTCCATCTTGGCCGAAAGTTCCTAGGTACTTTATTTTTGTTTTTGCTATATCAAATGGAATTTTTTTTCTTGATTTCTGTTTCTGATATTTCATTGTTGGTGTACAAAAATGCCTCTGATTTCTGAATATTGACTTTGCATCCCACCATTTTGCCAAATTCATTAGGTCAAGTAGCTTTCTTGTGGAGTTTATAAGATTTTCTATGTACACTATCATGTCATCTGCAAACAATGTAACTTTTGCTTCTTCCTTTACAATTTTGATGCCTTTATTTCTTCTTCTTTTCTGATTGCTGCAGCTATGAATTCCAATACTATGTTGAACAGAAGTGGTGAAAGTGGACATTCTTGTGTTGTTCCTGATCTTAGTAGGAAAGCTTTTATTTTTTGTCCATTGAGTATCATGTTTGCTGTAGGTTTCTTGTATATGGCCTATGGCCTTTATTATATGGAATAATTCTTTACAATAATACTGGAATAATAATAATATGACAAGAAATATATGATCTCAATAACAAGAATAGGAAGTACATGACCAAGAGTAGTGTGATACTGGAATACAAGTGAAGTGAAAAAAGGAAAATTAAAATAAAATTTGAAAGAAATAACAAGGAAAACCAGTCAAACAATGAAATTAAACAGAGAAATAAAATGAATAAAACTGAACAGAAATTAAAAAAAAAAACACTAATAGGATAAGCCAGTGGTGGTCCTGGGTGCGCAGGCACTCCAGGCGCACAGGCAGAGGCGGCGTTGCCAAATGCGAGGAGGCCAAGCGGGTACACAAGGTGGCGGACAGCAGAGACACATTCGCGCACAGATAAACCAGGTGAAAACGGGTAGCAAGACAGACTGCATGACACAGGGCCCCCGTGCTGGGAAGTGAAGCCTAAAAGCACCCATTCAAAATACTTGTAGGGGCTGAGGTTCCGGGAGGGAGTCCCAGCCTCACAGGACAGTTTGTTGGGGAGACCCATGGAGTCTCCAGCGTACGCAGGCCCACCCACCCAGGAATCAGCACCAGAGGGGTCCAGTTTGTTTGGGGGAAGTGGTGGAAGTGATTGAAATCTGGCAGAGAGTGGAGCAAGCGCCATTGTTCCCTCTCAGACCCCACCCCCACATCCAGCATCACAACCCAGCAACTGGGCTGCCCCATCCTGGTGAACATCTAAGGCTCCGCCCCTCACTATGTAACAGCCGTGACCAGACCAAAACAAACAAACAAAAAAACAAAACCAAGGATGGATCAAAAGGGAGAACAGACCAGGGCCCTGGAGCTAATTCATCTGAGCGACCAGGAAGTGGTCAACCTATCAGATGCAGAGCTCATAGCACTGGTAGCAAGCACAGTTCAAAGCTCTGGTGATTAGGAAGCTCACAGAATTGGTTGATTTTGGTCACAAATCAGAGGAACAAATGGAGGCTATAAGAAGTGAAATGAAGAAAAACGCACAGGGAACCAATAGTGATGGGAGGAAAACTGGGACTCAAATCAATGGAGTGGACCAGAAGGAAGAAAGAAACAACCGAACAGAAAACAAGGAAGAAACAAGAATTCAAATAAATGAGGAGAGGCTTAGTAATGTCCAGGACATCTTTAAACATTCCAACATTCAAATCATAGGGGTGTCAGAAGGAGAAGAACAACGGCAAGAAATTGAAAACTTATTTGAAAACATAATGAAGGAGAACCTCCCTAATCTGACAAAGGAAATAGACTTCCAGGAAGTCCAGGAAGCTCAGAGAGTCCCAAAGAAGATGGACCCAAGGAGGAACACACCAAGGCACATCATAATTACATTAGCCAAGATTAAAGAGAAGGAGAGAATCTTTAACATAGCAAGAGAAAAGGAGACAGTTACTTACAAAGGAGTTCCCATGAGACTATCAGCTGATTTCTCAGAAGAAATCTTGCAAGCAAGAAGGGGCTGGAAAGAAGTATTCCAAGTCATGAAAATCAAGCTCCTACATCCAAGATTGCTCTATCCAGCGAAGCTGTCATTTAGATTGGAAGGGCAGATAAAGTGCTTCTCAGATAAGGTCAAGTTCAAGGAGTTCATCATCACCAAGCCCTTATTATATAAAATGTTAAAGGAACTTATCTAAGAAAAAGAAGATAAAAAAAATAGGACAGTAAAAAGACAGCAAACTCATAGATATTAACAACCACACCTAAAACAAAAGGAAACTAAGCAAACAGCTAGAACAGGAACAGAACCACAGAAATGGAGATCACATGGAGGGTTAGTAACAGGGGTGTGGGAGGAGGAGAGAGGGGCAAAAGGTACAGAGAATAAGTAGTATAGATGGTAGAAAGAAAATAGACAGGGGGAGGGCAAGAATAGTGTGGGAAAAGTAGAAGCTAAAGAACTTATGACACATG
This sequence comes from Anoura caudifer, assembly GCA_004027475.1. Lineage (NCBI taxonomy): Eukaryota > Metazoa > Chordata > Mammalia > Chiroptera > Phyllostomidae > Anoura > Anoura caudifer. The sequence continues at coordinate 132,705 of PVKU01002806.1, read as the reverse complement.
GACATGAACTAAAGGGGGGAATGTGGGTAGTAAGGGGTGTGAAGGGTGGAGGGGAATGATGGGGGAGAAATGGGACAACTGTAATAGCTTAATCAATAAAATATAATTAAAAAAGAGAAAAAACTAATAAAAGAAGTAAAAATAATGAAAAAATAGTAATATAAATAAGTAATAACATGCAAGTTCTCTAGAAGAGCAATGTAAAATTTGTCTGTTTCTCAATTATTGCATTTATCCTTGTGTTCCTTCCTTGGATCTGTCTCTGGACCTTTCAGAGCTCCAGGTCTTATTCTCTCACTTGGAAAAGAAAAAAAGGAAAAAAAGTCTTCTGGTGACTTTAAATCTACCAAGCCAGTGCTGCTGGTCTTTCTGGATGCTGCAGGCTTAGGGGGCTGGGCTTGGGTTTTGTTTTTCCTTCCTATGGTTTTGCGAAGATGGGGGCCAGGTCTGGGCCACAATATTCACAGTTGCCCTGACTCCCGTCCAGGTCCTCTGTGTGCTGTTGGTACCCCACTGTCCATGTGCGCCAGGGCAATACCTTCAGCTTACCAGTTGTGCTGTCTGTGAGGTGCACTGATTATGGGCAACTCATATACCACCTCTCCCTCACTGCTGGCCTAGATACTGAACATTCTCAAAGTTTCTTCAGGGTAGTTGAACTCCCCCATTGAATTAAGTCTTTCTGGGGACTGTTCTCCCTGAACCTTGCTGCTCTCCTCTGCAGGGGGGGGGGGGTGCCTTCTCCTTCCTGTTCACCAGCCAGTCGTGGTGTAAGCCTGCTGTGGTGGTGTGGCAGCCACTGTGCCAGAGTTCCTTAAACAGTGACTGAGAGGTTTTTTTTTTTGTTTGTTTGTTTGTTTGTTTGTTTTTAAATAAAAGCCTTTTGTTTAAGCCCACCATTCTTAACAAGCTCCTGGCTTTTCACATAGTCCAACTTTCTACCAGACCAGAGACTATCCAAGTCTGTATCAATCCTGGCCCAACTCTTCTCCCTTCTCCAGGTGTCACCTGTCTCTGGTAATGACCTAGCTGGTGTCCATAGTACCGGCAGGTGAATATGAACCACCTCTGTGCATCTGTCACTTTGTCTTTATTCCCTCCAGCGACATCAAGCATCTAGGTCCATCCTATTGCTGCTGTCCTCCCTGTTTAGTAGTGTAGGAAGCTGCTGATTTGGTCCTCCTCCAAGGATCCTGTGGAGGGCACCGTCCAGGGGTTGCAGCCGCCGTGGTCCCCACACAGATCCCAGGGTCCTTAGCGTCCCAATGCAATCTCCTTACCATCTGTTTTTCAATGTCTTCTACAATTTTGACCTCCAAACTTTATATAAGCTGGGATTCCATTGGCTGTTCACTCTTTTCCTCAGAAGATCAGCTAAGCGTTTCACCTGAGTGCAGGGGGAAATGGGCTCTGCTTCCACCTACCTCACCACCATCTTTTTAGCCTGAAACCTTCCTTTTTAATAGTGCAAACAGTACGGCTCTCTGAATAGAAACTATAAGCCGCTTTCATCTCAAATCACCCAGCGCTTGTGTGACAGTATGAGAACTTAGATGCTGGGAACATTTGATGAATGAATCCTTCCAGCCAGATAGTGTTCTTTTTCTACTTATGCAGCATTTACTATCAGATTAAATCACTTTTCATCATGAGGCTCCCAAAGACTTTGAACAGTTTTTCAGTGATCCTTACAGAAAGACATACTTCCTAGCGAAATGCAGTGTTTAATATAGTCCATTGGTATATACTGGATGTTTAGGGAACACCAGAATTCCCAGTGATGGCACAAGGGTCAGTATGAGGTGACTTTTTTGTTTGTGTAGTTTGACAGTAAAACTCTTATAACTGCTTCCTGTTTCTGCAAAGACACATTCTTTGGAGTCAATTATAACACACAAAATCTGGACTTCTGGCCAAGATGGAGACATAGGTAGACACACTGTGCCTCCTTGCACAACCAAAACAAGGACAACAACTAATTTAAAAACAAAAAGCAACCACAACTGAGAGAAAATCGAACTGTATGGAAGCTTGACAACCAAGGAGTTAAAGAAGAAACATTCATCCAGACTAGTAGGAGGGGTAGAGATGGGCAGCTGGGTAGAGAGGACTCATGGCAAAGTGGTGGCTGGCAGGCAAGGCAGCGGCTGGAGGACCAGGCCAGGCGGTGGCTGGTGGAGTGGGTGGTCCCACATTCACATGCAGATAAACTGGGAGGAACAACTAGGGAGCGAGATAGACCACACAACTCAAAGTTCCAGCGTGGGGAAATAAAGCCTCAACCCTCTGACTGAAAATATCTGTGGGGGTTGAGTCTGCAGCAGGAAAAACTCCCAGCCTCACAGGAGAGTTTGTTGGAGAGATCCACAGGGTTCTAGAATGTACACAAACCCACCCACCTGGGAATCAGCACCAGAAGGGCCCAATTTGATTGTGCGTAATGGGAAAGTGACTGAAAACTGGCAGAAACTGGAGCAACTGGCACTGTTCCCTCTCGGACCCCTCTCCCACATACAGCATCACAATGCAGCAACATGGGTTGCCCCACCCTGGTGAACACCTAAGGCTCTGCCCCTTACCACGTAACAGGCTGAGACCAAAAAAAAAAAAAAAAAAAAAAAAAAAAAAAAAAAAAAAAAAAAAAAAAAAAAAAAAAAAAAAAAAAAAAAAAAAAAAAAAAAAAAAAAAAAAAAAAAAAAAAAAAAAAAAAAAAAAAAAAAAAAAAAAAAAAAAAAAAAAGGCCCAAATAAAAGAACAGATCAAAGCTCCAGAAAAGATACAACTAAGCGATGAAGAGATAGCCAACCTATCAGATACACAGTTCAAAACACTGGTTATCAGGATGCTCCAGGAACTCACTGCATAAAAAAGGAGTTCAACAGCATAAAAAAAGACCCAGGCAGCAATGAAAGTGGCATTATATGAAATGAAGAAAAATCTACTGTGAATCAACACTGACGGGAAGGAAACCAGGACTCAAATCAATGGTTTGGAGCAGAAGAAGAAAGAAACATTGAACCAGAACAGAATGAAGAAATTAGAATTCAAGAAAACAAGGAGAGGCTTAGGAACCTCTAGGACATCTTTAAACATTCCAACATCCAAACCATAGAGATGCCAGAAAGAGAAGAGGAAGAGCAAGAAATTGAAAACTTATTTGAAAAAATAATGATGGAGAAACTCCCCAATCTGAAAAGGAAATAGACTTCCAGGAAGTCCAGGAAGCTCATAGAGTCCTAAAGAAGTTGGACCCAAGGAGGAACACACCAAGGCACATCATAATTACATTAGCCAAGATTAAAGAGAAGGAGAGAATCTTCAACATAGTAAGAGAAAAGGAGAACTACAAAGGAGTGCCCATAAGACTGTCAGTTGATTTCTCAGGAGAAACCTTACAGACAAGAAGGGGCTGGAAAGAAGTATTGCAAGTCATGAAAGGCAAGGACCTACATCCAAGAATACTCTAACTAGCAAAGCTATCATTTGGAATGGAAGGGCAGATAAAGTGCTTTTCAGATAAGGTCAAGTTAAAAGAGTTCATCATCACCAAGCCCTTATTATATGAAATGTTAAAATGCTTATCCAAGAAAAAGAATATAAAAAATATAGGACAGTAAAAAGACAGCAAACTCACAAATATTAACAACCACACCTAAAACAAACGCAAACTAAGCAAACAATAGCACAGGAACAGGATCACAGAAATGGAGATCACATGTAGGATTATCAGAGGGGGAGTAGGCTGGGGAGAGAGGGGAAAAAGGTACAGAGAATAAGTAGCATAAATGGTAAGTAGAAAATAGTGGGGGAGGTTAAGAATAGTGTAGAAAATGTAGAAGCCAAAGAACTTATATGTATGACCCATGGACATGAACTAAATGGGGGAATATGGGTGGGAGGGGGTGTGTAGGGTGGAGAGGAATAAAGAGGGGAAAATGGGACAACTGTAATAGCATAATCAATAAATTATATTAAAAAACACAAAATCTACAAAATCATGGGGGCCACATCCTGATGTTTTGAAAAGAAAATAAAGAAAAAGAAAGCTGAAGATGCATTCTGTTTTGGTATAACAATGATTGCCTTTACTCAAGATAGTCTTGAAATTTCTTCTTTGGACAATCCTCTTTGACAATGATGTGTGAATAATCAGGTTTGCTAGGTATGGCAATAATTTTTATGGTTCACAAATACAAAATGAAAGTGCTCCAGAAAATAACTTCAAGTGACTACTTAATTTCAGGTAACTATTATAGTCTGAAATGACTACTATTTTGCTACTTCAGTCTAGTAAAACTAATCTATGAGATTGAACAGATACTTGGACTGCAACATTGTTAGGGGCTTGTATGCCTACTGCAAGGCTCCAAGCACTTTGAAAGAAGCCAAGAGCTGACCTCTAAGCATTTGCCCATCTACTTACTCATGTTGCAATGTGCTACTGGCTTCAACATATTGTAGAAAGATAAAGTACTGGTGAGGTGGATTAAGGATAGATCTGCTCATGTTCCTGGAACCAATCTGAGGATAATGTGTATTTGCCAAAACTGTGGAAACCTTTAAGAAATAGACCAAGGGGATAATAAAATGTCTGAAGTCTCCCCAAAATAAGGTCCTTTGAATAGGAGTAAAATAAAACACACAAAATAAAATCTGAATAGACTTATGCTATGAATTGAGTGCTTGTGTTCTCCCCCCCTTCCACCCTCCCCAAATTCATATGTTGAAATTCTAACCTGTAACATAATGGTGTTAGGAGGTGGGTCCTTTGGGAGGTAGTTAGATCATGAGGGCAGAACTCTCATGAATGGAATTAGTATCCTTATAAGAAAAGACACAAGAGAGCTTGCTTTCTCTTTCTGTTCTCCTCTATTTGAGGATACAACAAGAAGTGATTATTATCTAAAAACACCAGGAAGTTGGTCTCCCCAGACATCAGTATGCCAGCACCTTGATCTTAGACTTGTCAGCCTCAGAACTGGCAGAAATCAGTTTGTTGTTTAAGTCACTCAATCTATACTATTTTGCTATATTGAATAGTAGCCTGAGTTATAATAACCTATAATTGGTAAATAAATAATGAAGAATCTTATAACAAAGAAAATCACAGAATCAGATGGCCTCACTGGTGAATTCTACAAAATATTAAAAAAATCACTACTAGTTATTCTCAAACTCTTCCAAAAACTAAAGAAGAAGGGGCATTTCTTCACTCACTTTATGAGGCCACCATTACTTCAATATGAAACTATACAAAGGCACTATACAAAGGCAAGAAAAGAAACTAGATGGGAAAATCCTTTCTGAATATAGATACAAATACTCAATAAAATACGAGCAAATCGCACTGAGCAATATATCTAAAGGACCATCACATGACCAAGTGGGATTTATTCCTAGAATGGAAGGATGATTCAAAATACTAAAATTAATAAATGTAGTAAATCATATTAGTAAAAGGAAAGAATAAAACCACACGATCATCCAAATGGTACAGAAGAAGCATTTCCAAACATTAAATATAAAAACACTCAATAAACCAGGACTTGTAGAAAAATTCTTTGACATGATAAAAAAATATATGAAAAACCCACAGCTAACATGATGCTCAGTGGTAAAAGGCTAACCTATTCCTGTAAGATTAGAAATAAGGCAACAATGCCAGTTTTCACTATTGCTATTCCACAGAGTTCTGGATTTTCAAACCACAGCCATTAGGCAAGAAAAAGAAAAGGCATCCAAACTGGAAAGGAAGAAGTAAAGTTATCTTTGAATACAGATGACAAGATCTGATATGTAAAAATCCCCAATGATCCCACAAAAAACTGTTAGAGCTAATAAATGAATTCAGCAAACCTGTAGGATTCAAAATCATTGCACAGAAATCAACTGTATTTCTCTACATTTGCAATAAACAATTCAAAGGAAATTTTAAAAAAATGTCACTTACTTCCAGTCAATATGTCAGTGTAGGTAAATGTGGTAATTGAATCCTCATACAACCATATCAAAATTGAAGCTAAACTACAGAATACCCATCATTCAGAACCTCCTGACATCTAGCTGAATGGAAGTCTTGCAACTAGTCATTTAAATAAGAAGCCACACTGAGACTGCAAGAAGGGTCAGAGAAGTGGAATAAACTGATCCCAAACCTACATGCCATAGAATTTTGGGAGGGATATCTCAACTGCATAGGTCCCTCCTGGGGAATGAGGGATCTCAGCCCCTATACCAGGATCCCCAGGTCATGGTTTCAGTGCTGGGAAGAAAGCCCATATAACTTCTGTGTGTGCAAAACAGCAGGGATTGAGACTGGGGGAAATGGAGGCTTCTGGTGTCCCAGGTAGTTCTTCTAAAGGATCAGCATGGACTTATTTGGACTTACTCCCTCTGAGCTCCAGTACTGAGGTAGTAGTTTGAAAGGCACCAGGGACATATGGGGAGTAACTGACCTGCCTGGCATCAGGATGAGAGTCAGGAGGCAGTTTTCTCCCTGAGAGAAGTGCTGGCAGAGGCAATTACTCTTTTTCTGAGCCCTCCTTACACAGAGCTGGCAAGTGGATGCCATTCTGAGTCTCCATCAATCTGGCTTACACTGCTAGCCCTGCTTTGACGATTCTTTGAGACCTTGCCCCTCCCAACACTTGGGCCTACCCAAGCCATTTCCAGTGGTTTTCCATTCAACTAGGCTCTCTTGCTTCATGCTTCGAACTTTCCTAAAATCTCTCAAACAAGCAATGTCTGGCCTCTGTGTACCCCATACCTCTTTCTAAGTGGCCCCAGGTCCAGCAGTAGCACCAACCTACCTTGGTTCACTATGAGGAACTACATACTGTGGAGCTCTCCCAGCCAGCCCCTGGTGAGAATAAGTTGTCCCAGACACAATCTGTTGTTCCAGCAGGAAAGAGGGTGGCAATTCCCTCTAGTGGAGAATGCCTGGAACCCTCTTCCAAAATGGCATCGGTACATGCAGGGGTATACACCATGTATGCATAGCTCATCTATCAATGCCCAAAGGCTATAGTTAATAAAAAACATATTATCTATAGATAACAATTGAAGGAACACAGAGATCTGCCTCAGGTTAGGGTCTGTTAGACATGCTGATGCCAGATGGTCGTTGAGGCTTGTTTCATGAGATAAGGAGTTCACTCCTTATGCTTATCTGGTTTATACCAACAGGGCTGTACAAAGCAAATCAGGCTTCAAAGAGTACAACGCATTCTTTAGACCTGATTTCCCATGGGAAACCTTGGTGTTAGTATCAGGTCATTCCTGCCTCCTACATTCCCAGCATTCTGGTCGAGACTTACAGGCCTGTCTCAAGGCCTTGCTCACATGGGTCTACAGTCTCCGATGCCACACAAAGTGGTCCCCAACAGTCCACAGCTAGGTCTCTCCTAGGCTACTTCAAGCCTAGCACAAGTAGCAGCCATCTGCAGATTGCTCTGTAGCTCATGCTGCACGGCTCCATGCTGGGCACAGGTGGTGGCTGACCTTGTACCTTCCAGGAGGGTCCAAGAACCAGTGCACCTAGTGGACAGCCTCAGACACCACTGGATTGTTGGGGAACAAGAGGTGTGCACTTGGAGTGCTCAGCGTGTGACTGGGGAGGCTGTGCTGCTCAGCCGTACAAGATACCTACTAAACAAGGCCTGTCTACCAAGTTGGGGAGATGCAGAAGCTCTAATACATAGAAAGAAATACAAGGAAGCAGTCAAAATGCAGAGAAAGAGACAAAAAAAAAAAAAAAAAAAAAAAAAAAAAAAAAAAAAAAAAAAAAAAAAAAAAAAAAAAAAAAAAAAAAAAAAAAAAAAAAAAAAAAAAAAAAAAAAACCACCAAAAAACAAACAAAAAAAAACACAACCCAAAAACCCAAATGAAGGACAGGGTAAATCTCCAGGAAAAGAACTAAATAAAATGGAGGCAAGCAAATTACCAGATACCAAGTTAAAAAAATGTTGTAAGAATGCTCAATATGTTCAAGGAACTTAGTGAGAACATTCACAGCACACAAAAAGACACAGAAACCATAAAAAAAGAACTAGTGAGAAATGAAGGAAACACTAACTGAAATAAAGAATAATTTAGAGGGGATCAACAATAGAGTAGATGAAGCCAGAAATCAAATCAGCAATTTGGAATATAAGAAAGCAAAAACATAACAAAACAAAACAAAACAAACAAATGAACCAAAAAAACCCCCACCCAACCAGAACAGCAAAAAGAAAAAGGAATTCAAAAATATGAAGACAGTGTAAGGAATCTCTGGGACAACTTCAAGTATACCAACATTAACGTCATGGGGTTATTGGTAGAAGAAGAGAGAGAACAAGAAACTGAAAATCTATTTGAAAAATGCCAGAAAACTTCCCTAATCTGCTGGAGGAAATAGATGTACAAGTCCAGGATGCACAAAGAGCCTCAAAAGATATAAACCCAAAAAGGTATACTCCAAGACACAGCATAATTAAAATTCAAATGGTTAAAGACAAAGACAGAATCTTACAAGCAGCAAGAGGCAAGAAATTCCTTACCTACAAGGAGGTCCCATAAGACTTCCAGCTGATTTCTCAACAGAAACTTTGCAGGACAGAAGGGAGTGGCAAAAAATATTCGAAGTGATGAAAAGCAAGGACCTACAATCAAGATTACTTTACCCAGAGAAGCTATCATTTAAAATCAGAAGACAGACAAAGAGCTTCCCAGACAGCCAAGATGGAGGCGTAGGTGGACACACTGTGCCTCCTCTCACAACTAAAATTAAGGACAATAAAGATTTAGAAACAAGAAAACAACAGAACTCATAGAAAATTGAACTATACGGAAGTCCAACAACCATTCATCCAGACAGGTAAGAGGGGCGGAGTCGAGGCAGAAAAAAGAGGAGGTGTGGAACAGGCACACAGGCAGCAGCGGCTGGCAGATCCCAGGTGCACAGGTGTTGGCTAGCAGACCCCAGGGGCACAGGCGGAGGTGAGCAGACCCTGGGCACGGGGTGGCAACTGTGCAGAACCAGTGAGGCCGCACAAGGCAGCTGGCTGACCAGGTGGTCCCACATTCATGCGCAGATAATCCAGGTGAAGGGGAAGCAGCGGAAGGGACTGGAATCCCAGAGAGAGCAGAGCAAACGCCATTGTTCCTTCTCGGACCCCACCCCCACATACAGCGTCACTACCCAGCAACTGGGCTGCCCTGCCCTGGGGAACACCTAAGGCTCCACCCCTCACTACCTAACAGCCTTGACTAGACCAAAAGAAAAAAAAAACAAACCAGAAACAAAAATGGCTCAAACCGGAGAACAAATCAAAGCCCCAGAGCCAATTCATCTAAGCAACCAAGAGATAGCCAACCTATCAGATGCACAGTTCAAAGCCCTGGTGATCAGGATGCTCACAGAATTGGTTGATTTTGTTCACAAATTAGATGAAAAAATGGAGGCTACAATAAGTGAAATGAAGAAAGATGCACAGGGAACCAACAGAGATGGGAGGAAAACTGGGACTCAAATCGATGGAGTGGACCAGAAGGAAGAAAGAAACAACCAAACAGAAAACAAGGAAGAAACAAGAATTCAAAAAAATGAGGAGAGGCTTAGGAACCTCCAGGACATCTTTAAATGTCCCAACATCCGAATTATAGGGGTACCAGAAGGGGAAGAGGAAGAGTAACAAGTGGAAAACTTATTTGAACAAATAATCTGGCAAAGGAAATAGACTTCCAGGAAGTCCAAGAAGCTCAGAGAGTCCCAAACAAGTTGGACCCGAGGAGGAACACACCAAGGCACATCATAATTACATTACCCAAGATTAAAATGAAGGAGGGAATTCTAGAAGCAGTAAGGGATAAAGGCAGAGTCACCTACAAAGGAGTTCACATCAGACTGTCAGCTGGTTTCTCAAGAGAGATCTTACAGGCAAGAAGGGGCTGGAAAGAGGTATTCCAAGTCATGAAAATCAAGGACCTACATCCAAGATTGCTATCCAGCGATGCTGTCATGTAGAATGGAAGGGAAGATAAAGTGCTTCTAGATAAGGTCAAGGTAAAGGAGTTCATCATCACCAAGCCCTTATTATATAAAATGTTAAAGGAACTTATCTAAGAAAAAGAAGATAAAAAAATAGGACAGTAAAAAGACAGCAAACTCACAGTTATTAACAACCACACCTAAAACAAAAGCAAACTAAGTCAACAGCTATAACAGGAGCAGAAACAGAGAAATGGAGATCATATGCAGGGTTAGCAACAGGGGAGTGGGAGGAGGAGAGAGGGGGAAAAGGTACAGAGAATAAGTAGCATAGAAGGAAGGTAGAAAATAGACAGGGGGAGGGCAAGAATAGTGTGGGAAATTTAGAAGCTAAAGTATTTATGACACATGGACATGAACTAAAGGGGGGGGATGTGGGTGGGAGGGGGTGTGCAGGATGGAGGCTAATGATGAGGAAAAAATGGGACAACTGTAATAGCATAATCAATAAAATATATTAAAAATAAAAAAACAATTCAACTGAGTAAAAAAAAAAAAAAAAAAAAAAAAAAAAAAAAAAAAAAAAAAAAAAAAAAAAAAAAAAAAAAAAAAAAAAAAAAAAAAAAAAAAAAAAAAAAAAAAAAAAAAAAAAAAAAAAAAAAAAAAAAAAAAAAAAAAAAAAAAAAAAAAAGAGCTTCCCAGAGAAGAAAAAGCTTAAGGAGTTCAGCACTACCAAGCCAGTATTACATGAAATGTTAAAGGATCTTCTTTAAGAAGAATAAACAAATATAAAAAATATGAACAATAAAATGGTAATAAGTACATATGTATCAACAAGTGAATCTTAAAAAGCAAAATAAACAAACAAGCAGAAAAGAAACAGATTCATAGATACGGAGATTTTGACAGTTGCCAGATGGGAGGGATATTGGGGGGTGGGGGTGAGTGAAACAGGTGACTAGATTAGGAAGTACAAATTGGTTGTTGCAGAGTAGTCATGGGGATATAAAGTACAGCATACGGAATACAGTCAATAATATTGTAATAACTATGTATGGTGTCAGATGGGTATGAGATTTATCACAATGATTACCTAGTAAGTTATATAATGTTTAATCACTGGAGTGTATACCTGAAACTAATGTAATATTGTACATCAATTGTAATTAAAAAATAAAAATGATTTAAAAAATAACTTGAAAAACAATTCTATTTACAATAGCATAAAAAAGAATAATATATTTGGCAATGTAAAATTGTACAGCTGCAATGGAAAATAGATTGGTGGTTTTCTTTCTCAGGAAAGTATACAGAATTATCACGATTTGGAAAGTTTACTCGTAGATATATATGCAAAAGAACTAAAACCAGATAGTTACACAGGTAATTGTGTGCCAATATTAATTATAGCATTTTTTACAACAGCAAAAAGGTAGTAACAAGTGCCATTTAATTGATAAATGGACAGAATAAAATGTGATATATACATATAAATAACTTTTTAAAAGATTTCATTTATTTACTTTTAGAGAGAGGGGAAGGGAGAAAGAGAGAACCATCAATGTGTGGTTGCCTCTCGTGTGTCCCCAGCTGGGAACCTGGCCTGCAGCTCAGGCTTGTGCTCTGACTGAAATTTGAACCCATGACCTTTTGGTTTACAGGCCGGTGCTCAATCCACTGAGCCACACCAGCCAGGGCACATATAAGTGATTTATTCAGAGAAAAGAGGGAAGTTTTCATTCATGCTAGAACCTGGATGAATGTGTAAAAGCTTATGCAAAGTGAAATAATCCAGACACAAAGTGACAAATATTGCATGAATCCATTTATGTAAGTTACCTAAAATAGGCAAATCCATAGAGACAGAAAATGTTTAGAGATTGCCAGGGACTGGTTTAAGGAGAATGAGGAATTATTGCTCAATGATTACAAAAAACTAATAAAAACATTTCGGAAACAGATAATGGTGATGTTTGCATAATTTAATTAATGTCACGGAATTGTATCCTTAAAATGTTTAAAATGGTGGATTTTATGTTATATATTTACTATAATTTGAAGGATTAATAATGTAATATGTAAAAAACACTGAATTATACACTTTAAATAGGTGAATCATATTGAATGTAAATTATATTTCAGTTAAACTGTTTCAAAATAAATAATAAATACTATATTTAAACAATCAATTGTATCTGTACAGTAGTAATGAGCATACAAAAAATGAAGCTAGCCCTGGCCCGTGTGGCTCAGTTGGTTGAAGCACTGTTCCATACACAAAACAGTTAAGGGGGTTTGATTTTTTGGTAAGGGCACAGATCTAGGTTGTGGGTTTGACTCCTGGTTGGGTGTGTATGGGAGGGAGCCAATCTATGTTTCTCTCTCTTTCTCCCCCTTCCTCTCTCTTTAAAATCAATAAAGATATTAAAAATAAATTTAAAATGAAACTAAGAAACTATTCCATTTACACTAGCTTCAAAATAATAAAAGTTAGAAATGAGTTTAACAAAAAACTTTTACTCTGAATAATACAGAACACTGTTCAAAGAGATTAAATTAGTAGTAAGTTAATAGAAAGACGAGCTATGATCAAGATCAGAATACTATAAGGTGGCAAAATGTCCCAAATATGTGTATAGAGTCTACCTTCAAAATTTCCAATGACTTTTTCTGCAGAAATTGACAGGTAGATCCTAAAATTTAGCTGAAAATCTAAGAAATTGAGAACAGCTGTAACAACCTTGAAAAATAATAACAAAATGGAGAACTCACAATGCCCAATTTCATAGCTTCAGAGTTTCAGTAGATAAAAAGACATTGTAGTAGTGGCCACAGGCTAGACATAGATGAGTGGAATAGAATTGAGAGTCCACAAGTAAGCTTTCTTATATACAACTAACAAACACAAACTGCCATGACAATTCAATGCTGAAAAAAGTCATTTCAACAAACAATCATGGGAAAATTGGGTAGTCCCATGCAAATGAGTAAAGTTGGACCTTCTACTTCACATCAGATAGAAAAGTTAACTAAAAATAGATTAAAGTCCTAAACTGGAGCTATAGTTACAGGGTACAGGACTTGTTTTGGGGGCCATAAAAATATTTTGAAATTGAATGTGGTGATGAAGGCACAATTCTGAATTTATAAAAATCACTGAGTTGTACACTTCAAGTAGGCAAATGGTATGTGAATTATATCACAATATATCTTTTTAAAATAAGAGGTTATAACTAGTGATCCCACACACATGAAAAGGATAATAAAGAAAAACTATAAACTATAAAAAATTCCATGCCCAGAAATTTAATAACTTGAATGAAATAGTCCAATTCCTTGAAAGAAAACTACCGAAGCTCACATGAGACAGACAATCCAAATAGGCTGATATTTATTTTTAAATTGAATTGATAATTATAAACTTTCCAAAACAAAAAGTACTAGATCTAGATATTTTTCACTGCTGAATTTGACCAAATATTTACGGAAGAAATTGTGCCAATTCCTTACAATCCCTTGTAGAAAACAGAAGTAGAGAGAACCATTTCTAACTCATTCTATGAGGCCAGCATTATCCTGACACTGAAAATAGATAAAGTACAAAGAAGAAAAAATGGAGAAATATTGCTCATAAACATAGAGACAACTAAATATTGGTAAACTGAATCTAACAATGGGTAAAAAAAGAATACACCATAAACAGTGGGATTTATTCCAGGTACACTTGTTTAACTGGCTGGTTCTATGTTAACAACAACAAAAAAAATCAACAAATAAATTCTACCCTATCAATAAGCTAAAGAAAATAATATCAGTAATGCAGAAAAAGCACATGACAAAATCTATCATCCATTCTACAACTAAAAACTCTCTTGCCTTGGCTGGTGTGGCTCAGTGGATTGAGCACTGGCCTGCAAACCAAAGGGTCACAAGTTTGATTCCCAGTCAGGGCACATGCCTGGGTTGCAGAACAGGTCCCCAGTAGGGTGCGTGTGAGAGGCAACCACACATTGATGTTTCTCTCCCTCTCTTTCTCCCTCCCTTCCCCTTTCGCTAAAAATAAATAAATAAAATCTTAAAAAACACTTTTGGCAAACCAGGAACAGAGAACTTTTTCAACTTCATAAAGAAAATCTTCCAAAAACCCTAATGCTGGCATACTTAATGGTGAGAAACTGCACACTTACCCCTAATATTGGGTATAAGGCAAATATATCCCCTTGTATCATTTCTATTCAACATCTTACTGGAAGCCCTAGCTAGTGCAATAAGAAAGAAAAACAATAAAACCTGTACAGATTGGGAAAGAAGAAATAATGCTGTATTTGTTCAAATATGGAATTACTGTTTATGTAGAAAGTCCCAAAGAATCAACAACAAAAAACGTAGCAATATCACAGCATATAAAGTGCAGAGTATATAATGTTGATTGCTTTCCCATATACTGCCAGTGAAAAATTAGAATTTGAATTGAAATATGTTCAGAATGTATATGAGGAAAACTGAAAAATTGATGAAGTTGAAAATGTAAATAAATGGAGAGATAATCCATGTTCATGGATTAGAACACTGAGCATTAAGGTGTCAATTCTTTCCCAACTTGATCAATAGACTCTATGTAATGCTAGTTAAATTATAGCAAGCCATTATATATATATATATAAAGATTCTAAATTTATATGAAAAGACAGAAAACCCAGAACAGCCAACACAATAGTGAAGAAAAAAGTTAGAAAACTGATACTAGTAAAATTCAAGAGTTACTATATAAAGCTGCAGTAATCAAAACAGAGTGGTATTGCCTAAAGAATAAAGAAGTAGATTGACGGAAAAGAATAGAGAACCCAGAAACAAATACAGGCCCACACAAATATAGAAAACTGACCTTTGACAAAGAAGCAAAGGCAATTTAATGGAGAAATAAGTCTTTTCAATAAATGATGCTAGACATCCACATGCCCCCCCCCCAAAAAAAAACAACACAAACCTTACACTTTCACAAAAATTACATCAAAATGATCCATTTTATAAAAACAAAACTATAAAAAGCTTATAACATAACATAAGAGAAAATGTAGATGATCTTGGGCTTGTTACAGTCATTAGATATAACTCAAATGCACAAACCATGAAAGAAAAAAACTGATGTTGTAGTTTATTAAAAAAAAATAAAAAAACTTCCGCCCTGGCTGGTGTGGCTTATTAGATTGAATGCTGGCCTGCGAACCAAAGGGTCCCTGGTTTGATTCCCAGTCCGGGACGTATGCCTGGGTTGTAGGCTGATTCCCTGGTGGGGGGCACGTGGGAGGCAACCACATGTTGATGTTTCCCTCTCTCTCTAAAAAGTAAAATAAATTCTTTAAAAAATACTTCTGCTTTTCAAAAGGCACTAAATAAAGGGAAAGATAAGGCACAGAATGTAAGAAAATATTTAAAAAATACCCATCTGAATAAGACTGATAACCAAAATATACAAAGAACTCTCTTAAAACTGAATTGGAAAACAAATAACATAAATTAAAATATGAGCAAATATACCTCATCAAAAGATACCTCATCAAAAACAATATAAAAATAGCACAAGCATATAAAAATACTTAATATCATGTATCATTAGGGAACTACAAATGAAATCAATGAGATACCACTACACATCTATGGAATAGATAAACTACAAAACACTGACAACACTGAACATTGGTGAGGATGTAGAGGAACAGAAATTCTCATTTATTGCTGGTAGGAATGTAAAATGATGCAGTCACTTTGGAAGACAGTTTCTTTTAATCTTATGATCTAGCAATCACTCTCCTAGGTTTTTACCCAACTGATTTTAAGGTTTATTTCCAAATAAGAACCTGCATATTAATGTTTATAATAGCTATATTCACAATAGTCAATAACTGGAAGGAAGATGTCCTTTAATAGGGACATGAATAAACAAACTGTTGTATATTCTTACAACATAATACCATTCAGCACTGAAAAAAAATCAACTTACAATACATACAAAAAATATCCGAATCTCAAATTATGTTGAGTATAAAAGCCAGACACAAGTAAGTATACACAGTATAATTCCATTTATATAAGGCTCAACAACAAATACATCTGTAATAGATTAGTGTATACTCTTGGGGGGCAGAGGTATACTGACTACAAAGGTACACTGCAATTACAGCAATGTCATGTCTTTATTTAGATATTATATATATGTCAAAGTGCATAAAACTATATAGTTAAGATTTGAGTATTTTACTTTATGTAATTATACTACAGTAAAATAGGTTATTTAAAAGAAGTCAAGATCCTGGTTATTTTGGATGGATGTAGTAGGTTGTGATTGGGATGGAGCAACTGCGAGACTTCTGAGGTGACTAGTGCTGGCTCAGAATATGTGCCTGCCAAAAAGACACCTGTAGTTAATGGGCTTAAACTCCTAACCAGAGCTTAGCAGCCATTGTTTTCAAAGATCCCTCACAAATGCTGCATTTCAGGGAAAAGCCAGACTGGGCTGCCAAGCTTCCTGCATTGGGCTCCTGTCCTCTAAATTGACCCTTGTAAGAGAGCTCCTAGATGAAATCTGACCAATAGAACTTGGACTTTCCTGTCCGATCAAAGCTGTACAGCTATATTGTCTTTTATCTTCACCAATGAATTGGAGTAGCTCTGTTTCTACAAATCAGGACAGTGCTATGGGGAATAATCAAGCTGTGAGATTTGTGTTCATTTGTATAGGAATAGACCAACCTGGGATCTGATTGGGGGTGGAACCAGGGGAAGGCAGGCACATGTGTAAAAGTCAGAAAAGGGGGAGGTGTTGGACCAAAAAGAATTCTGTCAGTCTAGCCTGGGGAAAAGAAGGGAGTAGTTGGGGGGGGGGGAAGGGTGGGCCCTTCTACAGCACATGGAAGTTTGGGAAGTTAATTGGGCATTCTGAGAAAGCACCAGTTCCACCCCACACCCCAAGCTAATATAAACCCAAGGAACTCTCTTACCCACCTGGTGAAGGTACTAGCTGGTATATACATGGGACCTGCTGGCCTCGGAAGTCACACGGCTGATGGCAGTACAGGCCACATGCAGATTCCAGAAGAGAACCCGAAGTTGGATAGTGTCTGGGCACAAACTTAGTTGCCTGAATGACTGCTCAGCAACTGCATGCATTTCCCAAAGGATGGCACTTTAAATGTGAGAAGGAATTCTGGACACTGCCTTTGGTTTCGGTCTGGCTGAGGACAACTGGTCTTTCCTCTAGTTTTCCAAAGCGGATGGGCTTTGAGACAAGAGTCTGCCATTCTCCCAGATGATGCAGCATTTGAATAACCACCTCTTCCCTTTCTCACCAGCCTCTGCCTCTAGAATTTGCTTATTGGTGGAGACAGCAGACAAACTGCTACTTGGGTTCTGTACTTGTTTTGCCAAACCCAGAAGGGACAGTATGGACATTGGGGAGTCCTAAAGAACTCAGGTTCAGTTCCCAGCTGCCTGTGGCAGGCCAGCCCTGAGAGTGAGACTGCAGGGATTTCCCTATCTCAGGGAATTTCCCTGCACTCCCGCTCAAGGTATCAGGCACTTGGAAAACTTGGCTGATGAAAGGAAATGGGAATGAGAGACTCTGACTGAGTCAAACTGTCAGTCCTCTACCTCTGCCATTTGAGCTTTGAGCCACGGGGTCCAGTGGGGACCATCTGGGCTTTTATTGGATGCAGAAGAAATGGTTGGCAGAAGAAAAGACAACTTGCTAGCGAGCACTTGTTTGAAACAATGGAATTGTGGATTCAAATTTTGTTTGTATGTCCCATTTTGCCTGGGGACTTGTGGTTATAGTTTTGGGTTTGTACTTCTGTGCTATCAGGGGTTGTTCTGTTTTGACTCCTTATGGGAGCCCACTGGGCCAAATTTTCACAGATTGATCCATGTAGTCATTATCCAATGTCTAAGAAAGAAATGACTTTTTATTGTAAAACTGCATGGCCTATATATATTTTAGCCTGAGAAAAATGGCTCTTAAATGGTTCCCTAAAGTACTATACTATCCTGCAACTGGAATTATTTTGCCAAAAACCAGAGAAATGGGATGAAATCCCAATGTCTAGGCTGATAGAAAGACACTATTCTAGTAATCACACTACACTGGCTCATAGTAAACAATCAGTATTTTTTAAAGTTGGCTCTATATCCCAATGAAACATTCTAGTGAAACAGCACATTATCCCAAGGACTTTAGCCAAGGTTATGCAGGTCTATGTGTCCTAACCAGAGGAAGGCCGAGAGCCTCCTTTGCCTCTTTCTCCCCTAATCCTATAGTAGGTGATAGCTTAGCATTCTAATTTAAGGAAGACTGTCTCAGGTGAGCCAGTCTAAACAGAGCTAGTGCACTAGTCCCAAAGACCTGGTCAGAATTGGCACAGACTTCGCATCAAATCTGTTTAAGTCAGGGCAAAAAGAAGAGTGCCAGCCCCAAGCCGGCAACTGGAAATACATCCCTAGGAAGGAGACAAATACATTCTACAAGAATATCCAGCCAGAAGGGAGATACATGACGGCTTGTGCCCAGAGGAAGCAAAACTGGGCTACCTACCACTCCACCAGGTTAGCAGGAAGCAAGAGTAATCCTGTGAAGAAAACTTACACTCCTGGACACTTCACCCGATGACTGCAGCCTTAGTTATTCTAAAACTTGACCGATCTGAAAGGGGATACAATATAGTCTTGTATTTAAGCTAAACAAGAGCCATTGTGGCATCTTCAAAATATCAGCACAAGTGGAACTCTTTAGGGAGAATAACAAAACTATAATAGAATAGACTCAGCAATGTGTAAGAAACTCCAGTAGGGTCAACACTCAAGTGATGTTCAGTATAGCAATGAATAACTTTATAAAATGATGCAAACTGCTGATGTATGAAACCTCTGAGTCCTTTATTAACATTTGGAGATGTGTGGTACATACAATTAACAGCATCACACCAGCTACAGAAGTACAGATAACCAAGGGTGTACTTCAGAACAAGGAACTCAGAGCAATTTAAGGTGTTGCCTACTCTGAGCTTTCACAAAAACCCAACTTTTGATACATACAGGACAGACAATATAATAATTCCATTTTGAAATGGTTCTTAAAAATGACAATTGATAGTTCAAACCCTTTTTGAGTGTGAATGTGCAGATCTCTGGGTGCCATGGAACTGCTGAAAAAGGCCAGCTCTGGCTTGAAGGTCAGACAGAGTAGGGGCTGACTGGGGAGAGGGGAGAGGTTTGACTTTTAGTGTACAGAGATAACGGGTGGTCCACGTGGACACTTTCAGTCCAGGCTCAGTCTGGGTCCTACAGGAATCCGTCAGATACAGTTTATAATCTGGAAAGCTGAAAAATGCCAGCCATCTTTTGTGTCTCTGATTCCAACTGGAGACAATGATGCATCAGGACGTGTTTATGACACAGTTAACTTAAGAGGGATGTGCCTAAAGAAAGAATGGAATTCACTGTGTCAGGTCATCTCTGATCCTCTCGGGACACTGGGTGCCATGGGTCCCTCTGCTTTCACATGTGAATTAAGGAACGTTGTTTTTTTTTTTTATTATTTCAATGCTCCACTTTGAAAAAAACCAAAATCCTCCCCCCACTCCCACCATTCTTCATAAATTATGTTTCTGAAGTCCCAATTCTTGATGGTTCTAGACTTTTTCCTTTCGCTTCAATTTTGATACCTTCTTGACAGTCCCATTCTTATTCAGAAGCTTCAGGACACGATCTTTATGATCTAAAACCTTAAGCATGGAGTCTCTGGCCTCACTGATCTGATCCATCACAAGTTTACACCTCTGCATATTCCCCTGAAACAAAAGACATGTTGTCGTCAATCAGTGATCTTGAGGATAATTTGATTTTTAAAGAACTTCTCATCTTTAAATTGAGACCATTTTGGGGCTTTCACATACAAAAATGTTTTAGTGTTTCTTGGTATTGCAGGCTGAAGTAAATAATAGGTTTTATTAAAGATATTAGCAGATGAGAAAGGGAAGGGAAGAAAAATACAGTAAACAATTCCATAAAGTGGATGATCAGAAAGGAAAGGGCTCATTCAAACCTGTATTAGTTCATTTATTCGGTGTAGATCATCATCAGTTGCTGCTTTTTTCTTTGGGATAATCCCTTCCTGTAGGTTGGTGAGTCTTTCATAAACATCATGTTCTAGATTTGTCTGCAACACACAGTGGGGAGGCAAGCATCGTGACCTCAGAAATATGGGTTTTTGTTTTTTTTGGGGGTCAACTTCAGGTAATAAAGCCACCTGGAATCACCTTTCTAAACTAGTCTGAGAACATTTTGGGTGATGAAATCCTTTCTCTCAATGACTAAACTGATCAATAACAATTTATGTTACAATTTGCCATATGAGTAATTCAGAGTCCATCTTTAAGGATAACTTTTAAATACTGCCCTAAATTCAATTCCTCTGGAAAACAGGTCTGTAAGTTTCATAGAAATGTGCTTCTTTGTTAAGTACAGAACTAGACACAGTACCATTGTTTGTTTTCTTTTTAATATACTCCTAACAGTGTTCTTCAGATCACAGGTACTTCAAAGGTGGAAAAATCTTCATGAGGTTGTTGTTTTGACTGTTATCCCTTCACTTCATTGGTGAAGGCAAGGTTCCTGCCCTAGGGTTTTGGAAATAGTTGAAAACGTAACACTGACTGACACTGGACAGATGAGGTCAATGGCAGTTTACTAGTCAACATACTCACAGGCCAGGGGAGGAGGACACTGCACACTATGTGGGGCCACAGGGGCCATGATGGGGCAGTATTCAGGAACACAGTGAACAAGCAGGAGTTGTAGGAGGCAGGTTCTGTAGCGTCAAGAGGGAGAGGGACCCCATGGTTCCCACAGGAGGATGTGACTGGCTTATTTGAATAATACTGCAAGCTGGCAGAGGACTAAAGCCCAATCTTAAGTGAGAAGTGGGAAATGTGCCTGGTCCCCATGATAAAAAGCAGAGTGGGGAGGAGAGGCTTATACTGAGGCCATTTGAGGCTCCCTGTCATGGCAACACATAGTACTAAAATTTAATTGTAGGTCTTACACCATAGGTGCTCAATATATTTTGGTTCTGGATACTAGAACTAAGATATATTTAGGTCATAATTATATCTATGAAACATATACAATAATTGTTACATAGCACACATAAAAACTTTATCATGAACTATGTTCATTGCGAATGCTTCAGAATTGCTCAAAAGAAAATGCTCTATGACTAGACACCTCCAGTATGTGATAAGACTCAACCTACCAGCTGCAGCAACTGGGCGGCACAGAGGTGGACTTTCCAGCCTTGGGCACGACAGGACACTCCTTTCTGATTAGCTATTTCTTGTAGCATAGCTTTCTTCTCCTCTAGAGCCACAGAAAAAGTATGCTTCAATTGTAGAAAGCTAAAATACTTAATGTTCAAGCCGTGCAAGTGCTACTATTTTGTCAGCAATTTCTTCACTTAAATATCTTTAAATATATCCTTTGCGTTGAAATCACAACATAAATGAAAGGACTCTTTTTGCCCATCCTATAAGAATGCTTTACAGACATGCTCTGCTAGTCTAGTGAGCTCAAAAGATGGCAAGTTACTATTCTAATTTCTTTAATGAAGGAAAATGGTCTTTAGTGGGTTGTAGCCTTGCTCATGTGTGCTGGTTGCAAGCATGTGGAGAGTTGGGCCTGAAGTCTTAGAAGCTCTTCAGTATTACCTAGACCTTAGAGAAATCACAGGAATCAAATTTAAAAAACAGTTAAATTTGGGCAGTAAGATATAAATGAAATGTATCATTGGTGCAAGAGAGACAAAATAGGATTGGGGGTGCTCATCAAAGGTGAGTTTAGCTATACCCGTGAATTTTTAATTACTGTGTAAGTAGGATTTAAAATATATTTACACATTACATGGAAAATTAAAAATATTTTAAATTTAAAAATTATTTTAAAAATTACTCTTAAAAAAAAATCTATGTATTTGTCAAAACCCAGAGAATGCACAACACCAACACTCAACTCTAACATAAACAATGAAATTTGGATGGTGAGATGATGGATCAGTGTAGGACTATCAGTTGTAACAAATGTACCACTACAACAGGGATGTTGGTTAAGTGGTGAAGGCTGTCCATATGGGTGGGAAAGGGAGTGCACGAGAAATCTCTGTGCCCCCTGCTCAACTTTGTTGTGCACCTAAAACTGCTCTAAGAAGTTTGTCAATAAAAAAAAAATCGCTACCTGGCAGGCAAATATTAGCATAAAAACGATTAAACAATTTTTAAACTTCTTGAGATAATTAGACTCACTTGCAGTTGTACAAAATAATACAGAGAGATGCTCTGTAGTCTTTATCTAGTTTTCCCTAATAGTAGAGTCTTGCAAAACTGGAGTATAATACCACAACATTGATATAGTGCACTGACCCTATTGTTTTCACATTTTATATGTACTTGTGGATTTCATTATAAGCATTTTAAAAAACTTTTTAAATTTGAAATAAAGATTCACAGTAAGTTACAAAGATGGTATAGAGATATACCTGATAGGGGACTTTTATCTAAAACACATGAAGAACTCTTAAAATTTATCTATCTGCCATTCAACTTTAATAGATCTTATTTTCCCATCACATTTTATCTCCCCTATATGCTTTTCTACCTCCACCCATCAGTCCCCCAAATCATCACACTGTTGTCCATGTTCCTCAGTTCTTTTTTGCGCAATCCCTCCAGAATAATTCTTACAACTCAAAAAGACAAACCAATTAAAAATGAAGGTCAAAGATTCCAAACAGACATCTCTCCAAAAGATACATGGATGGTCAACAAATACATGAAGACATTCAACATCATTAGCATTAGGGAAATGCCAATGAAAACCACACTGAGACTGACGTGAAAAGAATAGTGGCATGAGAGATCCCCTTGTTCTCTTACACTGAAATTTCAACAATTTGAACAGCTATAACTCAACAAAGGATTCCCTGTTCAACACACAGGCACACCTGAGAGATTTGCACATTGAAGAATCTAAAGGTGGGCAAGTGGGAACAAAAAGGACAAGTGAGAAGGGAGAAAGACTCAGACTAGCAATGGAGCCAGGAGCTCAAAGCAGGGCTTAGCTCAGAGAGGAAAGGAAGCTGATTGTGGCTGGCACTTCCTTCAGCTGGGAGGAGCAGTGACACTTGGTGGGCATTCATGCAAGAGTGAGCAATGTGAGCTGTGGCTGAGCTGAAAGACCCTGGCAAGGACACAGCATGATGTACGGCCACAGTTGTTGGGAAGTAGACATTCAAGAAAGAGACACAAGGCCATGGAGAACTACTGCCTTGTAGACTTCCAAAACTCACCTTCTGTTGCTCTTGGTATTGGGTTGAGAAGCACACTATCTGCAAACTGGAGAAATGTTACTACAGAATAATTATTTTCCCTGAATAATATTTCCCTGAATAATATTCTGTGACTGATCCCTGATTAGGATGCATTGGTGGGAGACCCCTTGTAGAGGACTGAGATTGCCATTATAGAAAGGGCAAAACAAAGGTGGCTGGGTTTCCCCAAACAATCCCACCTCCAAGCATCACAGCAACACTGAGGACAGTCAAGGGGTTAGCTTTGGGATTTCACAGAGCTAAAAAAAATCCCCTCCTGATTCAATGCCACCTTTTGGAAAATAATAAAAGATCTCTTTGCATTATGTGTCACTTCATAGATGCCTACACAATGAAGGAAATCCTCAATACCATGAATAACCAAGGTAGCAAAGCAGCTCAGAAGTCAATGGAAAATTTCTAGAAAACAAACCTAAAGACATGGATATATGTGATATAAGTGACAGAGAATTCAAGAGTGCAGTTCTGAAAAAAACTAAAGAAGCAAGAAAATACAGGCAGTTTAATGAGCTCAGAAAACAAATCAATAGACAAAATGAGTATTTTACCAAAGAGATTGAAACTTTAAAAAAAATTATTTATTTATTTATTTATTTATTTATTTATTGAGGGGAGGGGAGAGAGGGAAGGAAACATCAATGTGTGGTTGCCTCTAATGCACCCCTCACTGGGAACCTGGTCCACAACCCAGGCATGTGCCCTGACTGGGAATCAAACTGGCAACCCACTGGTTCACAGGATGGTGCTCAATCCACTGAACCACACCAGCCAGGGCGAGATTGAAACTTTTAAAAAAGAACAAAACACATTCTGGAGATGAAGAATTCAATAAGAGATATCAAGAATAAACTAGTGAGCATAGGAAATAAAGCTGACTGTCTGGAGAAAAGAAATAAGTGATATTGAAGATAGAAATCTAAATGACACAGAGGGAAGAAGAGAGACTGGAGCATAAAAAAAGTTAAAAAAGCTCTACGAGAACTATCTGACTCCATCAGAAAGAATAAAGCATACCAGAAGAAGAAAGAAAAAGAAAACAAAGAGTTTTTTCAAATGGTTAGGGACCTTCCCAAACACAAAGAAAGAGCTAGATGCTTGAGTCCAAGAAGCAAACAGAACACAGTTACCTCAATCCAACAAGGTTATCTCCAAGGTACATTGTATTAAAATTGTCAAAAAATCTCAAGGCAGCCAAGGAGAAAAAGGAAGTAACCTATAAAGGAAAGCCCATTAGGTTATCTTCAGACTTCTAGGCAGAAACTCTACAAGCCAGTAAAGAGTGGAACCAAATATTCAAACTACCGAAAGAGAGACATTACCAGCCAAGAATAATATACCCACCATAGTTATCCTTCAGATATTAAGGGGAAATAAAGACTTTTCCAGACATGCAGAAGATAAGGGAATTTATTACCAGAAGACCTCCACTGCAGGAAATACTCAAGATCACAACACTATGAGTAAGATCAATAAACTCATAGCATAAAGAGAGACAATTTGTGATAACAAAAACATAAAAGCTCTAAATTTGCAATGGCGGATGAAGATCAGATGCACTTAAAGATGAAAAAGTACTGTATTTATGAGACATTCTTTTACATACACTAATGGTACCATATACACAAAAAAAGACACATAGCTAAAAAAAAAAAAGAAAAGAAAATGGAGAAAGGAATTATGAAATACCACTGGTAATTCTGGTCAAGATGGTGGCAAAGGCAAACACAACTTGTCTCCCTGCACAACCACATCAAAATTAAAATTAATATACAACAATCAATACTCAGAAATATCAGAAATCTAGTTGACTGTAAGTCTTGATAACTAAGGAATTAAAAAAACCACATCCATCTAGACTAGTAGGAGGGGTGCAGATACGGAATGCACTGGTCCCACACCCATGTGTGGTGGATAAAAATTTGGATATCTCAGGAGTCGGGAGTCCCAGCCCCATACCAGGCCTCTCAGCCCAGGGTTCCAGTGCCAGGAAGATAAGTCCCCATAACTTCTGGCTACAAAAAATAGCAGGGATTAAGTCAGTGGAAGAAACTTCTGGAGTCCCAAGCAGTTTCTCTTAAAATCCATACACAGTCTTACTCAGACTCACTCCTTCTGAGCTCCAGCACCAAGCCAGCAGCTTGAAAAACACAAGAGGCATACTGGGCAAATATGAAGTACCTGGCATCAGGGCGAGAGCTGGGCAGAAGCTTTCGTCCAAAGAGAAAGGTGGGGAGAGCCAAAGAGTGGACAGGCGGGTGCCATGACTGAGACCCCATCAACCTTGCTAACCCTATTTGCCCTATCCTGGAGATCCCCTGAGACTCCATTCCCACAAAACTTAGAGCTGTTAACAGTAGCTTTTCCATATGAATGACAGGTCTTGGCTACTGCTTTATAACTTCCTAAATCCTTCCAAACAAGCAACAGCTGGCCTCAATGGTACCCCAGGCCCTGCACTGCTTGATCAGTGGCTCCAGGCCACTGCACTAGCAGCAGCCAGCCTAGATCACAGAATGGCTTTGCCTGGGAATCTCCAAGCCCAGCACAAATAGCAGTCATCTCAGACTGGTCCAAAGCTCAGGTAGGGGGCCCCAAGCAAAACATGAGTCAGGGGAGACCTTGGCCTGCACCACTCAAGAAACCCCAGGGCCAGCACCATCCAGTGGATAGCTACAGAACATGTTGGATTACCACCACCCTACCCCTGCACAGTTGATCCTCCACAGAGAGCAGAGGTTGGTCGGTCAGTGGTCACAGACAACCTTTGCAAATGACTGGCCTGGGTAAATCCCTCCCACTGATCTGCCAACAGCAACCAAGACTCAACTACAAGAGAAGGGTGTACTCAGCCCACACGAAGGGCATACCTCAAATACCCAGCTTGGGTGATGGGGAGGCTATGCCACTGGACTCTATAGAACACCTACTACATTAGGTCATGCTACCAAGACATGGAGTCATAGCAGTTCTGCCTAACACATAGAAGCAAACACAGGGAGGCTGCCAAAATGAGGAGACAAAGAAACACGGCCCAAATGAAAGAACAGATCAAAACTCCTCAAAAAGAACTAAACAAAATAGAGATAAGCAATCTATCAGATGCAGAGTTCAAAACACTGGTTATAAGGATGCTCAAGGAGCTTAGTGAGGACCTCAACAGAATAAAAAAGATCCAGTTAGAAATGAAGGATATGCTAATTAAAATAACAATTCACAGGGAAACAACAGTAGGGTGAATGAAGCTGAGAATCAAATCAATGATTTGGAACAAAAGGAATAAAAAACAAAACAAAACAACCAATCATAAAAACAAGAAAAAAAAAAGAATTCAAAATAAAGAGGATGGTGTGAGGAGCCTCTGGGAAAACTTGAAGTGTTTCAACATTTACATCACAAAGGTGCCAGAAGAAGAGAAAATGCAAGAAACTGGTAATCTATTTGAAAAAAATAATGAAAGAAAACTTCCCTAATTTGGTGAAGGAAATAGACATAAATCCAGAAAGCAGAGTCCCAAACAAGATGGATTTAAAGAGGTCCACTCCAAAGCACATCATAATTCAAATGCCAGTTGTTAAAGATAAAGAGAACCTTAAAAGCAGAAATAGAGAAGTTAGTTACCCACAGGGGAGTACCCATAAGACTGTCAGCTGACTTCTGAAAAGAAACTTTGCAGGTTAGAAGGGACTGGCTAGGAATATTCCAAGTCATGAAGAGCAGGAACCTAAAAGCCAAGGTTTCTCTACCTAGAAAAGCTATCATTTAGAACTGAAGGTCAGATAAAGAGCTTCCCAGACAAGAAAATATTAAAGAATTTAATCATCACCAAACCATTATTATATGAAATGTTAAAGGGACTTAATTAAGAAAAAGATAAAAACTATGAACAATACAATGGCAATAAATACATATCATCAATTGAATCTAAAAAACAAACTAAGCAAACAAGAACAGAGACAGAATCATGGCCACAGAGATCATTTGATGGATGCCAGATAGGATGGGGGTGTAGGGGAAGGCATGAGGAGATGATGGGATTAAGAAGTACAAATAGGTAGTTACAGTATAGCCATGGGGATATAAAAGCACAGTATAGGAAATGGAGTAGTCAACGAACTTATACATATGACCTACAGACATTAACAAAGGTGTGGGGATTGCTTGAGAAATGGGGTAGTGCTGGGTGGAGGGGGACAAAGAGGAAAATTGGGACAATAGTAATAGCATAATCAATAAAATATAATTAAAAAAAAAAAAAAAAGAAGTATGGAATCCCATCAAGAAAAACAACAGACAGAAACACAAAGGGAAAGGACCAATGTAGGCACAGAGCTACCAGAAAATAAAACATAAAGTTGCTATTAAAAAATCCTTATACATCAATAATTACCCTAAATGTAAATGGACTGAATTCACCAATAAAGAGGCACAGAGCAGCAGTTTGGATCAAACAAAACCCAACCATATGCTGCCTTCAGGAGATACATCTAAGGTGCAAAAAGAAAGGTAGGTTCAAAGAGAGATGGTGGAAAATGATTCTCTAAGCAAATGACATACACAGAAAAGCAGGTATAGCCATATCTGACAAAATAGATTTCAAGGTAACAATGATAACAAGAGACAAATATGGACATTTTATAATGATAAAGGGAACATTACATCAAGACACAACATGTTTTAATATATATACATCCAATCAGGGAACACCAAAATGTATAAAGCATTTACCAACAGAACTAAAGGGAGAAATAGACAAAAAACACAATCATAGTTGGGGACCTTAATACTTGAGCGACACCTCCAGATACATCATCCAAACAGAAAATCAATGAAGAAATATCGGCCTTAAATAACACATTAAATCAAATGGACATAACTGACATTCACAAAGAATATCAAGTTACACATTCTTCTCCAGTGCACATGGAACAGTCTCAAGGATAAACAATATGTTAAGTCAGAAAACTAGCCTCAAAAAATTCAAGTAGATTGAAATTATACCAAGCACAGCATCCGACCACAATGCTTTGAAATTAGAAGTCAATTGCAAAAAGGAGGTAATGAAACCCACAACTATGTGGGGATTACACAACATACTATTAAAAAATGATTGGGTCAAAGAAGAAATAAAGGTGAGATCAAAAGATATATAGACACAAATGAGAATGATAATATAATGTATCAAAACTTCTAGGATGCAGCGAAAGCAGCAATAAGAGGGAAGTTTATAGCATTACAGGCCTATCTCAATAAATAAAAGAAATTGCAAGTAAACAACCTAACATTAAATCTTAAAGAACTAGAAAAAAGAACAAAAGCAACCCAAAGTCAGAAGAAAATAATAAAAATTAGAGCAGAATCAAATGAAATAGATAACAAAAAAAGACTATTCAGAAAATACAATGCGAAGCTGGTTCTTTGAAAAGACTGATGGCTAGACTCGCTAAGGAAAAAAGAGAAAAGACCTATATATAAACAAAACCAGAGAAGTTGACACAGACATCACAGAAATACAAAGGATCATAAGAGAATACTATGGAAGACTATATGTTGCCAAATTCAATAACCTGATAATTTCCTAAAAATATATAAGTTTCCTATACTGAATCATGAAGAAATGTTAAATCTAAATAGACTGTTCAGCAGTAAGGAAACAAACAGCCATCAAACACCTTCTCCAAAGCAAAAGTCTAGGACCAGATGGCTTCACTAGTGAATTCCACTAAATGTTCAAAGATTTGAAACCTATAAGAAAAGATAAAATACTACCACTGGGACAACTTAGATGAAGCTCAAGAATATTATGTTGAGTGAAGTAAGTCAGAAAAAGCGCAGAACCAAATGATTTCACTTATATGTGGGATATGAAACTGAATGTCATGGACACAGACAACAGTGTGGTGGTTACCAGAGGGAAGGGGGTAGAGAGATTGTGGGGGAGGTGGAGGGAGCCTAGTGTATGGTGAGAGAAGATAGTCTGACTTTGGGTGATGCGCACACAGTGTAGGTTACAGATTTGTATCATGGAAATGTGCACCTGAAACCTGTATGTTTCTTTTGACCAATGTTGCCACAATCAATTAAAAACAAACAAAAAATCCACACTGAGGTACCACTTCCCATCCACCAGCATGCTATAAGAAAAAAGTCAGTAAAATATGGTGAGGATGTTGAGAAATTAGAAGCATCATGCATTGCTGATAGGAAAGGAAAATGTATTTGGCTTTGGAAAGCAGTCTATCGGTTCTCCAAATGTTAGATACAGAGTTTCCAAACAACCCAGAAACTCCATTCCTGGGTACATATCCAAGAGAAATGAAAACAGAGAGCCACACAAAAATTTGCACAAAAGTTTGTAGCATCATTTTCTTAATAACCAGAAAGTGGAAGCAGCTCAAATGCACATCAAATGGTGAATAGATAAAAGCTGGTATTCACTAACTATTTGGCAAGAAAAAGGAATGAAGTATTGATACATACTACAACATGGATGAATGTTAAAAACATGCTAAGTGAAATAAGCCAGTAACAGAATACTGCATATTATGATTCCATGCATGTGAAATGTCTAGCATTACAAAAGCTCTAGAGACAGGAAGTAGATTAGAGGTTGCCTAGGGCTGAGGTGTATGGAGGAGTGAAGATGGCAGGATTGGGAGTGATGGCTAAGGGGTATGGAGTTTCTTACTGGAATAATGAAAAAATTTTAAACTAACTGCAGTGATGGATGCACAACTCTGTGAATACACTAGAAATCACTAAATTATACATTTTAATATGTAAATTATCTCTCCCTAAAGCCACTAAAAGAATCAGTAGAGAGAAATCATTTACCCCACTGATTACATCTTACATAACTACAGCACAATATCAAATCCAGGAAATTGTCATTGATGTAAAGTGTTAGTGAAGTTCTATGTCATTTTATCATGTGTGTAGATTTATGTGACCACTACCACAATCAAGATTCAGAACTAGTGCATCAATACAAAGGTCTCTATCATGCTACACTGTTATGGTCACACCACCCTTCCCCATCATTAACCTCTAGCATTATTTGTATAATTTTGTCATTTTGAGAATGTTATATAGATAGGAATCACATGGTATATGTCTCTTTAAGAGATCCACGGAAGCTGCTGAATGCTCAATATAGTTCCTTCCTTTTTAACCCTAAGTAGTATTTAATAGTACCACAGTTTGTTCAACCATTTTCCCATTGACCGTCATTTGCCTTCTTTCTAGTTTGTGGCTATCATAAAAACAGTTGCTATGAACATCTGCGTACACATTTTTGTGCGGACATAGGTTTTCATTCTTTTGAGAGAAATGTTCAGGAGTGCAACTGGTGGGTCATATAAATGTCTATTTCATTTTTATGAAATCGCATTTAGCGATTATTTCCCAGTGTAACTCAGTAATATGTGAGCGTGCCTTAACCTACTCCCTAGTGAGATTGGTGAAAAATTTTTAAATAACCATTTAGAACTCTGAAAAGTTCCTAAGGACAAATAGCAAAAGCAGAAACATCTATTCAAGCACATCTACTAAAATGTGGTAAGAACATCAAGCCTGTGGTATTTGAACAGAATGTTCCCTCTCCTCCTTCCCAACTCAGTGAGTGAGGCAGACTCCATTCCAGAATGCTGCAAGCTGAACTGTGTTCCCTCTCCTCCAGGTGAAGGGCTTTCTTCCTAGGAGGAGGAGGACACACCATTTCTCATCCTGCTCCCTGCTACCTATTGCTGAGGTTAAGTCACAGGTATGTACCACTGAGATGTGGGGGCTCCCTTTTGTTCAATCCCCACTCATGGAATAGACTGTATCTCAGGCAAGACATGCTGAGGGCAACTGGGGTGCCAGGGGCCCTTCTCCCAGCTTGTGAAGTGGATAGGAGAGGCAAGCCAAGAGGATCTAAAGCTGCTCACTTCTCTCTCTCTCCCCCTTTCTCCCCCCACAGAGTGCTCACCTCTTAAACAGCAAGGTGTTACTCAGAGAGAAGGTTACTAGTATTCCCACCAGCATCCTCACAACCCTTGGCTAAGAGATTCTGCTTCGGGGGAGAAACAGTTCATAAAACAGGTAGCTTAATCTCTTCCCAAAGGAACTGACTCTATTTGTAAAAGAGTGAAGTTCAAACATAAAGGCTCTCCCCAAAATAGGGAGGTTGTAATGAGAGGCAAGTGAGAAGAAATTTGTACATTAATGAAGATACAACCTAAACTCTGAGCTGGTTAGCTTGCAGGAAAAAATAAAGAATGAAAGTTGGGAGAAGCTCTCCTGGGGGCAGAACAAATATCCAACACTGACCTCAGAATCTATTCTAACAAAGAGTACAACTGGACTGGATTAGTTTGCAGAGAAATTTACTTTGTGTTATAGGGCAAATTCCAGTATGTACTGTGTTATAGTAGAGCAAATGGCAAGCTGCAGCTAGTGTAATCAGGAAGAGTGGGAAGAAGCCCTACCAGTGCTTTTCTTTCCCAGGATGACTGTGCATCCCTGAGGAGCAACAGCAGAAGCTTCACTCTTGGGGGGTAGGGTGGGGTGGATGTGGTTAGACTTCATTAAAACAATCCAGCCAGTTATTATGCAAAGAAGCAAATAACAATAACAAACTTGGGATGGAGGTGCAATACTCAGAGGCGCTACAATATATATTATATAAGATATCCAGTTTTCTACAAAAAATTATGAGTTATGCAAAAGTAACAGGAAGTATGAGTCACACATGGGGAATAAGCAGGCAACAGAAGTTGCTTGTGAGAATGACCAGATATCAGACTTACTAGAAAAAGCTTTCAGAGTAGCTATTATAAATAAATTTGCATAATGAAAAGAAAGCACGAGTGAAGAAGTAAAAGAAGGTATGATGATCATGTTACATTAAGGAAAGAATGTCAAAGGAAAAAAAAAAAAAAAAGAACCAGGTACAAATTCTGGAGTGGAAAAGTGCAATAAATGAAAAGTTTAAAATCCAGTAGAGGAAAGTAACAGATGTGAAGTGGTACAAAAGAGAATTTGCAAAGTTTAAGACAGATTGATAGAGATTATGGAAGCTGAAGAACTGAGAGAAAAAAAGTAGAAAAATGAAGAGGGCATCAGAAATGTGAGACACCATTAGGAGCACCAACATACATGTAACAAGAGTACAATAAGGAAAAGAGAAGGGAGAAGGAGGAATAATCTTAAAAAAAAAAAAAACAAACAAACTTCTCAAGTTTATTGGAAAAAAAAAAACAGTAATCTATCTATACAGGAAGCTCAAGAAACTTCAAGCATGATAAATACAAGGATACCCACAAAAGATATATCATAGTAAAAATACTAAAAGTCAAAGTTGATAAAGTCTTCAAATTATCATTACTATTGATATTGACCATGATCACCTAACTGAGGTGGAGTTTGTCAAGTGTCTCCACTGTAAAATTACCCCTATCCCCACACTCTTTTCACATACTACACCTTGGAAGAAAGTCTCTGTGCAACACATACTTAAAGATTATAATTCATGTTTCCTCGAACAAGTCATGTGCTTGTCATCTGTGTATCCTCTTTAGGGGAACACGTCTTCACGCCTTTGTCCATTTTGTCAATGGATTGTTTTTATTTACTGTTAAGTATTAAGATTTCCTAACATATATGAATCCTTTATAAGATACAAGGTTTGCTAATATTTCCTCCCAGTTTATACCTTGTCTTTTCATTCTCCTAACAGGAGAATGAAAAACTTTTCACAGATAAACAGTTTTTATGAGGCCCAATTTTAATTTTTTCTTTTATGCAAATTGTTTTTAGTGCCACGTCTAAGAACCGATCATCATTCCTAGGCTCAGAAACATTTCTATCAGGTATTCTAAAAGTTCTATAGTTTTACACTCAAATTTAAATCTATTATCCCTTTTAATTTTTGATTAAGGTGTGAGAATTAGGTTGAGGCTCTGTGTGTGTGTGCGTTTTACTAATGAATGTCTAGCACTATTTGTTAAAAAGACTCTCCTTCTTCCACTGAATTGCTGTTGCACTTTGGTCAAAAATCTGTTTAGCATATTTGTGTGGATTTATTTGCTTTCTATTCTATTACAGTCATCTATAGGTCTATCCCTCCACAAATATGTACCATTGTTATGATTACTGTAGCTAAACTATAGGCTTTAATATTGCTAAGAATGATTTCTCTTATTTTTCATGATTATTTTAGCTATTCTAGCTCCTATGCCTTCCATATAATAGAGCTTAAAGTAAGCTTTACTATGTCTATAAAAGCCTTTCTGTGATTTTGGTAGGAACTTTATTAAACCTAGTGATTAACCTAGGTAGAACTGACATGTTTATACTGAGTTTTATAATCCATGAACATTGTATGTCTCTGTTCAGTTTTTGTAAATTCATTCCAAGTATCTAAAATTACAAAGGATTTTTGTGTGTGAATATTGTATCCTGTGACTTTGCTCAACTCACTAGTTCATTTTTTCCCATAGAATTCTTTGAAATGTACTCTGTAGATAATAATGTCATCTGCAAATAGGGATAGGATAGTTTTATTTATTTCCAACTTGTATAACCTTTTATTTCTTTTTATTGCCTAAGCTGTGGTTAGATCTTCTATGTTGACTAAAAGTGGTGAGAGAGAACAGCCTTGTCTTTTTGCTGATCTCAGGCAGAAAGCGTTCAGTACTTTCACCATTAAGTATAATGTTAGCTGTAGGTTTTTGTTAGAATTGTTTTTTTTTTAAGGATTTCACTTATTTATGTTTAGACAGAGGGGGAGGGAGGGAGAAAGAGAGGGAGAGAAACATCAATGTGTGGCTGCCTCTCACACACCCTGCACTGGGGAA
Organism: Anoura caudifer; assembly: GCA_004027475.1. NCBI lineage: Eukaryota > Metazoa > Chordata > Mammalia > Chiroptera > Phyllostomidae > Anoura > Anoura caudifer. The sequence goes on along the minus strand of PVKU01002806.1, from coordinate 98,471 downwards.
CCTGGCCCGCAATCCAGGCTGTACCCTGACTGGGGATTGGACTGGCGACCCTTTGGTTCACAGGCCAGTGCTCAATCCACAGCCACACCAGCCAGGGCTTTTTGTAGATTTCTTCTTCTTCTTCTTTTTTTAAAATCAAGTTGAGGAAGTCTCTTCCCCTATTTTCTAAGTTTTTCTAACAAGGAAGTGTTGAGTTTTGTCAATTTTCCTGCACTAATCAATATGATCATGTAATTTCTCTTTAGCTTTTCCAGTGTTCCCCCCAAAAAGATAAGTTGAAGTCCTTACCCTTGGTACCTAAAATGTGATGCTATTTGAAAGTAGGGTCTTTGTAGATATAATTAAGTTAAAAAGTAGTTACATTGAATTAAGGTGGGCCCTAAACCCAATGACCAATGTCTTCTGAGAAGGGAAACAGTTAAGACACACAGGAAAGAACTAATTATGCGGATATGGAGGCAGAATTGGAGCAATGCAGTTGCAGGCCAAATGTTATCAAGGATTGCTGGCAACCTTCAGAGAGAGTACATGATCCTGCTGGCACCTTGATTTTGGACTTCTAGCTTCCAGAACTATGAGAGATAAACTTTTATTATTTTAAGCTCTCCAGTTTTTGGTACTTTGTTATGGCAGCCCTAGAAAATTAATATAGCTTATCAATAATTGGTGAATTAATGAGTTTTCAAGTATTAAATCAGATTTATATAGCTATAACAAATCCCACTTACCAAGGTGTAAAATTCTATTTATATATTACTGGGTTCAATTTATTAACATGTTGTTGCTTCTATATTCATGAGGAATATTGATCTGTGGTTTTCTATATTTATGCTCTCTTTGGTTTTTGTTTTTCTATTAGGGAAAAACTGACTTCATAAAATGAATCTGAAAGTGTTCCACTCTGTATTTAGAAAGAGACTGAAGAATTTGTCTTGATTGTTCATTTAAACATTTGGTAGAATTTCCCAGTAAATGTATCTTAGCCTAGAAATTTCTGTTTGGAAGCTTTTAAATTATAATTTTAACTTACCTAATGGTATAAGGACTGTTTAGATTGTCTGCTTATGGTGCAGTTTTGGTAGTTTATGTTTTTGAAGGAATTGTTCCATTTTATCTAAGAGAATGTCTTTATAAACAAAGGTGTTCAGAGTATTTTCTTATTTTTTTAAAAGAAGATTTTATTTAGTTATTTTTAGAGACAGGGGAAGGCAGGGAGAAAGGGAGGGAGAGAAACATTGATGTGCCAGAAAAACACTGATCTATTGCTTCTCACACCCCCTCAACCAGGGACCTGACCTACAATCCTGGCTTATTGTGCCCTGACCAAGAATCGAACCTAAAGACCCCTACAGGTTTGTGGGACTACTTCCAACTCACTGAGCCACACCAGTCAGGGTGTATTTTCTTTTGCTTTTAATGGCTGCACAATACATAATAATATGCTGTTTCATTCTTGATATTCATAATTTACCTTTTCTCTTTTATCTTTTTTAAGTCTTACTAGAGATTTAATTTGTTATTGATCTTTTTTCAAAGAACCAACTTTTGTTTTATTGATTTTATTGTTTTCAATTTCACGAATTTCTGCTATCTTTACTTTTTCCTTCCCTGTATTTCCTTTGAGTTTATGCTGCTCTTTTTACAGCTTTGATGTAGGAACTCTGAGTGAAATATTTCCTCTTTTCTAAAGCAAGCAATTAGTGCTAGAAATTACTGTTGGCAAAAGCTTTATTTGCCTCACACATTTTGATTGTTTTTTATTTTCATTTTGCTTCAGTTTACCTATTTTAAGGAATTTCTCTTGAGACTTCCTCTTTGACCCATTACACAGAAATGTGTTGTGTAATTTCCATGGTTTGGAGGGGTTTTTTGTTTGTTTATTTATCTCTATTATTGGTTTCTAATTTGACTTCATTATGGAAAATGAAGATACAATTCTTTTAAATCTGTTGAGGTTTGCTTTCTTATCCAAGATATCGTCTATCTTTACATATTGTGCACATACTTGAGACAATACATGTTTTCTGCTGGTGTTCCAAGTGTTGTACAAATGTTTGTTAGATGTTGGTTTGTGGTACTGAGTTCTATATCCTTGCTGATTTTGTCAAGCACTTCTGTAACTGCTGAGAATGGGGTGTTGAAGCTGTATCACAGCATGTTTGCCTATTTCTTCTTTCACCTCTATTCTTTTTACTTTGTATATTCTGAAGTTCTTGGTTTTTGTTGCCTCTACATTTTTTAACAGTAGGCAATGCCTTTCTTTATCTCTAGTAATTTTCCTTCCTCTCAAGTCTTTTATTTAATGTTAATATAGCTACTCTTCTTAAAATTTTTGCATTGCATATATTTTTCCATCTGTCAATCTACTTATGTCATTGTATTTGAAGTGAGTTTCTTATAGATGGGATATAGGTGGATCTTTTTTCTCCATCCACTCTGCCATTTTGTGTTTTAATTGGTATGTTTAGACTATTCACATTTAAGGTAATTTTTTAAAAATCCTGACTGGAGGACATGTTTATTGATTTTAGACAGAGAGGAAGGAAGGGAAAGAGGGGGAAGGTGAGGGAGGAGGAAGAAAAGGGTGGGAGAGAGATAGAGAAACAGAAAAATGTGAATCAGTTGCCTCCAGTATGCACCCTAACTGGGGATCACACCGGCAACCTAGGTCTGTACCCTGACCAGGAATTGAACCCTTAGACCTTTAGGTGTGTGGGAGGACACTTGAACCAACTGAGCCACCAGTCAAGGCTTAAGGTAATTATTTACATATAAGATCAAGTCTGCTGTGTCATTATTTGTTTTCTGTTTGTTTCTCGTGCCTCTTGATCCTACTTCTATGTTCTTTCCTACTTGTGAATTACTGGGCCAATTTTTACTATTCCATGTTCATTTATTTTTATGAGTATGATTTTAAAACTTAGGCAAAGCAGTTCAACTAAATCTTAATAGTCAAGAGACTTGGTGCAAAAGTGATTAATATGTATGTATCCAAATAGAAGACTTGAGGAATCATTAATATTTTCAGCTGTCAAATTACCTTTCTTGATACAGTTATGAATAAATCCTAATAAATAATAAAAATCTTTATGTTACCAGGGAAACCTTTAACTGTTTCACTACTATGATATGGAATCCTGTAGCATTAAGAGATGTTTAGTTGGTACATGTCCTGCTTCCACCACAGGCCAGCACTCTCTGATCTTTGGAAATCTCACCCACTTTTCAGACCTAAGGGTGTACTCATGAGGAAGAAAGTTGCAAAGTGTCACCACCTCTGTGACACTCAGAGGTGAACTGTCAGGACCTTTACCCCTCCTCATAGAAGTTAGTACCACCCTCCGACTAATCTGAAGGTTACAAGGAAATGCTCAGAGAAGTTTCCAAAAAGAATTTATATGAAGGAATGGGAAATATGACTAACTCTTTGAGAATATGTATGTCTGTGCAATGACTGTATTGGAGATTAATGACACTTACAATCTGTCAGTACAAATATTTAAAAGTACTACAGCCATTTTTATCACATGTGGCTTTATCAAAATGTTACTAAGTTCAACAACAACAAAAATATTTATTGAGGGTTTGCCTTGGACAATTCCAAGAGTTACACATATGTTAAATAAAAGTAGTCTTCTGGGAAATGAAACTTCCTGGGGCTTATACTGTAGGTGCATTTGAGCATCCTAGGAGCTATTACGGATTATGTCAAATAATCTAGTACAGCTCCTTCCACAACTACTCTGAGGGCAAAGTAGGTCACCTGCCACCACTTGAGGAGCTGGTAATACATGAATTTTACTAAAAAAAGTTATTTATTTATTAGACTGTATTTCCAATAAAGTACACACAGCTTTCTCAGGCAAAAGATAATTTTCCAAATTTTATACTCAAATGTACATTTTGCCTAAGTTAAGCATTAAGTTTTTATAACAAAAATGTAGGGTTTTTTAGCAAGGAAAAACTGTGATTCTGTCTACTCTACTGTAATCATCATATAAGCAAGTGAAAGAATAATTTCATGCATTGACACTGGATGTTTCTTGGGGAAGCTAACCTTTGACTCGGACATCACTGTATCGCTGAAAGTGGTGGTAAGCAGCTTTCCAGGGGTTCCGATAGTGACGGAGCAAAGTAATGGGAGGTCTTGGACGCACTGGGACATACCTTACACCTTCTTCATCTATTTAAAAGGAAAGAAAAAGAACATTAAATAGCTTATTACATATTTGCCACAATCCTCAAGGTACAGTTTCAATAAGTGAACCATAAGTGAAACCTGACTACATAAACAGCTTCTGGGACTGACCCCTGATTGAAGTGAGAAAGCTTCACATGACAATAGTTAACCCAAATAACCATTACCAATATACTCCTTGGGAGGAGACTTGCGCTTCTCAGCCTTCATCAGAAGACTCTTGGCGGTGGACTTTTCATCATCAGTGCTGTTTGTCTCCATCATATCCCCTTCTTCTGTAGAAATCACATGCTGTTGCTTTCGAGGCTTTTTCCTTGGGGAAGCACCAGGTGGTAGGTCACTGGTGGGCATGGACAGGTTGTTAGCCAGCAATGCAAGAGATGGTGACATAGTGCTGGCAGCCAGTGGAGGAATGGCTGTCGTAGGGAAAAGACCACACAGGTGTATGAGAATCCAAATATAATGGAAAACTTCCTCATTTCCTCTGATTCAATGAGAATGAGTAGGTAGAAAAGAGAAACATTTATGTAACTTTCCTTTATGCCCAGCACTGTGCTACACACTAATTGTGGCAGAGGCTGCCAACTGCTTCCTAATAACTCATACTTTCACTTTCCTTAGCACATAGACCCGCTTTTAATGGGCACATTGCCACTAAGCTCAAACACACTATTTACTAGGCTCCCTGACAGGTGTGGCCATATGAAATAAAAATAGAAGTGTTTCATAGCACTTCTAAGAAGTTATCTTAAAAGGAGGAGGCATGGCTTTTGATTCCTTGTTTCCTTACTGTGACGCTGAAACTGAGATGTGACAGCTACAGTTCTAGCAGCTATCTTGAATCAAATTGTATGGGTGGTTAGAGCCTTGATCCCTAATGATTTTATGGACTGCCTCCCTCAGAATTGGGAGACAATAAAATCTTACATGTTCAAGCCACTGTTTTTCAAGCCTTTGAGCATTAATTCCTAGAAGTTAACCTATTAAAACATATAATCTTAAAAATAATCTAGATTAGTAGACACTATTTTATTATCTCCAATTTAAAGATGAGAAGATACGACACAAATCATGCAAGTCCAAAGTGGCAGAGCTAAGTGGAGATAGGCAGTCTGGCTTCAGAGCTTGTACTATGTAACTATCACAGTACACTGCCTCCAAATAAGTGGTGAAGGAAATATTCATTTGGGCTTTATGTATCATACATCTGGGAACTTAAAAATCATGATAAAAGTTCATTCAACTCTGATTTTCACTCTACTATATACTTGCACCATCCTTTCCTCCACCCTACATCAGCCACACACTCCAAACACTGTCATCTCATCTAAATTTTCAGTGTCCAATTCTCTAGCCAAAACCAACTATCTTTGCAGGTCACTCCTCTTAGAAACCAGTCTTTAACAACCCCTAGTCCCCACTAGGAACTATCCTTAGCCTTGCCTTTTTTTTGTTGTTGTTGCTGTCACTTATCCCTCTTCTATCACTGGGTTTTAATTCTACCATCAATTTAATTTACTTTATTCAATCACTGTCCCTTCTCTCGTTTTATTGTACTCAACGAAAGTACAAGAGGTTAAATCCAATTCTCCAAGTAGTGTACATCCATGCAACTGTATGTTGCTAGAAGAAAGATACAAAGTAACACTGTCTCATGCTAACATGCTCACTAAACTCCCGTAGGCACTTACTGCTGTGGGACAATCTTATAACTGCTAAGTCCATTTTGTCTACACGTGATCATACACCCTCTCCTCCATTCTCACACCTCCAGCATCTCCTTTACCAGCCTGACTCTCAGCTGATGACCTGGCTTTCAGTTTTACTTAAAAAAGAGGGAACAATTAGAAGAAAATGTCCATAAATTCCCACAACCTCATCTACCTACTTACTTGTGACCATGTATCTCCTATCTCTTTTTAGGTACATAATAGGTCGTACCCACACTCATCTCCTCAGACATTGCTCCAGGAATTCTCACCTCTTTCCTGCATCATCAATTCTTTCCTCTACTGGAATGATCTTCATGTGGGATTATTCTCACATGAAACTGTTATTTGTCCCATCTTAAAAATAACTTTCTCTTGGCATCATCTCCCTTCAGATATTGCCCTTCTTTTCTCTTTCCGTTTATAACAAATTCCTTAAGTATTTATTGTTTCTACTCATTGTTTCCAATGCCTGTCTCCAAGCTTTCTCTTAAATGCACTCCCAATCATACTTTGACCAATATCATTACATAAAAACTGCTCTTCTCAAGATTTCCACAACCTTCATGTTGCTAAATCCACTGATCATTGCTCAAGTCCTTATTTTTTGCAGTTTATATTCAGTATTATTTTGTTTTGGTTTTAGGTGTACAGCACAGTGGTTAGACAAGCATATACTTTACAGTGTTCCCACTGGTATTTCCAGTAGTCAATTTACACTGTACAAAGTTACTACAATAATATTGACTATGTTTCCTATTTGTAATTTATATTCCTATGACTATTTTGTAACTTCCAATCTGTACTTCTCAGTCCTTTTGCATCCAGTCCCCCAACCCTTTCCCTCTGGCAACCATCAGTCTATTCTCTCTGTATTTATGAAGCTGTTTCTCTTTTGTCTGTATTGTTCTTTGGATTAAACATTTAAGTGAAATCATATGATACTTGTCTTTCACTGACTTATTTCACTTAGCATAATACCCTCTAGGTCAGGGGTATCAAACTCCTTTTTACCAGGGGCCACATTAGCCTTACAGTTGCCTTCAAAGGGCTAAATGTAATTAATATAATTTTAGGACTGCACAAATGTTACTCCATAACTAGGGGCAAGGAGCTCTACATATGGCCCTCTGAAGGCAACCATGAGACTGGATGTGGCCCCTGCTGAAAATAAGTTTGACATCCCTGCTCCAGGTCCATCCATGAGTCATGTTTTTTTTGCCTTTTTCTTTTTTTCTTGAGAGTGGGGAAGGGAGGGAGAAAGGGAGAGAAACAGATCAGTTGCCTCTCACATGCTCTCCTACCAGTGACCAAACTTGCAACCTAGGCATCTGCCCTTATTGGAAACTAAACCAATAACCCTTTGTACTTCAGGATGATGCCCAACCAACTTAGCGATGTGGTCAGGGCATGAGTCCTTATCTTTTTTTAAAGTACGTTTTATTGATTATGTTATTACAGTTGTCCCAATTTAACTTCTCCCCTTTCTCCCCCATCCACCTTGCACCCCCCGCCCCCTCACCACTATTCCCACCCCTCCTTAGTTCACATCCATGGGTTGTAGATATATAAGTTCTTTGGATTCTCTCTTTACTATACTATTCCTAATCTCCTTATTTTATGCCTACCAATTATGCTTCTTATTTCCTGAACCTTTTACCCCATTCTTTCCTTTACCCTCCCCATGGATAACCCTCCATGTGATCTCCATTTCTGTGATACTGCTGTTCTAGTTTGCTTAGTTTTTGTTTTTTAGGTTCAGTTGTTGATAGTTGAGAGTTTCTTGTCATTTTATTGTTCGTAGTTTTTGATCTTCTATTTCTTCGATAGGCCCCTTTAACATTTCATATAACAAGGGCTTGGTGATGATGAACTCCTTTACCTTGGCCTTATCTGGGAAGCACTTTATCTGCCCTCCCATTCTAAATGATAGCTTTGCTGGATAGAGGAATCTTGAATGCAGGTCCTTGTCTTTCATGACTTCAAAATCTTTCAAGACGCTTCTTGCTTGTAAGGTTTCTTCTGAGAAATCAGCTGATAGTCTTATGGGAACTCCTTTGTAGGTAACTGTCTCCTTTCTTCTTGCTGCTTTATGATTGTCTTCTCTTTAATCTTGGGTAATGTAATTATGATGTGCCTTGGTGTGTTCCTCCTTGGGTCCAACTTTCTTGGACTCTCTGAGCTTCCTGGCAGTCTATTTCCTTCACCAGATTGGGGACGTTCTCCTTCTTTATTTTTTAAAATAAGTTTCAATTTCTTCCTCTTCTGACATCTCTATGATTCAGATGTTGGAATGTTTAGTGTTGTCCCAGAGGATCCCAAGCCTCTCATTTTTTTGAAGTCATTTTTTCATCCTGTTCTGGATGAATTGCTCCAAATTGATTTGAGTCCCAGTTTCCTTCCCGTCACTATTGGTTCTCTGAATATTTTCCTTTATTTCACTTTGGTAGTCTTCATTTCTTACTTCATTTTCGCAACCTTGCTCAAACAATTCTGTGAGCATCTTGATTACTAGTGTTTTGAATTCTGCAACACATAGGTTGCCTCTCTCCTTGTCACTTAACACTTTTTCTGGAGTTTTGGTCTGTTATTTCATTGGGGCCATATTTCTTTGTCTTGGGGCACCTGTTATCTTGTAACGGGTGGAGCCTTAGGTATTCACCAGGGCAGGACAACCCTCTTTGCTGTGTTGTGATGCTGTCTGTGGGGGAGGGGTCCAAGAGGGAACAATGTATTCCTGCTTGCTCACTTTGCCCTCTAGTGCTCTAGCCCTACTTTTTGTTGCTTCCCTCACTTCCTAACAGTGGACTGTGCCCATTCGGGTGCTGATTCCCAGGTGAGTGGGTTTTTGTATGTTGTAGGATCCTATAGGACTCTCCATCTTCAGCCTTCGCAACCCCACAGACTTTTACAGCCAGAAGTTTTGGGTCTTTAGTTTCTTTGTCAGACAGCCCCCACCTCCTGCTCCCACATGATCCGTCCCCTTGCTGCCAATCCTGTCCTACCACCTGGCCATCTCCACCCCTGCTTTCAGTCTGGATGAATGTTTCTTTAATACCTTGGTTGTTGGAGTTCCATGCAGTTTCATATTCTGGCAGTTCTGGTAGTTTATTGTTTTTAAATTGGTTGTTGTATTTCTTTTAGCTGTGCAAGGAACTGAAGTATTTCTACCTAAACCACCATCTTGGACAGAACTCATATGAATCTTTATCTTAATTGAGTTTTCAACAGCATGTGATCCAGCTGATTACTCCTTTTGCCCTGAAGTATTTCTGTCCCAGTTTTCCAGGACATCACATACTACAAATTTTATTTTTATCACTCTAACCCTTTTACCATTCAGTCTCCTTTGCTTGGTTCTGTTTCCTGTCCATCCTCAGAAAGTGATCTTATCTAGGCCCATGCCTTTAAACACAATTAATATGTATTATTAAACATAACATAAACATTAAATGTAATTAATGACAACTCCTAATTTATGCCTGCAGCTTCCATTTTCTATTCCCAAAGCAAGGCTCATAGATCCAACTACCTACCTGACATCTTTTCACCTGCAAGTCTAACAGGTATCTCAAACTTACCATATCAAAAATGAATTCCTGCTATTGCCCTATCAAATGTGGTCTTCCTACAACTTTCTCTATCTCAGCTGATGGCAACTCCATGCTTCCACTTACTAACCCAAAAATGTTGTCATAGACCCTGATATGATGCTGTTCTCTCATACTCAACATCCAATCTTGAAAGAAATCCTCTCAGTTGTACTTTTTTTTTTTACAAAACATACCACAGGTTTTTTTTTTTTTTTAAAACATTTTATTTATTTATCTTTAGAGGGGAATAGAAGGAGAGAGGGAGAGAAGGAGAGAAATATCAACGTATGGTTGTCTCTTGTGCGTCCCTTGCCAGGAACTGGCCTGCCACCCAGGCATGTGCCCTAACTGGGAATCGAACTGCGATCCTTTGGTCCACAGGCCCGCGCTCAATCAACTGAGCTACACCAACCAGGGCTCAGTGGTACTTTAAAGATGTTATCTAAAAATCCAACCACTTCATGCCCTTCAAGTCTTCTTGGTTCCCTGCAATTAATGCATGGCCTCTAAGTTAGCCTCCCCAATTACATCTTTGTTCCTACAGCCTTTTCTGTACATAGCAGACAGAGCAATTTAAAAAATGAAAGTAATCCAAGTCCCTTGTTGGCTCAAAACCCTCCAACAGGTCCCACCAATGTCCACAAAGACCATGTTCTCACAATGGCGCATAAACTCTCATAGTCTTGACCCTGTTTCTCTGACCTTATCTTTTACCACTTCCTCATGCACTTAGTTCCATCTACTTGTGCCACTGCTATTCTTTGAGTACAGCAGGCATGCTGCTATTTTAGGGCTCTTATTCTTGGTCTGGAATGGTCCTTTCCCTTTCCCAGAACTTACCTGTTTAATGTTTCTACTCAAAGATAACTTTCTCAGTAGGTCTTTCCTTTAGAAGTCTTTTAAAACTCATAGCTCCAGCTCTCAATGTTCCCTTATATTTTCTCCCTGCTTTATTTTACTGTTCATTACCCTTGCTGGAATATAACTTCCCAGATGTTGGAGTTGTGCTTTTTTTACTTTGTATTTTATAAATTTCTTACATTGAATTTTACTTTTGTAGTTATAAAAATCAAGATCCACAATAAATTATTTAAAAAAAAAAAAACCCTCCAAATTGACCGGTTCTTCACAAATTGGAAGTAAATAGTCAAGAAGAGAAAAAGGGGCAAAGGATATTTTTATGATTTTACTAATCACATATAAGTTTATCAAGAAGAGTATTTTCAACAACATAAATTTTACTTTATTGCATAATAAGGTAATAAAAATTGGCAAGGAATAAATTGTAAATAATCAGTACTAAGTTATGATTGTATCTTGACATTTCTTACATGGCAATATTTTCTGAACGAATATAAAGAAGCTATATTAAAGGATATATAAATATCCTTGGGGGAATATTAATTTTGTCCATGATATTGGTAAGAAATAAAATTAATTATAAAAAGAAATGTTAACCTTTTGCATGATTTTGTAAAAACTTATCTATTTTTAGACAGAGGGGGAGAGAGAGTCAGAGAGAAACATCAATGGGTGGTTGTCTCTCACATGTCCCCTACTGGGGACCTGGTCCACAACGCAGGCATGTGCCCTGACTGGGAATTGAACTGGCCACTCTCTGGTTTACAGACTGCACTCAATGAACTGAGCCATACCAGCCAGGGCATAATCTTTTGCTTGATTTTGATTAAGAAATAAAATTAATTACAAAACCAGCAAAACAGTTTTTGTTTTCAAAGGGACCTTCCATTTATAAAAATCTAATAAAATGCAAATTTAAAATGGGAATGGAGAAGTCAGTATTTCTGAGGAGAAACAGTTTTGGTTCTCAGGAGAGCTAGGAAAGGGGAAGAAAGAACAGCCAATAAAAAGTATTCTGGTCGTGACTGGGTAAGCTCAGTTGGTTGGGCGTCATCATGCAAAACAAAAGGTTGGTGGTTGGTTTTCAGGTCAGGGCACATGCCTGGGTTGTGGGTTTGATCCCTGGTAGGGGTGCACACAAGAGGCAACCAATTGATGTTTCTTTCTTACATTGATGTTTCTCTCCTTGCCTTTCTGCTCCCTTCCCCTCTCTCTAAAAATGAATAAAAAATAAAATCTTAGGGGGAAAAAAAGTATTCTGTGAGTGAACTTACCAGAAACTGGCCTCGTAATGTCCACTGGTTCCACTTCTTCTTTAACTTTTATCTCAGGCAAAGGAGGAACCAAAATTGAGGTGGGACTGCCACACACACCTGCTGATGGCAGAGTGGCAGCAGCAATGGTAGTGATGGGAGGAGTGATGGGAACTGCTCCAGGATTGGTTGAGAGGGCGACTGCTGGTTGTGATGGGGGACTAGCTGCAGCAATCATGGTTGGAATGGTTGGTGGAGGCTGCTGAGCAGTGGGAGGAACTGCAATGGTGGGCTGATCATTATTTTGATTGGACACAGTCTCCATGGACACAGTGACTGGAGTGGCCATGGATACGTGGATTTCTGACTTAGGTTTGGCACTGAAACACAAAAGTAAAGATAATGTAGCAAACAACAGAAAAGTGACTTAACCTGCAATACCTCAAAGGATGGGTATTTGTCCAATTCTTTCTGTAAAATATAGCAAAAGCAACATAAATATTTGTTGATTCTAAAAGTTGAATTTTAAAATTTAAAAGGAAATTATAATTTTTAAAATATGCCCTCCTTGGTGCTCTCCCTCTTGGGAGCCTACCTGCCTAACTGGTTCCCCTATTATTCCTCCCAGGTGTGTAACCTTTGCCTTCCCTCTCCTAAGCTCCCAGGGCCCTTTTTTTGGTTCTGTAGCTTGTTTCCTGAGCATACATGGCCCAGATGGCTCACATGTATCATGTTTGTAATTTTCTAAATAAACTTTCTCTTGTAATTTTTTTAAAAAAATGCCCTCTTTGCTCCAACAAACCATGTTTTATAAACAGTAATACAATTAATTTAGAAAACCAAGCATATTTAAAAAAAATCAAAGCCAAGTCATCAAAAAAACCCCAATTTTCATTATGTTTTGTATTTTCCTTTCAGAATTCCTTAATGCCTATGTTGTCGTAGGTTTTTTAATTGACTACAATTGTATTCGTATTTCATACCTAGTGTCTTTATACTTATTTGATGTAAAAGAGGAAACTCATGCACATGGCAAAGATACAAAAGGATACAAATTAAAAGTAATTTCCCTCCACTTCCCACAACCAGCCTACTAACCCAGAGGCACCACCCCTGTAATTTACCAGTATATTTTACAAGAGATACTTCTGGAATCTAAAGTAGCTATAAATGCAACGTTTACAAATGTGTATCCTTAGCCCTGGCTGGTGTGGCTCAGTGGACTGAGTGCCAGCCTGTGAATCAAAGGGTCACCGGTTCCATTCCTAGAAAGGGCCCATGACTGGGTTGCCAGCCAGGTCCTAAGTGGGGGCACGTGAGAGGTGACCACACATTGATATTTCTCTCCCACTCTTTCTACCCCCTTCTTCTCTAAAAATAAATAAATAAAATCTTAAAAAAATAACAAAAAGAGAATGCTGTAAGATGAAAGTTGATGTTACCTAGAAAGAAAAACATATTTCCAACTTAAAATTCACGTAGCCATTATATCATTTAAGAGTTGGGGTATGACTTGTTTATAGAAAAATGGCACAGACATTTTTGCCTATTCCTCCTGCTAAGTATAGCAAAAAATAGTGAGTATTGACTATGAATACTATATACAAAACAAACAAGCAGGTGAAAGGTGAAGAGTAGATATATATACTTGCCAAGGAATCTAAGGACCTGAGGAATGACACAGAAGTTCCTTGTGTTTCTTTTCTGCCTCTTATGTCCCAGAATATGTTCCAATGAGCTGGAAACCCAGAAATGTCAAAGGGCACTGACAAAATAAGCCTCTACAAAAGTCTTTTCTCTCTAGCCAAGGAGCCAAAAAAAGGTCATCAAGATGAAAAATTTAGACTTCCCGCCAAGATGAAGGCATAGGTAGACACACTGTGCCTCCTCTCACAACCAAAATTAAGGACAACCAAGATTTAGAAATAAGAAAACAACCAGAACTCACAGAAAACTGAACTGTTCATAAGTCCAACAACCATTCATACAGACTGGTAAGAGAGGCGGAGTCGCGGCACGAAAAAGTGGAGGTACAGATGGGGCATGCAGGTAGCAGTGGCTGGCAGATCCCAGGTGCACAGGAGGTGGCTAGCAAACTCCAGGCACGGGGTGGAAACTATGCAGACCCAGTGAGGCCGTGCAAGGTGACTGGCTGACCAGGTGGTCCCACATTGGCGTGCGAAGGGGAAGCAGCAGGAGGGACTGGAATCCGAGAGTGAGCAGAGCCAACGCCATTGTTTCCTCTCAGACCCCGCCCCCACATACAGTGTCACTACGCAGGGACTGGGCTGCCCCGCCCTGGGGAACACCCAAGGCTCCACCCCTCACTACGTAAGAGCTGCGACTAGAGCCCCCCCCAAAAAAAAACAACCACAAAACCCAGAAATGAAAATGGCTCAAACTGGAGAACAAATCAAAGCCCCAGAGCCAATTTATCTAAGCGACGAAGAGATTGCCAACCTATCAGATGCACAATTCAAAGCCCTGGTGATCAGGATGCTCACAGAATTGGTTGATTTTGCTTACAAATTAGATGGAAATGTACAGGGAACCAATAGTGATGGGAAGGAAACTGGTACTCAAATCAATGGAGTGGACCTGAAGGAAGAAAGAAACAACCAAACAGAAAAGAAGGAAGAAACAAGAATTCAAAAAAATGAGGAGAGGCATAGGAACCTCCAGGACATTTTTAAACGTCCCAACATCTGAATTATAGGGGTACCAGAAGGGGAAGAGGAAGAGCAATAAGTGGAAAACTTATTTGAACAAATAATAAAGGAGAACTTCCCCAATCTGGCAAAGGAAATACACTTCCAGGAAGTCCAGGAAGCTCAGAGAGTCCCAAAGAAGGTGACTCAAGGAGGAACACACCAAGGCATATCATCATTACATTAACCAAGATTAAAATGAAGGAGAGAATTCTAGAAGCAGCAAGGGATAAAGGCAGAGTCACCTACAAAGGAGTTCCCATCAGACTGTCAGATGATTTCTCAAGAGAGACCTTACAGGCAAAAAGGGGCTGGAAAGAAGTATTCCAAGTCATGAAAGGCAAGGACCTACATCCAAGATTGCTCTATCCATCGAAGCTGTCATTTAGAATGGAAGGGAAGATAAAGTGCTTCTCAGGTAAGGTGAAGTTCAAGGAGTTCATCATCACCAAGCCCTCATTATAAGAAATGTTAAAGGGACTTATCTGAGAAAAAGAAGGTAAAAAATAGGACAGTAAAAAGACAGCAAACTCAGGTATTAACAAACACACCTAAAAAAAAAAGCCAACTAAGCAAACCACTACAACAGGAGCAGAAACACAGAAATGGAGATCACATGGAGGGTTAGCAATAGGGGAGTGGGAGGAGGAGAGAGAAGGTGAGAGAAGGAGAGAGAAAAGGTACAGAGAACAAGTAGCATAGACGGTGGGTAGAAAATAGACAGGGGGAGGGCTTGAATAGTGTGGGAAATGTAGAAGCTAAAGAACTTATGACATATGGACATGAACTAAAGGGGGGAATGTGGGTGGGAGGGGGTGTGCAGGGTGGAGGGGAATGAAGGGGGGAAAATGGGACAACTGTAATAGCATAATCAATAAAATATATTAAAAAAGGGGGAAAAAGATAAAAAATTTGTACACAATAACTATTATACTCCAGTGAAACACCACATTGAAATTGTAACCCCATCCTAATATCCTCTGGCTTTGGAGAATCAAGACTTTCACACTTGCCAGGCTCTAATGAGGGACTAAATCCTGTATCCTCCATCCCACTACTAAAGAGGTATGAAAAGAGGCCAAAAAGGGAACTTGAACTTTAATCCCCAATTGGCAGTAAGAAGGCAATGTTTTCCCTTCCTCAGCTGGGTAGCTGAGAGTGGGACCACTAAAACAGAAGGTGTATAAATAAATTCCAGTCTCATAATACTAAAATGTCCAGGTACAAATAGAAAATTACTCATCTAATCCAGAGTCAGGAAAAACACAACTTGAAGAAATGATGTAAGAATTAGCTGACCTGGACTTTAATACAGATATCATAAAAAGCTTCAATAAACAATTGTAAGTCCACTTAATCTTAACAACAGTGAGAAAATAGACTGAGGAGGGTAAAATACATTTTTCTTATATAAGAAGTGTCAAATACTGGCACTGAAGTGCTCTTTCTTTGTTATGAAAGGTGCTCTAAGAAATCAACAAAGTAAATCAAGAAAAACGAAGTGAATGGGATCCAGGTGATTAGCTGAAGGGACATAGAGCATGATGAAGAAAGGAATCAGTAGGAATAGTACCTGGGCATCAGGTCCAGAGCAACCAATGCAGAATGGAGTAGGTAGAAGAAAGGCTTCAAGGAGGGATCTCATCCAGGGAAAAGAGATCTGATAAAGTTTGCTGGTATTTAGAGTTCTACAGGTGTGGTGGTGTTTGAGAATAAATTAGTGATTGCCAGAGAAAACCTAAGCAAACGTTAGCAGGAGCCTTGTAAATCTATGTAACTCCTTTTCAACTCAACTTTTAAATTTATCTTGACAGCTTTTGGATTTATTTTTCAAATTCTCACCTGAGAATGTGTTTGTTTATGTGAAAGGGAAACAATGATTGGTTGCCCTGACAGAACATCGAACCTGCTAACTTTTGGTGTATGGGACAAATTTCCAACTAACTGAGCCACCCTTCCAGAGCAGATTCACTTTTTAACTTTAGTTTTCTGTTTAAAACACTTATCTTTTATTGTTTGTTTTGAATTAGTAATACTTTCACATTTCAAAAGATATACTGATAAGTCTCCTCCCTCTGTGAGCCTACCTACCACCAGCTCCACACAATACCACTCTATTTCCATATTTTACTGAATCTAAGTTGCCAACAATTATAGAATACACCAATATTTTGTGTACTAGTAAGGGATCCATTAGTTAATGACAGAATATTAACATGCTATCAATTTTAAATCATGTGTTGATTTCAGAGATGTTGATATGTCTGTTGATCTTGTATCATACTACATTCTATATGGTTTTTATCTTTCTTTTTAAAATTTTATTCACTGTTTTCATTTCTATCCTCTATGTCTACATTATTTTATTTTTTAATTTTGGTTTAATTCTGTAATGGTTTCTTCTAGATCTTGAATGAACTGTTTCAACTCATACCATCTGTTTATGTTTTATGATTTCCTCTTGGTGGTCTCTTCTTTGTGTTTTCCCTCATTGGGCTGTGGTCATTTAATTAAGGAATTTAAATTCATAGTCAGATATTCTGTTACAGATTATCTGACCCATGTAAACAATAAACACACTAGTACATTTTGTTGCTTTTTCTGGGGAGCTAAACAGACTGTGCAACCCAGGGTTCTGGTGTGGGGAAATAAAGCCTCAAAAGCTCTGACTTCAGGCAGTGAGAGAAATTCCCAGCCTCACAGGAGATTTTCTTGGAGAAACCCACAGGGTCAAAGAATGTATATAAACCCATCCACCTTGGAATCAGCACAAGAAAAGCCCAATTTGCTTGTGGATAGCAGGGGATTTGACTGAAGCCAGCCAAGAACCAAGCAAGTGGCACTGTTCCTTCTCTGACCCCTCCCCCACATGCAGCACCACCAGTAGCCAAGTGGACTGCCCTGCCCTGGCGAATATCCAAGGCTCCGCCACTTACTACAGAACAGGCAGGCCCAGACAAAAAATGCGTCCCAAATGAACAAGCAGATTAGAGCTCTGAAAATACAACTAACCGATGAAGAGATAGTCAACCTATCAGATGCAGAGTTCAAAACACTGGTAATCAGGATGCTCACAGAAATAGTTAAGTATGGTTGCAGAATAGAGGAAGAAGTGAAGGCTGTGCAAAGTGAAATAAAGGAAAATGTACAGGGAACCAACAGTGAAGGGAAGGAAATCAGTACTCAAATCAACGATTTGGAACAGAAGGAAGAAATAAAATTTCAACCAGAACAGAATGAAGAAACAAGAATTACAAAAAAAAGAGACGCTTAGGAACCTCTGGGACATTAAACATTCCAACATCCGAATCACAGGGGTGCCAGAAGGAGAAATGGAAGAGAAAGAAATTGAAAACTTATTTGAACAAATAATGGAGAAATTCCCTAATCTAGCAAAGAAAATAGACTTTCAGGAAGTCCAGGAAGCTCAGAGTCTCCCAAAGTTGGACCCAAAGAAGCACACATCAAGGCACATCATAATTTCATCATACAAGATTAAAGAGAAGGAAAGAATCTTAAAAACTGCAAGAGAAAAGGAGACAGTTACTTACAAAGGGGTTCCAATAAGACTATCAGCTGATTTCTCAAAATAAACCTTGCAGGGAAGAAGGGGCTGAAAAGAAGTATTCAAAGGCAAGGATCTACATTCAAGATTACTCTATCCGGCAAAGGCTATCATTTAGAATCAAAGAGCAAATAAAGTGCTTTCCTGATAAGGTCAAGTTAAAGGAGTTCATCCTCTACAAGCCCTTATTATATGAAATGTTAAAGGGACTTATCTAAGGAAAAGATGATGGTAAAAAATAGGATCAGTAAAATGGCAACAAACTCATGACTATCAACAATTGAATCTAAAAACACAAACAAACTATACAAAAACTAGAACAGGAACAGAATCACAGAAATGGAGATCACAAAGAGGGTTATCACTGGGGAGGTGGAGGGGGGAAAATAGGGGAAAAGGTACAGGGAATAAATAGCATAAATGGTAGGTAAAATATAGACAGGTAGAGGTTAAGAATAGTATGGGAAATAGAGAAGGGAAAGATCTTATATGTATGACCCCTGGACATGAACCAAGTTAGGGGAATGCTGGTGGCAGGTGGGGCACAGGGAGGAGGGGAATAAAGGGGAGAAAAAAATGGGACAAGTGTAATAACATAATCAATAAAATATATTTTTTAAAAAGAAGCATTTAATGCTCAAATAAAGAAAAATAGAAACCTCTGGGATAACAACATCAAATGGTCTAACATTTACATCACAGGGAATTCCAGAAGTAGAGATTTAAAAAAAGGAGGGTAGGGGCAGAAGATATGTATGAAAAAACTAAGGCTATAAACTTTTGTAGTCTCGTGAAGAGAACAGATATCCAGGTTCAGTAAGCACAGAGAATTCCAAACAAGATGAACTCAAAGAGGCCCACACCAAGAAATAAGGGTTTAAAATGGCAAAATTAAGGATAAAGAAATAATCATAAAGGCAGCAAGAAAGAAACAACTCACATACAAAGAAAATCCCATAAGGCCACTAGCTAATTTCTCAGGAGAAATTTCTCAGGCCAGGGGACAGTGGCAGGAAATAGTTGAAATGCTGAAAGAAATGAACCTATAAGCTAAAATATCCTACCCGGCAAGGTTATCATTCAAAACTGAAGAAGAGATGAAGTTTCCTAGACAAGGAAGAAATTAAGAAGTTCACCATCACTAAACCAGCACTACAATAAATGTCCAGAGGTCTTCTTTATGCAGAAAAGGACATAACCAGAAATCATATAGGAAAGAAAAAATTTTACTAGTAAAAGCAAATAAATACATAATAAATAAGGTTAATCCAAAAGTTAATATGCAGGGTTCAAGACAAAAGTAGCAAAATTAACTTAACTGCATGAAATATGTGACATAGAGAACAAAAAGACACAAAAGAGACGTCAAAATATACAGCATGGAAGGGGAGAAAAATGTAGTAATTTCAGAATGCGTTTGAAACTTAAATGCTTACCAGCTTAAACAAACTGTTATAGATACAGGTGGACACGCATGATCCTCATGTAACCACAAACCTACAAAAACTTAAAATAAAGAGAAAGAAACTCAGACAAAACATTATAGAAAATCAGCATATCAAAAGGAAAGGGAGGAAGAGAAAAAAGAAAGGGACAGAGGAGAACAAAAACAACCAGAAAACAACAAAATGGCAATCAATAAGTACGTTAAATGTAGATGAATGTACAAAACTATAAGACTAATCTATATGTTGTCTGTAAGACACTCACTAGATCAAAATACACAAGTGGAAAGTGAAGGAATAGAAAAAGGTATTTCATACAAATAGAAACAAAAACACAGCTGTGGTAGCTATACTCAGACAAAACAGACTCAAAAACAAAGAATGTGAAAAGAAACAAAGAAGGATATTACATAATGATAAATGGGTCAGTCCAAGAAGATGTAATAATTATAAACTCATACACACCGAACACAGATGTACCAATGAATATAAAGCTAATATTAATGGACATAAGGCAGAAGTTAACAGTTGATACAGTAATATTAGTTGGGGAATTTAATTCCTTACCACAATACATAGATCTCCACATAGACAATCAATAAGGGAACCATGGTTTTAACATATTAGGGCAGACTGCATAATAAAAATTTACAGAACATTTAATTACCAAAATTCAGACACACAGTTTTCTCATGTGCATATGGACCATTCTGCAGTATAGAGGCCATTAAATAAGCCTCGATAAAGTCAAGATTCAAATTATATAGAGCCTATTTTCTGCCCTCAATAGCATATAACTAGAAATCAACTGCAGAAAGGAAACTACAAAATACACAAACATATGGAGATTAAATAGCATGCCACTCAACAGCTAATGGATCAAAGAGGTAATTAAACAGAAAACCTAAAAATACTTTGAAACAAATAAAAACACAAACTTACAAAATTTATGGGATGCAGCAAACATAGTTCTAAAAAGAAAGTTTATAGCTATACAAGACTACATGAAGAAGAAAAATCCCACCTGAAACTAATACTGAATGTCATTTGCAATGGAAAAAAAAAGAAACAAAAAAGACCTCAACTTAACTTCACACCTACAGGTACTAAACAAAGAAGGAAAAAGAAAACCCAAAGTAAGCAAGAGGAAGGAAATAGTGAAGATCAGAGTAGAAATAAATAGAATAGAGACTGAAAAACAAAAACAAAAACAAAAGACAGCCAGTAAGAAAGATCAATGACAGCAAGAGTTGGTTCTCTGAAAGAATGAATAAACCTGACAAACCTCTAGCTAGGCTCATCAATAAAAAAGGGAAAGAACCCAAATTGTAAAATGTGAAAAGAAAATCAGAAATGAATGAGGAGAGACTACAACCAATACCACAGAAATACAAAGAACTGTTAATGAATACTATGAACAATTATATGCCAACAACTGGACCACCTGGAAGAAACAGAAAATATGAACAGACTATTTACAATGAAGTTGAAGCAGTAATCAAAAATCACCTAACAAACAAAAGCTCAGGAGTAGATGAGCTCACAGGAGAAGTCTAACAATTATTTAAAGAAAAATTACTATCAATGCTTTTGAAACTTTTCCAAACAATTGAAGATAAAGGAATGTTTCCAAACTCATTCTACAAGGCCAGCCTTACCATGATGACAAAACAAGACAAAGATACTACAAAAAAAAGTACAGGCCAATAACCCTGATGAACACAGATTTAAAAATTGCAAACAAAGTACCTACAAACTACACTCAACAATATATTAAAAAGATTATACACCATGATAAAGTAGATTTACCCCAGGGATGCAGGAATGCTTTAATATTCCTAAAGCAATTAAGGTGATACATTGTGGCAACAAAACAAAGGATAAGAATCCTATGATCTCAAGAATTTCAAGGTATAGACGGAACTTACCTCTAGATGATAAAGTCCATGACAAGCCCACAGCTAACATCATACTCAACAGTGAAAAGCTGAAAGCTTTTCCTCTAAGATCAGGAACACGACAAAGATGCTTACTCCCGACACAGTGTTCAATACGGTACTGGAAGTCTTAGCCATAGCAATCAGACAAGATAAGAAATAAAAGGCATCCAAATTGGAAAGGGAAAAGTTAAAATGTCACTATTTTCAGATAACATACTGTATAAAAAACCCTACCAAAAATATGTAGGGCACATCACCAAAAATTACTAGAATTAAGAAATGAATCGGATACATAATTAACACACAGAAATGTCACATTTCTGTATACTACTAATGAATGATCATAAGTTAAGAAAATCCCACTTACAACTGCATCATAAAGAATAAATACCTAGGGATAAATATAACAAAGCAGGTGAAAGATCTGTATTCTGAAAACTTTAAGATACTGAAAAAAGAAATTGAAGACAAAAATAAATGAAAGACTATACTGGTGCAACTGGAGGTGGCTGAGGGACCAGAGGAGGGAGCTTTGTGGAAGACCCGGAGCTCATAGCCACGAACCTAGGATGAGTGCACACAATGCAGGAGAGCTGCAGAACCACACCCATAAACTCAGGTTGGTGTGCAAGCCCCATAGGAGACCTGGAACTCACACCCATAAACCTGGGGAGTGCTTGATCCGAAAGAGATCCCAGATCACACCCATAAACTAAGGAAAGCGTGTGCTCTGCAGGAGGCTCAGAAACCATTCCCAAGGTCCTGTGTGGAGAGGCACCAGGCAAGCTCTGGGGAGACTGAAGGGCTAACCCTGGAGAGAGTCCGCGGGTAGCACTGAGGAGAGTAGCCCAAAGCTGACTGAGTGCTGAAGAGGGAGAAAAGCGATTATCAGTTGTCCCGCAGCCCACTGCGGCCAGGAAGACCAGAAAAAAAGGTTTGGCCAGTTTGAAACCAGCAAGAGGTTTTCTTTTTGTTTTACGTTTTTTTAAAATTATATTTATCATTATTATTTTTTTATTTTTATTTTTTTATCTCTCAATTCCTATTGCTTCTCTTTCCTTCTTATTTAATTCCCTCCTTCTTTCTTTCCAATTTTCTCTCTTCTTCCTTCCTTCTCTTTTTTTTCTTTTCTCTTTTTAAATACCCATGAGAAACAAACAAACAAACAAACAAACAAAAAAACCTGGAACAGTGAAAAAACCAGAGTTGGTCGCAAACAGGGGGCATTCCAACAGCTGAGACAGTGGAAGCTGTGATCACCAGGATATCCAAAGGAGACTGCACCACTGAATCTCACAGGTATTCTAGCACAGAGGTTCACACCATAAACCCAGGGAGCCAGAACACATCAATTTAAGAAGCTAAGGCTAACAAGAAGAGTCTCACAAACAGTGGGAAGATGAAACAATCCCCAAACGAAAGGAAAGGAGGAAGCATCAGAAAGAATGCTAAATGAAACAGAGGCAACTCAACTATCAGATATTGAGTTCAAAGCAATGGTTGTCAGGAAGCACCATGAGCTCTCAATGAGAGAGCTTCAGGGAAGCTACGATGAACTCACTGCAAACTATATCAACATGAAAAAGGAAATAGAAACTATCAACAAGGGCCAAGAGGAAACGAACAATACAATTTCTGAACTGAAGAACACAGTGGAAGCAATGAAAACCAGAATCAATGAACCAGAAGATCAGATTCGTGAGTTGGAGGACTAAGTAGGAAAAATACCCAGAAAGAGCAAGAAAACAAAGAGACTCAGAAAGGATGAAGAGAGATTAAGAGAAATGCAAGACAATATGAAACGTAGTAATATCCGTATAATACGGATACCAAGAGAAGAACAAGGGATGGAAAACCTATTAGAAAAAGTAATGATGAAAACTTCCCTAAGTTGATGAGAGGAGAAAGTCACACAAATCCAGGAAACACAGAGAGACCCAATCAAAAGAAACCCAAAGAGGCCCACTTCAAGATACATCATCATTAAAATGGCAAAATTCCAAGACAAAGAGAGAATCTTAAAGGCAGCAAGGGAGAAACAGGAAGTAACATACAAGGGAACCCCAATAACGTTAGCAGCTGACTTCTCAATGGAAATGCTCAAAGCCAGAAGAAAATGGCAAGAAATATTCCAAGTAATGAGAACCAAAGGCCTGCAACCAAGACTACTTTACCCAGCAAGGCTTTCAATCAAGATAGAGGGCCAAATAAGGAGACTCCCAGACAAAAGAAGTCTAAAAGAATACACCTCGATCAAACCTGTTCTGCAAGAGATACTAAAGGGATTGCTTTGAGGAATGGAAGGGAAAGAGAGAGAGAGAGAGACAGACAGACAGACAGACAGACGGACATAGGTACGAAAATGGCAATGAGTAAGTATCTATCAATAATAACCTTAAAAGTAAATGGATTAAATGCTCCAATCAAAAGACACAGAATAGCTGAATGGATAAGAAAGCATGACCCGCACATACGCTGCCTACAAGAGACCCAGCTAGGGACAAAAGACTTACACAGACTCAAAGTGAAGGGCTGGAAACAAACTCTCCTGCCAAATGGACAGGAAAAAAAAGCCAGGGTAGCAACACTCCTATCAGACGAAAGAGCTTCAAAAGAAGAGCCATAAAGAGAGACCCAGAAGGTCACCTCATAATACTCAAGGGAAGAATCCACCAAGAAGACATAAACATTGTAAATATATACACACCCAACAAAGGAGCAGCTACATACATAAAGAAAAATCTTAGAGGACTTCAAGAAAGATATTGACAGCAACAGAATTATAGTAGGGGATTTTAACACTGCACTGTCAAAAATGGACAGATCTTCTAAAGAAAATATCAACAAACACATGGTGGCACTGAACAGCACTCTAGAAGAAATGGACTTAATTGCTATATACAGAGCCCTTAATCCCTAAGAAACGAAATTTACATTCTTTTCAAATGTACATGGAACATTTTCAAAGATAGACCCCATGACAGGACACAAAACAAGCCTCCACAAATTCAAGAAAACTGTAATCATACCAAGCATTTTCTCCAACCACAAGGGACTGAAACTAGAAACCAACCGCAAGGGGAAAAACCCAAAACACTCAAAATCATGGAGATTGAATAGCATGGTATTAAACAATGAATGGGTTAAGAATGAAATCAGGGAAGAAATCAAAAAGTTTCTGGAAACAAATGAAAATGAACTCGCAACAACCCAAAACTTATGGGACACAGCGAAGGCAGTCCTAGGAGGGAAGTTCATAGCGATACAGGCCTACCTAAAAAAGACAGAAACATTTCAAACAAACAGCCTAGCCCTATGCCCACAAGAACAACAACAAACACAGCCCAGAGCAAGTCTAAGGAATGAAATAACCAAAATCAGAGCGGACTTAAATGACATAGAGACTAAAAACAAAATTTTAAGGATCAATGAATCCAGGAGCTGGTTCTTTGAAAAGATAAACAAAATTGCAAGCCGTTAAGCAGGTTCATCAAGGAAAAAAGAGAGAGGACCCAAATAAACACAATCAGAAACAAAAGAGGAGAGATTACAACTGATACCACAGAAATACAAAGAATTGTAAGAAATTACTATGAAGAACTATATGCCAAGAAATTTGAAAATCTAGGTGAAATGGACAAGTTCCTAGAAAAATCTAATCTTCCAAAACTCAATGAAGAAGCAGAAAGCTTGAACAGACCAATAACAGCAGATGAAATAGAAGCAGTAATCAACATACTCCTGACACACAAAAGCCCAGGACCAGATGGTTTCAAAGGACAATTTTACAAAGAATTTAAGGAAGAGCTAACCCCTACCCTTCACAGACTATTCCAAAACATCCAAAATGATGGAAGACTCCCAAACTCTTTTTAGAAGCATCATCCTAATCCCAAAACCAGATAAAGACACAACAAAGAAAGAAAACTTCAGGTTCATATCACTGATGAACACATATGCTAAAATCCTCAACAAAATATTGGCAAACCGCATTCAACAATACATTAAAAAGATCATACACCATGACCAAATGGGATTCATCCCAGGGATGCAAGGATGGTTCAATATTCACAAATCAGTAAATGTAATACATCACATAAGGAAAAGCAAAGACAAAAATCGCATTATTGTATCAATAGATGCGGAAAAACCATTTGACAAGGTACAGCACCCATTTATGATAAAAACACTCAGCAACATGGGAATAGAGGGAGCATTTCTCAGTGCAGTAAAGGCAATATATGAGAGAGCTACAGCCAACATTAAACTCAACGGGCAAAAACTTAGTGGGATCTATTCCACTAAGACCAGGAAAAAGACAAGGTTGTCCACTATCACCACTTCTATTCAATATAGTATTAGAAGTTTTAGCCACAGCGATTAGACAAGAAAAGGAAATAAAAGGCATCCAAAGTGGAAAGGAGGAAACAAAACTATCATTGTTTGCAGATGATATGCACACACAGAAAATGTACACAGAAAATCCTATAGAGTCGGCCAAACAGCTGCTCAACCTAATAAATGAATTTGGTGAAAGAGCAGGATACAAAGTCAATATCGACAAATCAAAGGCATTTTTGTATACCAACAATGAAACAGCAGAAGTGGAAGTCAAGAAAAAAATCCCATGTGATATAACAAAAAGAAAAATGAAACGCTTAGGAATAAAACTAACCAAGGAGGTAAAAGACCTGTATGCAGAAAACTACACAACACTGAAGAAAGAAATCAAGGAAGACAAACAAATGGAAATATATACTGTGTTCAATTGGAAGAATCAACATCATCAAAATGTCAATACTACCCAAAGCAATTTACAAATTCAATGCAAAACCTATTAAAGTACCAATGGCATATTTCACAGACATGGAACAAACACTTCAAAAAATTTGTATGGAACCATAAGCAACCCCGAATAGCTGCAGCAATTTTGAGAAAGAATAAAGTAGAAGGGATCAAAATACCTGATACTAAACTGTATTACAAGGCCACTGTAATCAAAACAGGCTGGTACTGGCACAAAAACAGGCACATGGACGAGTGGAATAGAACACAGAGCCCAGAAATAAACCCAAGTCTCTATGGTCAATTAATACTCAACAAAGCGAGCAGCAACATAAAATGGAGTAAAAATAGCCTCTTCAACAAGTGGTGTTGGGAGAACTGGACAGCTATGTGCAGAAAAATGAAACTCGATCGCCAACTTACACCATACACAAAAATAAATTCAAGGTGGATAAAAGATTTAAATATAAGCTGTGATACCATTAAAGTCCTAGAGGAGAACATAGGCAGGAAAATCTCAGATATTTCATGCAGCAAGATTTTTACTGGTAAGTCCCCTAAAGCAAGGGACATAAAGGAAAGAAAAAATATGGGAATCTCATCAAAATAAAAACCTTCTGCACGGCCAAAGAAAACAGTAATAAAATAAAAAGAGAACCAACTGTATGGGAAAACATATTTTCCAAAGATACCTCAGACAAGGGTTTAATCTCCAAAATATATAAAGAACTTACACAACTCCACTCTAAGAAGACACGCAACCCAATTAAAAAATGGGCAGGGGACTTGAACAGACACTTCTCCCAGGAGGACATACAGGGCATCCTGAGACACATGAAAAGATGCTCAATATTGTTAGCTATCAGAGAGATGCAAATTAAAACCACAATGAGATACCACTTCACACCAGTCAGAATGGCCATCATAAACAAAGCAACAAACAACAAGTGTTGGCGAGGTTGTGGAGAAAAGGGGACCTAGTGCACTGTTGGTGGCATTGCAGACTGGTACCACTATGGAAAGCAGTATGGAATTTTCTAAGAAAACTCAAAGTGGATCTACCTTTTGACCCAGCAATCCCATTGCTAGGATTACATGCTAAGAGCCCTGAAACACCAATCGAAAAGAACCTATGCACCCTGATATTTATAGCAGCACAATTTACAATAGCCAAGTGTTGGAAGCAGCCTAGGTGCCCATCAGTAAATGAATGGATCAAAAAACTATGGTACATTTACACAATGGAATACTATGCAGCAGAAAGAAAGGAACTCCTACCCTTTACGACAGCATGGATGGAACTGGAGAGTACCATGCTAAGTGAAATAAGCCAGGTGGCGAACGACAAACACCATATGATCTCACCTTTAACAGGAACCTAATGAACAAGCAAACAAGCAAAATATAAGCAAAGACACTGAAATTGAGAACAGGCTGACAGTCACCAGAGGGGAGAGGGGAGGGAATTTCAGGGAAAAAGGGGAAGGGTTTACAGGAAGAAGTATAAAGGACACATGGACAAAAAACTAGGGGGGATGGAAAAAGGAGGGAGGTGGGGAGAGCTGGGGTGTTGGGCTGGGATGGGAGTAAAAGACAGAAAACCTTACAAGAACAACAATTAAAATTTTAAAAAATTACAAAAAAAAAAAAAGAATATACTGTGCTTATGATTTGGAGGGATTAATATTGTTAAAATGTCCATTCTGCCCAAGCAATCTATAAATTCAATGTAATCCGTATCAAAATACCAAGGATATTCTTCTCAGATGTAGAAAAAGTCAAAATTTATATGGAACCACAAAAGGCCATAAATAGCCAAAGTAATCTTTAGAAAGAACAAAGTTGGAAGTATGCTCCATGATCTTAAACTATACTACAAAGTTGTAATAATCAAAACAGTATGGTAGTGGCATAAAAACAGACACATAGATCACTAAAAGAGAACAGAAGAGTCCATAAATAAACTCTCATTTATACGGATAAAAGAGCAAAGAATACATAATGGTGAAATGACAGTGTCTTTGAAAAGTAGTGTTGGAAAAAAACAGATAGATACATGCAAAAAAAATGAAACTGGACTACTCTTTTACACCATATACAAAAATAAACTCAAAATTAATTGAAGACTAAAATTAAGAACTGAAACCATAAAATTCCTAAAATAAATAGCAATCTCTTTGACATCAGTCTTAGTAATATCTTTTTACATAGTCCCCTTGAGCAAAGGAAACAAAAGCAAAAATAAAGAAATGGAAAAAAAGAAAAAGAATAGAAAACAAATTGGACTACATAAAACAGAAGCTTCTGTACAGTGTGAGAAATCTTTCATAAAATGGAAGACAACCTATTGAATGGGAGAATATACCTGCAAATGATATGTGCAATATGGGGTTAGTATCTAAAATATATTAAAAACTCGTATCTCAATGAGAAAAAAATAAATAACAATGAAAAACTAGGCAGAAGGACATGAAGAGATATCTCTTCAAAAAAGACATAGAGATGCCAACAGACATATGAAAAGATGCTTAACATCAGTAATTATTAGGGAAATGCAACCAGGAGATAACATCTGACACTTGTCATAATGACTATAATCAAAGTCAATAAATAGTAAGTATGGGTGAAGATGTGGAGAAATCCACTTCTGAGTATTTATTCGAAGGAAATGAAAACACAAACGTAAAAAGATATATGCACCCTGCCCCCCAGGCTTCAGATACCATAGTATCCCTGTGCTTGTGATGCAGGGAGACCATATATTCAGTCCAATGGGGGCAAGTGCTTTTTTTCTGCCTGGAGAGAGGGCTTGTACGGTGAGGCATTCTGCCCTCTTGCTGCCATAATTCCTTTACATTGAGATCCAGAGCTGGTAGGAGATGATGTTGCTGGCATTCAGTATTGCTTTGCACTTTGGTTTGTGTATGGTTCTTCACACTCATTCCACCCTCCTTTGGACATCTTATCTGGTGTATGGGCTCTTTTACCAGCCTATGCTATGGAACTGTCACAGCATTTAGTTCAAAGTTGAGGGGTTTTGGCCTGAAATAAAATTCACTTATTAAAAAAAAAGTTCACTGCAGCATTACTTTAAATAGCCAAGGTATAGACGTAACCTAGGTATCCATCGATAGATGAATGGATAAGGAAGATGTGGTACGTATACATAATGAAATATTATTCAGAAATAAAAAAAAAATTCTGCCATGTACAACATGGACCTAAAGAGTAATACACTAAGTGAAATAGTCAGAGAAAGACAAATACTACATGATTTCAGTTACATGTGGCATTAAACAAAGTCAAAACAAATGAACAAACAAAACAAAGAGACTTAAAGAAACAGGGACTGCCGGCCAAGATAGAGGCATAGGTAGACACACTATGCCTCCTTGCACAACCAAAAGAAGGACAACAAATTTAAAAACAAAAACCACCAGAACTGCCAGAAAATCGAACTGTATAGAAGTCCGACAACCAAGGAATTGAAGAAGAAACACTCACCCAGACCGGAATCAGGGGCAGAGTTGGCCAACTGAGCGGAGAGGACATGCAGTGAGGTGGTGGTGGCTGGACAACCGGGCAAGGCAGTGGCTTGCAGACCGGGTGTTCCCACATTCACATGCACATAAACCGGGAGAAACAACTGAGGAGCAACACAGACCCACAACCTAGGGTCCCAACATTAGGAAATAAAGCCTCAAACCTCTGACTGAAAACACCTGTGAGCGTTGTGGCAGTGGAAAAAACTCCCAGACTCACAGGACAGCTCGTTGCCCTCCCCCATGTACAGCGTCACAACGCAGCCATGTGGGTTGCCCCGCCCTGGTGAACACCTAAGGCTCTGCCCCTTACTACGTAAGAGGCCGATTGCGGGGCGGGGGGCGGGGGGAAGGCCCAAGTGAAAGAATAGATCAAAACTCCAGAAAAAACACAACTAAGTGACAAAGAGATAGCCCACCTATCAGATGCACAGTTCAAAACACTGGTAATCAGGATGCTCATAGAACTGATTGAGTTCGGTCACAAAATGAAGGAACAAATTAAAGTTACCCAAAGTGAAATAAAGCATAATATATAGGGAACCAACAGTGACAGGATGGAAACTGGGACTCAAATCAACAGTGTAGAGCAGAAGGAAGAAACATTCAACCAGAAGAGAATGAAGAAACAAGAATTAAAAAAAATGAGGAGAGGCTTAGGAACCTCTAGGACAATATTAAATGTTCCAACATCCGATCATATGGGTGCCAGAAGGAGAAGATGAAGAGCAAGAACTGAAAACTTATTTGAAAAAATAATGAAGGAGAACTTCCCCAATCTGGCAAAGGAAATAGACTTTCAGGAAATCTAGGAATCTTGGAGTGTCCCGAAGAAGTTGGACCCAAGGAGGAACACACCAAGGTACATCATAATTACATTACTCAAGATTAAAAATAAGGAGAGAATCTTAAAAGCAGCAAAAGGAGAGGAGACAGTTACCTCCAAAGATCTTCCCACAAGACTATCAGCTGATTTCTCAAAAGAAACCTTACAGGCAAGAAGGGGCTGGAAAGAAGTATTCGAATTCATGAAAGCCAAGGGCATCCAAGATTACTGTATGCAGCAAAGCTTTCATTTAGAATGGAAGGGCAGATAAAGTGCTTCCCAGATAAAGTGAAGTTAAAGGAATTCATCATCACACAGCCCTTTTTATATGAAATGTTAAAGGGACTTATCTAAGAAAAAGAAGATAAAAAATATGAACACTAAAATGATAACAAACTCACAGCTATTAACCCAACCTAAAAACAAAACAAAAACAAATTAAGCCAACAGCTAGAACAGGAACAGAATCACAGTAATGGAGATCATATGGAGGGTTATTCGCAGAGGAGTGGGAGGGGGAGAATTGGGGAAAAGGTAAAGAGAATAAGTAGCATAAATGGTAGGTAGAAAATAGACAGGGAGGTTAAGAATAGTACAGGAAATGCAGAAGCCAAAGCACTTATATGTACAACCTATGGACATGAACTGAAAGGGGGGATTTGGGTGGGAGGGGGTGTGCAAGGTGGAGGGTAATAAAGGGGGGAAAATGGAACAAGAATAATAGCATAATCAATAAAATATATTTAAAAAAAAAGAAACAAAAAAACCCCCAAACTGATGGTTGCCAGAAAGGATGGGTAAAAAAAGGTAAAGGGGTATCTAGTGAATATGTGTTAAGCACAGTTTAAGATATATAAATGTCTAATTACTTCTGCACACTTGAAGCTAATATAAGATTGTACATTAATTATACTTTAATAAAAAAATAAATGTCAGAAGTAGATCCAAACTTAGGAGTGTACGAGTCCCTCAAAGCATAAATGGGCTCTTGTCTTGCCTTATAAGTTACACAATGAAAGAAAGTTAGCCCTGTTCCAACTACTCTTGAATCATTTTAAGAAAACATTTGAATTCTCAACACTTCTAACGTTCTGAATTCAAGCGTCCTAAGTAAATATTAATTTCATTATTGTTTCATTTCCTTATAAAACTGACAGTTGTTAGTATTTTCAGAAATGTTTTTAAAGTTCACATAATAATCCTATATTCCTCCACTGAATAAGATCACTTTGCACAATTTTAGCTTCCATATTTTTCCCCCCACATTCCTGCATTAATGTGCAAAATTATGTCTCCAATTACTCCTACATTAAAGTCTTGGTTCCTGCTCTTTCCTTTGTCTGATACTATAAAAGATCAGGGAGCATCCTTCATGCTCTTAAACCTCTGCTGAGATGAGCTTTTTTATTAGACATCATCTCTTCCCCCTTACTTTATTTTTATTATTTAACATATTTTTAAAGGTTTTATTTATTTAGTTTAAGAGAGGGGAAAGGGAGGGAGAAAGAGAAGAAGAGAAACATCAATATATGGTTGTCTCTTGAGTGCCCCCTATTGGGGACCTGGCCTATAATCCAGGCATGTGCCCTAACTGGGAATAGCACTGGTGATCTTTTGGTTCACGGGCCGGTACTCAATCCACTGAGCCACACCAGCTAGGGCACTTCCCCCATTACTTTATATTCACTTTATACCACTTTTTTTTCCTTCACATATTTATTAATTCTTTTAAAAATGTTTTATTTTTATGCTATTATAGTTTTCCATTATTTTTTTATACTCACTAGAAAGTAAGGTAAGTAGAACAGTTTGTCTGTTTTAGTCACTCTTATGTATCCCCAAATTCTACAATGACACTTGGCACATGCTAGGCATTCATAATTCTTTTTCGAATAAAGTTTTATGAAGTACACCTAAATACATTAACATGGCAAAGTATTACTGACATAAGTTAAAAAAATCAATCAGCAAGATCTTGTTTTTAAGGGTCTGTCAATTTATGTGTATGTGTGCATGTATGCAGAAAAAGATGTGGACAGATACTTAACAAAACTGTTACCAATCAACGGTATTCTGGGGCGTGAGACTGAGAAAGAATAGAACAGTGATTTTCACTTTAGACATTAAGTATCTTTATACTGTCTCATTTTTATCCAAAATAATTTCACTTTTGGAATTAAGAGGATAAAGAATAAAGAAAAAAGCATGTATTAACTATTGCCATGATGGCATTTATGACAGCAAAAATAACTGGGTGTTTACTACAACACAGGTTCTATTTTAAGCACTTTTGTTGAAGCATTTCATCTGAATACATAGGAATCTGATGAAATAAATGTTATACATATGCCCATTTCATAAATGAGGCAACGAGGGTCAGAGAAGTTGAAAAATGTATGCAGGTCATGTAGACAAGAATAGCATAAAAAATTGCACATAAGCAAATTATGTGAAATTGGTGATGTTTAGTCTCTTTCCTCCCCAATTATGTGCAGTTGGAGGCAAGTGTAGTAACATCTTTGTGCTCACCCTGCTGGCCTAGGTGACCCAGTTGTACTCCGCAGAGAGCTTTCCACTCGAGGGCTAGACACTTCGGTAGGTTGAGGAGGAATGAGGGTTTTTCGAACTGCAATTCTGAAAGAGGCAAAAGACAAACCAAAACACCCCAGCAGTCTAAGGGTATTAAAAGATAAGAAGTACAAGATACACATTTCCTAGGCATGCCTATAGCAAAATAAAAGCATCGCACTGGTTAATTATTTTTAATAATTTTTAAAAATATTATCAAAGTGATATAGGTACAATATTTAAAAAGTCAAATAGTACTAAAAGGCTTTAAACAAAATACAGTGGGTCCCTTCCCTATTCCTCCCGACTTCTTGCCCATCACTCTCCAGGAAGCAACCACTGTGACTCTACTTGCTTTTTCTGGCATGCTTTATCACCTTTCTACTTAATATTAAAGTTGAAGCTTATATTAAGTGCTTGCAATCATTATTATGTCTATGCATTTATACGGACTTGAGCCAATTACTAGAAACCAAGTGAAAAATATTGATCAAGGTAGTTAGTGACCAACTGTGTCATACAGTAGAGACCACATATGGCTCAGACTGAGAATTATCCATTGGGTTTAGCAATGTATAAGTCATGAGTAATCTTGACATGTTTAGTTTTGGCAGAGGGGGAACAAATGTCAGACAAGAGTGGGTTTGAAAGAAAATGGCTAGAACCAGAATGTACCATGTTATAATGCCCAATGATTAATGAATCTAGACACTGAACCTCAAGACAGCTAACATCTCAAAAAAGGGTGACCACCAGGCATGTCTCCTGATAAAGTAATAAATAAACGATGGATTTCTGAAGTACTCATGAGAAAAGAAAAAAAAAGCGAATCTAATCAAGCCTTTAAGATTCAAGTAACAGCACAGAGAAAACATGGAGGAGAGAAGAACAAATGAAACTATACCAAGGGGGAAGTGGGTTTAATTGTGTTCCCTAAAAAGATATAGCTAAGTCCTAATCCCTGGCATCTGTGAATGTAAAAAAAGAGGGTCTTTGTAAATACAATTAAGGTAAGGATCTTGAGATTATTCTATATTTACAGTATGCCCTAAATCCAATAACTGGTAGTTACATAGCAGAAAGAACAGGGAAATTTGAGACACAGACATAGAAGGAAGGTCATGTGAACACGGGAGTGAGGAGTCCATAAGTCAGGAAATGCGAAGGAATGCTAATAGCTGCCAGAAAGTAAAAGAGAAGCACTGAATGAATGGGTTCTCCCTGAGAGCATTCAGAAGGAACCAACCCTGCCAACACCTCAATTTCAGATTTCTAGCCACCAGAACTGTGAGAATAAGTGTTGTTCTTAGCCACCAAATCTGTGGTAATTTGTTACAGCAGTCCTAGGCAACTAATACAAGGGAGATGCAATCAACAAAATCCAGGAAGAGAAGGAGGAAGAGGAAAAACTATAGGACCAAAGACCAAGTTTCTTCAACAAATAAATTTTAAGAAAAAA
Source organism: Anoura caudifer (assembly GCA_004027475.1). Taxonomy (NCBI): domain Eukaryota; kingdom Metazoa; phylum Chordata; class Mammalia; order Chiroptera; family Phyllostomidae; genus Anoura; species Anoura caudifer. The sequence goes on along the minus strand of PVKU01002806.1, from coordinate 64,019 downwards.
AAAAAAAAAAAAAGATACGGAGGAAACCTTCATATTAGAAGAGTTTTAGGATACATATCCACTAATCATAATGTGTACATCTTATCAGAATACTAATTCAATTAAATAATATAAAACAAAATAAAATGTGTGACATTTGAGATCACTGGAAATTTGAACGGTGATTAGATAATTGATGGTATTAAGTGGATATTGAATTTTTTGGTATGTATCTATCAATAAACACATGCTGAAATACATACAAATGAAACAATGTGTTGTTTGGAATTTGCTTCAAAATAACATGATGGAAGAGGGTGGGTAGGCATCTAGATAAAATTGACCATGAGCTGATAAGTTGATAACTGAAATTGAATAATGGGTACACAATGATATCTATAAAATTTTACTATGTTTAAACTTCTCCATAAGAAATAAAAAAGATGAACTCCATTATATACCCCCCAGAAGCAAAGCAAAACAAAACAAAACAAACCCTGCCCCTCCAAACTACTAGTATACACCACTATAAACACAGAATGACTAAACTTAAAAAATGTGCCAGTAACAAGAGTTGGTAATGATGAATGCAATCATCCCCATAGGTGGTGAGGGTTTAAGTGGATATAAGCACTTGGAAAAACTATTGGCATAATCTACTAGAGGTGAACATAAGTAGTGCCTAACCCAATTAAACCAACTATATTCAGAACCAGTGGTTTCATTTGGCACCACTGGGTCTACTCACCCATCTGTGGCAGGCTTCTTCCGAAGTATGCTTGGCCGGGGGGATGAGCCCTGGGCTGGAGCATTGGTGCTAGCACTCTGGCTGTGGGTCTGCACCACAGTTGTTGCTGCTGGAGAAGCACTGAATGGGTTGCTAATAGGGTTGGCTACAATTGTGGCTCCATCAGTCAACACCACTGCTGGAGGACAGGGTGGAGTCAGGAAACAGCAATAAAGAAAGGGGAAGGCAAGAAACATTACTAAAATGTCTCATAAAACAAGAATTATTGTATCCATGTTGCGACTATCCAATTTCAAGAAGATAAGAAATGGGAACTTAATGTTCTTTTGTCTAAAAGATAAAAGGCAAAGTAGGAGAGGTTACTAAGTCTACTGATACATGATCAGTCACCATTTTCTTTGCTCTATAATCATAATTACTAAAATGGGGTAAGATACATAAAGTATATGGTATACTTTAAGAAATCTCCCAGTTTTTGTAAAATAAAACCACTTTCAATCCTAAAAATGGTTCCAACATTCCAGTTTATCTTAATTTTACAGGTTTGCATAAAATCTTCCCCAAAATCTTATCTAGAATGAGAAAACTACTATTATAAGGTGAATTTGCTCTTTCAGCTAAGTGTTTTAATTTACAGAATGCTTCTCACCATGTGCAAATGGCTATAAGGCTGTGTATGTATATATTTATATGAGCCTGACCGGTAAGTTCTAAGCATCTCATGTTACAAAGCAGAAATGAAATCTTAGAGGAATTAATTACCTGAGACCACAAACCAGTAAGTGGCAGATCCAGGATTTAAACCCATTATTATCTCTTTTCTCAGCACCAACTTGCATGCAAAAAAGTAAAATTACCTGAAGTCTTTCCTTCAGTCGGAGGCTGCTGAGTACCCACTGATGCAGGCTGAAGTCCTTGTGTACTGATTGGGGTGGCTGAGTGAATTCCCTGTGTGCCAATTGGTGCTGGCTGTATTCCTGGGGTACCAATAGGGGCTGGCTGTATCCCCTGTGTACTGATGGGAGCAGGCTGGATCCCTGGAATGTGTCGAGCATGAGATGCATCCACTGTCATCAACTGCATGGGGTTCAGGTGAACTGTAGAAGCCACCCCAACACCAGTCTGAGCTGTTATGGCAGAATTTGGAGCTTGAGCTGAAACTAAAAATGATGCAAAAACTGACTACAAGAATATTAGCTTTGATTAGACACAGTTCACATAAGAAAAACACTAAAATGAAAACAGAATTTTTCCACTAAATGAGATCTAAATCCAAAGTTTAAAGAAAAAGCACTATTTAAAACTATATATTGAGGTTTTCCCCTTACTTCCTATCAATTAGATATGATCTTTTTGCAGATTACTAAAAACAGCATTAAAATAAGAAAAAATCAATCTATGTATTAAATTCCAAATGTGAGCCAAGCAACTGTGCTAAATAATTCATATAAAACTTCTAGGATACATCCATAGTTTCCAAGTCAAGAATATTTTAACTTACAGAACCATTATCATAAGCACTTCTGCAATACAGTGCTTACAAATTTTAAATTCTATATATCCATAAAAAGAGAGAATAAGCAACTTTCCTTTTTCCTATACAGCAAACATATCGCCTATGTGTATATTAAAAACAAACTCAAAAATAACAAAATCAAAAACAAAAACAATGCCCTAACCAGTGTGGCTCAGTTGGGTGGGTGCTGTCCCACAAAGCAAAAGGTTGCCAGTTTGATTCCTAGTCAGGGCACATGCCTGGGTTATGGTTTGGTCCCCAGAAGGAGAATGTAAGAGGGGCAATTGATCAGTGTTTCTCTCCCTCTCTTTCCTCCTTTCCCCTCTCTAAAAACACATAAATAAAATTTTTTTTAAAAATCACTCTCAGGAAGCAACAAAAAAGAAATTTCTCACTATCTGTAGAAAGAAAACACAGTAATTTTTCTTCTTAGTTATCAAAACAACCCGGAAAAAGATATCTACACCATCATGTTTCCAAATAACCAAGATAGAGAAACAACCTAAGTGTCTGGTGATGGACAATTGGATAAAGAAAATGTGACACATACACACAAGAACATTATTCAGCCAAAAAAAAAAAAAAAGAACATTTGTAACAGGAGAGACCTTGGAGGGTATCACGCTAGGTAAATAGTTCAGACAGAGAAGACAAACACCATATGTCAAATGTGAGAAAAAAACCAAAAACACACCAAGTTCATAGAACAGACTGACTGTTGCCAGAGGCTAAAGGGGGCACTGGGGAGAAGTGTGGGATGAGTAAAATGTGTGAAGAGGGTGAAAAGGTACAAACTTCCAATTATAAAATAAATAAGTCACAGGGATGTAATGCGTGGCTGAAGTTGCATATTTGTGATGAAGACAGTTTTCATCACAAGAAATTATCAAATCATTATATTGTACACCAGGATCTAATATGGTGTATGTCAATTATATCTCAATTAAAAATATATATAATAAGAAGTCTTATAAACTATAGAGAAAAAAGATAAACTTTTTTTACCAATGAGAAAAGTACAGTGAAAAACTAGTACATGTAAATTTATAGTCACTGCTATATTCCCTTGTTGTAAAATAAATAATCCACAGAGCATTATTAGTTTCTTCCTGAAAAGTATACCTTTGTTATTTCTGTTCAAACTTTGGTCATTTGCCCGAGGCAGACAATGCAGTCTAGTCACTATTCCAAGCCTTTTCAAGGTCCATCCTTAAAAAAACTGTATCCTCACTCAAACTGTACTCCAGCCAAAACTGAACTACTCTGTTCCAAGCACATATTCTATGCTAATACTTCATTCACAGAAAGAAGTGTACTTTTCTGTAATCCCACCATGGCTCTGTCCTATCCTTTCTGAGATGCTTTCCAAATACTATTTCCTTTAGGATAATCATTCCTGACTTCCAACCCTACCATCTCATGTAGAAATGACCTCTCTTACCACAGAAGCAGCATGGCTTTGTTCAAGCCCCTCTTCAGGGACTTAGTACTTAATCTATTGTAATATCTCTTCATGTCTTACTTCCCCTATTAGACTCTAAGCTTGTTGAAAATAGGATCTGTTTAAGAGTAAGCTTTAAAAATAAAGCCTGGCACAGGACCTTACACACAATTAGGGTGTCAATAAATATCTGTGGTATTAACAAATGCATGAATGAATAAATGAATTAATGAAATGAAAACCACCTCTGAAATAAATAAAATTTCAAGAATAATTTGAGAGGGATTACTTACAAACTAGATAATGAATATATATTTATAATTAGATATTCATATCTATATTTAATAACTAATGGACCAACAAGATTCCATCTTTATAAGCAACCAGAGACCATGAGCAATTATATCATAAACTATGTATTACAGTGGTCACATATTTGGCACTATAAGAGTCTATTATGTACAAATTTTCCTGTTTTCCTCTTGATTTGAAAAGATCTGCTTTAAAATAATTTAAAATGAGCCACTGAATCTGTAACACCTGAAAAGAGAACAATGTAAGCTGATTCATAAATATTTCCTTCAGTTGTGTCCATCCACATCAGAGAAAATATATTATGTCTCATCTGCAACAACAATGGTGCACATATGTGTACTGAAAGAAATAAAGTGTTGTTGCTTGCATTACTCATTTTTCTGTGTTAGTATCTATCAGGGCGCTACTAGAATAATAATGTAGAAATATAGAAACTTCTAATAGTGCTAGTAAAATAAGTTTTTACAATAAATATTTATATAAAATGATAATGTTAGCTCAAGAGACATCCTTTTCAGTTGGCAAGTATTCAAAGAAATAAATATTGCTCATGAGTTACCTTTTGCAAAAAGCCAAGATGACTGCATTGTTATATAAAGCCAAGGAATTGGATGAAGAAATGATGGTAATTGAGGCCACAGATAAAAAGACTTAAATATTTTCAGCAATAAGCACAGTATTTCTGGCAACAACCAAACATTATTTTTATCTCTATAAGATTGTTAATAAAAAAACAGTTATGAATTTCCTTTGAAATTATATGGCAAAACATGACAGAATATTCACAACAATTCAGCTATTTTTCCACATTAGAGATAAAAATTAAAATAAAACTTGGGGAGCCCTGGCTGGTATAGCTCAGTGGATTGAGCGCGGGCCTGTGAACCAAAGGATTGTGGTTCGATTCCCAGTCAGGGCACATGCCTGGGTTGCAGGCCAGTTCCCAGCAGGGGACGCAGGAGTGGCAACCACACATTGATATTTCTTTCCCTCTCTCCTTCCCTTCCCCTCTAAAGATAAAATAAATACAATCTTAAAAAAATAATAATAAAAATTTTAAATTTTTTTTAAAAAAAATTAAAAAATTAAGTTAAAACTTGGGGAAAGTTTTGTAAAAAGAAAAAAAATGCCCAAGCAAGCCAACATACAAAAAAAAGCAGAAATGAAGGTACCTGTTTTTAAAGCTATTTAAATATAGTGTCTCGAAGTTTAAGCCCAGCACTCCAATGGAAATATAAGTCATATAAGCAGTTTTACATTTTTCTATAGCCACATTAATAAAGTAAAAAGATCAAACTAATTTTAATATATATTTAAGACATCTTATTTGATCCAGTGTATCTAAAATATTAGCATTTCAAAGTGTAACAACTATAATTTTTTTTACTATTTTATTTTATTTACTTATTTTTTAATATTTTATTTATTTTATCTTTAGAGGGGAAGGGAAGGAGAGAGGGAGAGAAATATCAATGTGTGGTTGCCTCTTGTGTGTCCCCTGCTGGGAACTGGCCTGCAACCCAAGCATGTGCTTTGACTGGGAATCGAACCACGATCCCTTGGTTCACAGGCCCACGCTCAATTCACTGAACTACACCAGCCAGGGCTAGCTAAGGTATTTTACATTCTCTTTTTATACTATGTCTTCAAAATTCAGGGTATATTTTGTTCTTAAAAGCACACTTCAATTCAGATGTTAAATTTTTATTAAAAATATTTGATTTGCAAAATATTTTGGTTCTATACAATCCACATTTCTAAGGAGTAGTTTCATCAGCAAGTTTTTCCAAACAAATTTGAAGTTTCTCCAATTTTAATTAAGCAAAAAACTTATTTCTTCATTTGTGCTGGGTCCCCCTTTGAATGCTCAATGGCCACATGTGGCCCTGGCTGCACCTTCACTTGCACAGCAGAAGGGCAATGTCCATAAGCTAGATCACGGCTGTCAAACTCATTTTCACCAGGGGCCACATCAACCTCATGGTTGCTTTCAAAGAACCAAATATAATTTCAATTCCTTAACAGTTAAGGAGTAGTTACATTTGCACAGTCCTAAAATTATTTTGGCCCTTTGATGGCAACCACAAGGCTGATGTGGCCTCCAGAAAATGAGTTTGACACCCCTGAGATACATAATCTGGCTTCCTTATGTCTAAAGTGAGCTGAGGGTCCCACAGGGAAAATGTTACACACTCTAGCTTAAGAATTTTTTTTCCCCTGGGTTATCAAAAAGAATACTATTTATAAGGAAGAATGTTGAGTGTTTAGCATAAATGGACTAACATTAAAAATACAACAGCTATCCCACAAAACAATAGAAGCTCTGTAAGAGCACAGCTTTGTTTGTTTTAATTATACTATAATTTTAAGCTATAACAAAAATTGTTAACATAATTATCCTCAGGGTGGGACAACTCATGCAAGTATCAATAATAATAATAATAATAACAATAACAACAACAACAACCTTTTTACACAAAACAAGGAAATGATTTAAAACCATAAAGCTTCAGATTTTGAGCTTATCTGTATTTGAATACAGAAGATGAAGTGATTAAATCCATGCTAAACACTCACTGATTGATTTCTATCTCATTGCTTGAAAATATTGAAATGTTAAAAGTCATCTTAACAGTGGAGTTCATACCTGGATACTGTCGAATGGTGGACACAGAGCTGGTGATTGGGGTGTATGTGTGCGCAGTCAGTGGGTATGCAGAAGGTGGGTATGTTGGCAAAAAGTACTGGAACTGAACAGGAACAGACGGTCTATGGAACACAAATAACAATGAGCCAAATGATGTATTTTCTTCTTTACCTTCAAATGATCCTATCCCCCAGATCCTCTTCATGCTCTTAACTGCCATATCAACATTTCCCATTGTGTCTGAAACAATTAGATAAAAGGAAATAAATCGCCAGAGTAACACTTTTCAATAAATGAATACTAATACTAACTATATCAATAAATGTAAAACATATATGGAATAATAATTAGCAAAACTGACTTGAAAAAAAAAACTCAGTAATTGAAGGGTCTTCCCTGCTCAATTCCACTTGAAAGGCTCTAAGCTCAGATTGTTTACACTGACAAATTTTATCAAGCATACATAAAGCAGATAATCCCAAGCTTATACAAATTGATTCAGAGACCAGAAAAAGAAGAAAAGTGACCTAAGTTATTTTCTGAGCTTAATACAGCCTTGGTATCAAAACTCGACAGGGAGAGTATGAGAAAAGATTATAAACAAATTTCACTGGCACCAAAATTTCTAAATAAAACTGAATTAAGTACTATATAAAAATTAAGTATATCAGGATCAAATATGGCTTATCTCAGAAAGACAGGAATGATTCAACATCAGAATTTCTATTAATGGTTCAGATCATATTAAAAATTACAAAAGAATAATCATTTGAAACTTTGAAAAGATTTACAAAAAAATTTAATAGTGTTCAATACTTATTCATGATATAAATGTCTAAGAAAACAGGAAGAGAAACAAACTTTGCACTTCAAACTGCAGACAGCATCTACAAAAATTTATAATGAAATTTCAGAAGAATTCCCATTCAGGTCAGGAACAAGACAAGGACTCTCATTACCTCTGCTATATTCCACATTATATTAGAAGCTTTATCCAACAAGAAAAACATAGGTATACAAAATGGAAATGAAAAAACTCTTTCATCTCTCAAAAAACTGTCCTATTTGTAAATGAAATAAATACCTACACAGGAAATCTGGAAGAATTTACTAACTTTTAGAGCTATTAGTCATGTTCAGCAAAAATGATGGACATAAAATATATTAAAACCTATATGCATTCTTATACATCATAATAATCAAACAAGATCATTTAAAAACAACCCAATTCTGAAAAGACTTTATTGTGCACCGTACCAATGCACAATGTGCTGACTGTGGGAAGAAGGGAAATGCAAATATGGAATTGGGGAGGTAATTGGGTTGAACTAGAGGTATAAGTGTGTACTAAAGAATTTTTAAAATGTTACATACCGCATTTTTTGGACTGTAAGACGCACACCCCAGATTTGGGAGGAAAGGGGGTGTATCTTATAGTCCGAATGTAATTTACTTGGCTTGCTGTGGGGGGCGCGGGGCGCAGCGGAGCAGGGTCATAGGTTATTAAATATTTCACCACATTTTTTTGCTTCAAATGTTTTTTCCTATTTTCCTCCCCTAAAACTTAGGTGCAGCTTATGATCTGGTGCATCTTATAGTCTTAAAAATACTGTACTTCTTACCTCTGCTTCCTCAAAGAGCCTAGAGGAAATGACAATCCAGTAACAATTAACACAGCTATTTGTCTATATCTTAGTTTCTAAATGATGAAAAGGAACCAGGGCTCTTGAGAGAACTGGCAGATTCCAGGGATCAGAGAGACAAAGTTCAGGAATTGGTGAATTTTGTGGTGGTTAAAAGTGCTAGAATGACCAGGACATGGCAAGAGTATAGGAGCTAGCCAGAAGGGGCTCCCAAAGACCAACCCAGAAACAATTTGAGCATCAAAACAAGATGACTTAATAGATTTTACTAATGAATAAAACCAAATCCATAAGCCTATACACAATAAATAAATGGGGATAAAATTTCTTTACATCAAAATGCCAACTGATAAATGTGAAAGAAATGATAAATTGAAAGTCATTATGTTGCAATTACCCAATTGCAATCTTCAATTGATTCAGCCAAGAATCATCAACAGAAAACTATTGTGTGAAAGTTTATTGGGGAACAGGATATTTATAACCTCAAAGTATTTCCACACAAATGATTTAGTTACAAAGAAGATACCCCTTTGCAGTAGAAAAATCTGGCAAGCGTCATCTTCACTAAGTTAATTAATACTGACATAATTAACAATGGGACAAAGGAAGAGCATGAGCTCTCTAACATGTAAAGTGAGAATGCATCACTCAAGTGGTATTCACTCAAAAAATAAAACTTCAATATCACTATGACCAAACAATCTGACAAGCCCAAATTGAAGAATATTCTACAGATCTGGTCTATCTGTATCCTTAAAAAATGTCAAATTTTGAAAGAAAATAGAAAGCTAAAAAAAATCATTTCAGGGATAACAATATTGTGGTTAAGAAAGAGAATGTCTTTGTTCTTCAGAGATGAAAATGGAAGGATGAAAATTAGGGATAAAGGTTCATAATGCTACAATCTTTACTCTCAAGATAAACAAACACACAAAATAAAACAATGTATACTAAGAGAACATCAAAAAAGGAGAATGGCTGAGTAAATATAGACATTTTTCATAAAACTAAAAGAAATAACACAATTATTTTCAAGGGGAAACTCTGAAAAGAAAAAGTAAATTTATGCCGCATTTGTGGGACATTTTGTTTTATTGAAAATTCAAAACAATTAATGACACAACGAGGCAGTATAACTGGCAATTCCCTCCTACCTGTTGTCACTGCGAGTTTCCATGGCCACAGGATTTGGAGAGGCTCGATGCCCTGAGATGGGGATCAGGCTGCTCCTCTCTGTGGGGTAGTCAGGCTGAATCCTAGGGGAAGTGTGTGTGATCTGCTGAGGCACCACCTTAGCTACAAAAGTAAACCAATTACATTACTGCTTACATGCTTCTGTTAGCAATCCACAGCATTCTTGGCCAGCAATAATATTAAGAATGCAAATCCTAAGAAAGTCTAGATTTTTAGTTTTAATCAAAATAAAAAATAAGAGTACATAAGATTAAACTAATTATTTCAGTCCAATAATCCACTAATATAGTCAACCGTGTATTTGTTAATGCAGGGTTCAACATAATACTTTAATAAAAATGTCACCAACCATACCTCTTTCTCCTTACCTGAATTCTTTGAGCACCAACTTTTTTTTGAAAAAAAATTTTGATTAAAAAAATTCAACAAAAATATAAATACAGAAATGCCAAAGACCCTAGATTCTATTCCGTAAGTAACTGAGTCCATAACTAACTAGTAACATGTTGCTAATTAGTGTTAAGTATATCATTTAAATTTCCAAGTCTTAGTTTCCTCATATATGAAGACTTCTCTAGAAAAATCACTTAATTTGAATATCTTTGTGATTTTATCTAACACTTTATAGCAAAATCAAAATAAAGAGTTTTCAAATTTAATATAACATTCAAAATTTGCTTGCCTCTACAATTTGTAATCAAATTTTTGTTTAGATGGTATAGCTAAACTGGGACATATTTATAGTTCCTATAGACCTATCTGTTCACACTATACCTGGGAATTTGCACAGAAAAGCTGTGACTTCAGAGATATAGAGGGACCCAGTTTCCATGTGTGTAAAGACCCAAGGCAGGCACATAACCACTAGACACTAGGATGATGCCACCACATTACCCAAACTGTAATGCATGAAAAACCAAAAGAAGCACAAACCCACCATGATGCATAGCTATTTCCTTAGGGAGGGAGCTAGAGAGGTTTCTGCAGGATGATGGGTGAGATGCCCTATTTGACCACTGATGATGGCATCTATTAGGTAACACAGAGAGAAGCTGGCATGACACATTTTCCATCAGTAGTAGGTAGAGTGTTGAGTGGAAAGCAATTAAACCTTGTTTTTCACCGTGCCCATAAAAGGCAGTAGAAAATAATACTTGCAATAGGACTGCAACTGTCATTTGGCAGGGTAGCTAACCGTGGTTGGTAATTGTAAACAAACCCCAAAATTTACCTTTACTTTTTTCCTAATTAAAAGCCATAGTCTCAATTATTAAAAATAAATCTTAACCAAAAATATAATGTAGAAATTGTAAGTTGGCCATAATGCTGTCTCCAAAGATAATCTCGTTTCCTGGATGCTGTGACTATCTTATTCTGCTTTTTATAGTTCTATGACCACCATCATGTGGGCCAGAGCAAAAAGAAAATCAGGATGGTGTTCTATTGGACATGAGTATCCATTAGAAGAGAAAACTCTATGTTCATCATTAATCAGTCTTTTCTTTCCTGTATGTTCATCATTAATCAGTCTTTTCTTTCCTGACCCAATAAATTTTTTTTCTTTTTTAAAATTTTAATTGTTGTTCTTATACAGTTTTCTGTCTTCTGCTCCCATCCCAACCCACCGCCCCAGCCTTCCCCAGCTCCCTCCCATTTCTACCCCACCCCAGCTTTTGTCCATGTGTCTTTCATACTTGTTGCTCTAAACCCTTCCCCTTTTCCCTAGAAATTCCTATCCCTCTCCTCTCTTGTTCTCAATTTCAGTGTCTTTGGTTATATTATGCTTGTTGGTTTGTTCTGTTGATTAGGTTCCTGTTAAAGGTGAGATCATATGGTATTTGTCTTTCACCTCCTGGCTTATTTCGCTTAGCATAATGCTCTCCAGTTCCATCCATGTTCTCGCAAAGGGTAGGAGCTCCTTCTTTCTTTCTGCTGCATAGAATTTATTGGGTCTATGCTGACCCAATAAATTCTTATTAGTAACAATGGCTGAATCCAATATTTAATCTCACCTGGAAAAAGCAAGTGTCACCTGGAAAAAACCACTTAGGTGATTTTAATATTTCTCCTATACCCAAACTTGAAGACCAGTGCTGCAGGGTTAATGTCAAGTCTCCCTTCTCAATTGAGGTACTTTTCTATAGGTATCTTATTATGATGTAACAAAAAAGTAGGTTACTATGAAAGAGGAAAACAAAACTAGAGCAAAAACCTGATGGAACTTAGATGAAACTAATCGCATTAAGTGGCAGATGTTAAATCTGTTTGGACATCTTCATCAAATGATTTTCATAACTAGAATTCAGTAAATGGTTAAAATTCAAAGATAAATGAGCTGAGGAGATAGAGAATACAATAACTTAGGACAAGTACGAAGTTGGTGGTTCCAGGCAAAATGAATGAACAGAGTTCAGTCTCCTGGTACTTTTAGTGAGTTGACTTCCACAGTGTGATCTCTTAAGAAGATACAGTGACATTAACAAGAACTAATCTCAAAATAGTTTTTCACAGAGAGGCAAAACCAGAGAGCCCCTATAGGGTACACTGCCCCCTCTTAACTGTTCTGATTTTCTTCATAGCTGCAGATTCCCTACGTGAGAGTCTAGAATGTAAAAATTAAGAGTGGGCTTGGCTCTGATGTTATAGCACTGACAATAACTGATGACAATACTAAGGATAGCCAGAAACTGGTTTGACATGACAACATGGAATAATCAATGAAAAAGAGCATTGCAACAAGAGTAGTGTAACAAAAATGCATTACTGTTCAAACCACACACATATATAACAAACTTCTTTTTACAGATGTGAAATTAACTTCCTAGACATATAAGAGATGTTTGGTGCCAAGCTGTAGTGAGCAGTAACACGCAAAAGACCCAACAGCAGTATCCTCTCTGCTAAAAGTGTTTTGTGGGGCTGAGTACCAATTTAAAGGGTGGCATAACCCAGTGATCTAAAAGAGGAGTAAAAGTTTCCTGGGACCAACCATTATTGTGCAAATTGTCCTCAAAGTTCTGTAAGAGGGCTGTTAAGGTGCAGTCTATCTCATAGGTGAAGAAGACAAGAAGGAAGAGACCATCCCAGGGCTGGAACACAGCAGGTAGGGAATCTGTGTCTGGTCACCAGATTCTGACAATTCAGTATGTAGTGTGTCATCTGACAAAAAGCAGTCTTACTTCTAAAAAGTACAATATATTAAAAATATGGCAGCTATGCCAAATCTTTGGGAGTGAAGAACAGTAAGATGATATGCTCACCATTACAGAACTGAGGCAAAGGTAAAAACTAAAACTCGTGGCTGATAGATTAAACAGAGCAGTCTCATAGGCTGTGGTCTCTGCCTTGGAAGGTGTGAAATATCAGCTGCTACAGCAGACCTTGGCAACCTGTGGCCTGTGAGACAAATCCTGCCTGATATCTGTTTCTGTGAGCTAAGCACTGAGACACATAAAATTATATGAAATTCAAATTTTGGTGTCGTTAAAATCTTAATGAAACATAGGCATGCCCATTTGTTTACATATTATCCACTGGTGAGTAGTTGTGGCACAGATCTATGAAGCCTGAAAAACCTAAAACATTTACTATCTGGTCCTCTAGAAAGTTTGCCAATACCTGCTCCTGATGACTAAAGTTTGGCTACCAGAAACCTTTTAAAAATTATTTACTGACTGATTGATTTTTAGAGGGGTGGTGGGAGGAGAGAGAGAAAGACAGACATTGATTTCTTATTCCACTTATTTATGCACTCATCATTTGCTTCTTGTCTGTGTCCTGACTGGGAATCAACTCACAACCTTGGTAGTATTGGGATGATGCTCTAAACTACCAAGCTACCCATCTGGGGCCAAAGATTTTTTTAAATATTCAAAGTATGCAAATATTTAAAGGGGGAATAAACAAATTTTAGAAGAAGTTTTGAAGTATCTCGAGGCAGCACTCAGATGAAAACCTAGGTAATCGACTTGAGGTTTAGCAATCTTCCCACTTTTTCATCACCCAAAGATTTTTCCTAAACAATCTGTCTGTATACAAATTCTCTTCATTCCATTATATTTCTTCTTTCTTTTCCTGTTGTTCTTGTGTAACTATGTCAGTAAAGTTAATTTACTTCTTTAAAAAGATACACATAAAAGAAGATTGATAATGAGGAAGTTAAAAGTAGACTTAAAGTTTAGTTTAAGTTCTTAAAGATTATTTTCCTCTCTACTCCTACCCTCAATGGCAAATCTGTATGACAAATAATATTAAAAGGTAAATTCACTGTTACTTTGAAAATCGACAACAATAAAAAAATCAACACTATCCATCTGTAAGAAAAGCTGGTCAGAGGGGCTGAAAAATTCCCTTTAAGCTTCTATCTGAAGGACACAACACTTACCAACTGGGATGTTTGAGGTGGTCACAGCAGTAGCATGGGATGAATGTGAGGGCACTGTCATAGTAACAATTGTACTTGTGGGAGCTTGTGTGTGTGACACAGTTCCTAAAATGGGAGGGAAAAAAATTTTTCAACAATGGTTGCTCTGCACAAATTACAGGTTCTCAAAAACCTGAGAAAAACTCTTGGGAAAAATTAAGAGAATTTTTATGGCCTATTCTTTTTCTCTGACTGAAGCTGAGAAATAAAAAATTAACCTACTGCTTACGCTTCATTTTTCCATGACAGAAAGAGCAAGAACGGTGGCTGACTTACCAGCTGTGGTTGCAGAAGAAATGGTGTTTGTTGCCAAAATAGGTGCTACTGTTGCTGCAGCCACTGGTGTGCCAGTACTGAAGATAGTTTTCTGTGGCAGAAAAACCCAGAACACAGTTATAAACAATAATAGTTCCCACTCAATCCAGTTAAAAGCAATCACTTTCACCAGCATGGTCAGTTTCTTAGCAATTTCTACATAATTCTGGTTTTAACTCACAGAAGAACCATACAGATACTTCTTCACCTCTGGTTATACCTGAGCCATGGTATGAAGCTGCTGTTTTGGCGTCCCTAACCCAGGGTGAGAAGGCAGTGTGATTCTTGTTGTTACATCCCGTGACTGAGCAGGACGCTGAATACTAATTGCTGCAGATGGTGGATGCTGGATAGATAAAGTCGGTCGACTGAAAAGATAGAAAAGACATGACTTGTAATCTGTCTCCAGACACAACGCAGGCATCAAGGCCACTTACCACCTTGTACTAGATCAGACTCATAGAGCTGTATTTTTTTCAGAGTTCTGTGAGGTCTGCTGGTAAACCAGTGAAGTAAATGGCTCATTAAGTTTCTCTTTTGAAACTGCCATAAGCTTCATTTTAAAAAAAGCAATCAACATGTACCATGAACAGAGTAAATTAAACCCAGGTCATTCTCAGTATACTCTATATAGTTAATCAATGCTCTGCAATAATCTCAAGTAAGTATTATTTTAATAAACACACTTCACTCTACGATCAAAGCTGAAAACACACACCAAGGTTCTTAGTGTTAGGAGTAAAGATTACAAACAACCTTGATTAACAGCAGGTTAACCTTAACGTACTGACCTCCCACCTCACAATTTTACACCATTTACTATGAAATGATAAAAAGTTAGTTATGACTGTCTAATGACTGAAAAGGATATCAGCATAGACAGCATATCAAATTAACTGGCAGGAAGCTACTGAAACTCAACAAGAGAACGAACACTGTCGTACAACAAAATTGGCATCTCAAGCCAGGGGTGAGGACTAACTAATAGATAATGTTGGGAAGATTATGTATACCTCACACAGTGTATCAGGATAAATATGAAAATGATCAAAGATTTAACCAAAAATTTAAAAGTACATGGAAAAAAGATAAGAGAATTCTTTTATAATCTTGGAGTAGGGAAACGCTTTCTGAGGAATAAAGATTTAAAAATCCACAAACTATAAAAAATCAGTGAATCTGACTCTATAGACAAATAAGCAAACCTCCTACATAGCAAATTATACAAAGTATAATCTTCTGAATATACTAAGAACTCCTAGAAATAAAAAATAACAGCCCAATAAAAAATAGGCAGAAAAATACAAATAGTTTGCTAAAAAGAAAACACAAATGGTCCCCTGACAAAGAAAAGATACTCACTCTCACTCATAGGAAGAGAAATGCAATTTAAAATACTCTGAGATACCACCTTGGCAAAAATACCTTCCCAAAATTCACATCATTCTCTGCTATTCAATCTGTAAGGAAACAGGCAATTTTAAACATTCTAGAGAGAGTATAAATGGGTATAAACCTCAGTGAAGGCAATTAGACAGCAGATACTGTCTGACCACTTTGAGAATCCATTTTATAGATATTCTTGCACACGTGCATAATGACCTACATAAATGTGTAAGATTATTCACTGCAATATTATTTATGATAGTAAAGTACTGGAAAGAACCACAAATCCATTTACACAATAGACCATTACTGTTTCAACTAAAAGAACACTAAAATTATGTATTAAAATGAAAAGCTTTTGATATATGCTGTTATATGAAAAAAGTAAAGAGGAATACAGAAATTAAGCATTCTTTTGTATGAAAAGATAAAACTAAGAACTGCATTTGAATTTGGCTGTATTTAAGAAACACTGGAGGATACCTAAAAACACTATTAACATTCAGACTTCCAGTCAAGATGGTGGTGTAGGCAGATATGGCTCACCTCTTCGTGCAACCACATCAAAATTACAACTAAAATATAGAAAGATCATCACTCAGGAACGTCAGAAATCAGTTTGAATGGAAATCTGACAACCACAGAATTAAAGAAACCACATCCATCCAGACTGGTAGGAGGGGTGTACACGTGGAAGGGGCTGGTCTCTCACCCATGTGTGGTAGATAAAAATTTGGATATTCGGAAGGGGTATCTCAGGAGTGAGGCATCCCAGCCCAACACCAGGCCCCCAGGTCCAGTGTTACAGTGCCAGGAAAATAACTCTCCAGAACTTCTGGCTGTAAAAACCAGTGGGGACTGAATCAGTGGAAGAAACTGCTGGAACCCCAAGCAGTTCCTCTTAAAAGAATCCACACAATCTTACTTAGACTCACTCCTTCTGAGTTCCAGCACCGAGATAGCAGCTTGAAAGGCAACAGCGGCATGCTGGGTGAATATTAAGTGTCTGGCATCTAGGCAAGCAGGGGTCATTATCCCTTTTCTAAACCCTCCTCCTAGAGCTGGCAAGCTGGGACCATATCTCAGACTCCATTAACCTGGCTAACACCATTTTACCCACTGTGGAAATTCCCAGAGACTCCACCCTACCCCTCTTATGGGACCACCCAAGCTGCTGCTCCATCTGAAAGGCTGGTCTTAGCTCATGCTTCACAACTCCTAGATCCTATCAAACAAGCAATAGTTGGCTTCAGTGAGCCCCAGGCCCAGCACTAGCAGCAGCTAACCTAGATTCACAGCTTGGCTTCACCTGGGAATCTCCAAGCCCAATACAAGTAGCAACTATCTCAGACTGTTTTATAGCTCAGGCAGGGTGGCCCTGAGCAAAACGTAGGTGGTGGCTGACCTTGGCCTGCACCACCCATGAAACCCCAAGGCCAGCGCCACCCAGTGGACAGCTATAGACCACATCAGAGCACCATCACCCTGCCCCTGCACAGATGATGCCCCCTGGAGGAAGGAAGTTGATGCTAATTGGTCATAGCCAATCCTGCAGCTGACTGGCCTGGATAAATCCCTCCCAATGATCTGCCAACAGCAACCAAGGCGCAACTACAAGAGTAGGGCGTACTCAGCCCACACAAAGGGCACATCTCAAGTACACAGCTTGAGTGACAGGGACGTCTGTGCCACTGGACCCTATAGGACACCTGCTACATTAGCCCACACTACCAAGATAATGAAGTCAAAGCACCTCTACCTAATACATACACACAAACACAGGGAGGCTTCCAAAATGAAGAGACAAAGAAACATGGCCCAGAGGAAAGAACACATCAAGACTGCACAAAAAGCTCTAAACAAAATGGAGATAAGCAATCTATCAGATGCAGAGTTCAAAACACTGGTTATAAGGATGCTCAAAGAACTTAGTGAGGACCTCAACATAATAAAAAAGATCCACTCAGAAATGAAGGATACACTAATTAAAATAAAGAACAATTCACAGGGAAACAACAGTAAAGTAGATGAAGCCGAGAATCAAATCAATGATTTCAAACATATAGGTAAACAAAAAACAACCAATCAGAACAAGAAGAAAAAAGAATCCAAAAAAATGAGGAAAGTGTAAGAAGTTTCTGGGACAACTTCAAGAGGTCCAACATTTGCATCGTAAGGGTGCTAGAAGGAGGAGAGAAAGAACAAGAATTTGGAAATCTATTTGAAAAAATAATGAAAGAAAACATACCTAATTTAGTGAAGGAAACAGACATGCAAGTCCAGGAAGCACAGAGAGTTTAAACAAGATGGATGTAACGAGGCCCACTCCAAGATACATCATAATTAAAATTCCAAATGTTAAAGATAAAAATTTGAGAATCTTAAAAGCAGCAAGAGAAAAGAAATTAGTTACCTACAAGGGAGTTCCCATAGACTACTACCTAATTTCTCAAAAGAAACTTTATAGGCTGAAGGAACTGGCAAGAAATATTCAAAGCCATGAAAAGCAGGGACCAAGGTTGGCCAAGATTGCTCTATCCAACAAAAATATCATTTAAAAATCGAAGGGCAGATAAAGAGCGTCCCAGACAAGGAAAAACTAAAGGAGTTCATCATCACCAAACCGTTATTATCTGAAATGTTAAAGGGACTTATTTAAGAAAGGGAAGATGATCAAAACTATGAACAATAAGATTGCAAAATACATAAATCAACAACTGAATCTAAAAAACAAACTATGCAAACAGAAAGAACAGAGAAAGAATCATGGATACAGAGGGCATTTTGATGGCTGCCAGATGGGCGTGGGCTGTGGAGGAATGAGTGAAGACGTGAGGGGATCAGAATCACAAATAGGTAGTTAAAGAATAGCCACAGGGATGTAAAATACAGCATAAGAAATGGAGTAGCCACAAAACTTATACATATGACCCATGGACATGAACAATGGTGTGTGGATTGTCTGAGGGAGTGAGGGGTGCTGGGTGCAGGGGGGTAATGGGGGGAAAATCAGGACAACGGTAATAGAATAATCAATAAAATATGATTTAAAAAAAACAAACTATTACCAGGTTGCCTTAAAAAGGGAAAGGAACAGACTTCTCGTAGATGGGGGACAGAGAAGAGAGATACTTCTTACTGTATACTTTTTTATGCTTTTATATTTGGAACCATGTGAATATAAAGTAGGGATAAGAAACTGTGATCAATTGAGTTGTAAAGATAAAAATGTGACCAAGACTTCATGTGTCCAAACTAAGCAATGGTTTTCAAATAAGGATCCCTTCTCAAAATGATGTAAAATCAGACCATGAGCTATCAGTGAATAAAATTTATAATGGCTGGCTTTCTCCCTGCAAAACTAAATAGCATATATCATTCGAGTTCATAGGAAAGCAGAATCCTGGACACCAATGCAACTGTGGAACTTGGTGGAGCTCACTGAGTTAGACAGCGTAATATTGCAGGCTGGATGCTTAATGATTGATGACATAGGGCACTAAGTAGTGTCAAAAAAGCCAGGCCCTCCCTGTATTTGAAATTAAAACACCAAGAAAGATGCATATATACGTAAATCAAATACTGACAAATTTTAGGATAAATAAACCTAATCATGTGATACAGTTTTAAACAATGAACAATGTCAATAGTATCACCTGGAAAGGCACTCCTTAATTTGAACTTCAACACATTTGTATTTTAAGAGGTACAACTCATATAAAAATGTATCCCAAAGGAGTATTTACACATGGTAGGACAAAAGTAGGTTTGCAGTTGTGAGTACGTGAAACAGAATGAGTTTATTCTTGTATTATTATTTACTAATTATTGTGTTATTTCCATATGAACAACTATAAACCTACATTTGCCCTATCCTGTATTATTTAGATGTTTTTAAGTGTTTTTCAAAACACAGACTACAGTTATCTTGGATTTTCATTTACTCTAATAAAAAAAGTTATTGCCCTGACTGGTGTGGCTCAATTGGTTGGGCAACATCCTGTAAAGCAAAAGGTCACCAATTCAACTCCTGGTCAGGGCACATGCCTGGGTTGTAGGTTTGTCCCTGATCCAGGCACATATGAGAGGATACTTACTGTTCAATGAATGTTTATCTCTCACACAGATGTTTCTCTTCCTTACTTTCTCCCCTCTTCCCCCCTCTAAAATAAGTATGCAAATAAATAAAATCTTTAAAAAATGTATTAATATATAAGGTTGGGCAAAAGTAGTCTTACAGTTGTGGCTATGCATATAATTAACATTTATTAATTATTGTATTATTTATTTCTATTATTTCCATACTCACAACTGTAAACCTACTCTTGCCCACCTCATACATATAATGCACATTACACGCCAGGTATGTTTTAAGTGCTTTTCATACAATATATCATTACTCCTCATAATGATCTCTGAAGTAGGTAATATTGCCATTTTTTAGGTGAGAAAATTGAGCCATTTACTCTTTAACCTAGCATTACCACTTCCACAGATATACCTTCAACGTATACCAACACAACATGTAATGGTTATCTACAGAATATATTAAGAGAAAAATGCAAGGTAAAAAACCGTATATATAAATAAAACATGCTGTAAAAAAGGAATGGAAAAAGGAAAATGTATGTGTTTATCTGTGTGTATACGTATTCTTAGGAAAAGAAACTGAGAGTACAAACAAAAGAACAATAAAATGGCAGCCTACCTAGAGCAGATGGTAACTTGGGAAGGAACAGGGGTACTTGTGAATCCATCTTTACATTAGCTTTGATTTTTAAGGCAAATCAGTATTTTCCATATTTAAGTAGTTCAAAAAACAAATACTAAAATTAAAAACAAATTTAAACAAATAATCCTAACAATTATAATAAACATTGACCAGAAACATAATAAAAAATTAACAGGTTAACTTATTTTTAAAAGATTTAATTTATTTCTTTTTAGACAGAAGGAAGAAGTAGAGAGGGGGAGAGAAATATAGATCGGCTGCCTCTCTCATGTCCCTAACCAAGGACCAGGCCTGCAACCCAGGCATGTATTCGGATTGGGAATCAAACCAGTAACCTTTCACTCTGTGAGACGATGGGTTGGGACCCATGCCCATTAACCGTGCTGATCAGAGTTTAACAGGTTACTTTAGAAAGCAAAAGGCAGGAACATGGTAAATGGTATCTGTGAGATGGAGATGAGAGTGACACTCCTCACTGTATATATTTTTCAAGTTATATTTTGGAAATGTAAATATAAATTAGGAAAAAGATGTTATATCACATTTCGCAGGGAAAAGAATCACTTCAAGTGACTTTGGAACACATTCTCCCTCTACTTACTGGAATCTAGTTTCAGAACAGACTAGAATGTGAAATCTTTTTTTCTTCCTTCTTTTTAAAAGATTTTATTTATTTATTTTAGAGAGGGGAAGGGAGGGAGAAAAGGAGGGGGAGAGAGACAGAGAGAAACATCAGTGTGTAGTTGCCGCTTGTATACCCACACTGGGGACCTGGCCCACAACCCAGGAATGCACCTTGACTAGGAATCTAACTTGTCACTCTTTGGTTTGCAAGCTGGTGCTCAATCCACTGAGCCACACCAGCCAGGGCCAAATCTTTTTTGAATAAAATTTAGTTATTTATTTATTTTTAGAGAGAGGGGTAGGGAGGGTGAAAGAGGAGAGAAACATCAATGTGTGGTTGCCTCTTGCATGCCCCCAACCAGGGACCTGGTCTATAACCCAGGCGTGTGCCCTGACTGGGAATCAAACCAGTGACCCTTTGGGTCACAGGCTGGCATTCAACCCACTGAGCCACACTAGCCAGGGCAGAATGTGGAGAAATCTTAAACTTTACACAGTAGTCTTGATGTCAGTAGTAATCTAAAGAGATCAAGGGGTTAAATTTATGCCAGGTGGACTTAGGACTCTGCATTCTTACTGTTAAAACTCCTTTTTAAAAATATTCTAGATGATAAAACCCCAAGTAGTTATATATTAATGTCTTTAGGAAAGAAGGTTTTCAATGTAAGAGAAAAGATACACAAATAGAAAATCTAAGAAAGCAAGAGGAAACCTATAATGTTACCTGACTGTCTTTACTATAGACACCACAGAAGCAACATGTACCCCTAGTACCCAACTCTTGTGTTCTAAATACTACTTCTTCTACATGAACTAATAATCCTTGGAGAAATGGCTGATTTAAAGATTGGGAAGAAGGAAAATTTAAAAAAGAGCCTGATTCATTCTGTACTAAAAACAAGAAAGTACACAAGGACTACCAGGAGTTAGCAAAAGAACCTGAGCCAGTTTGATGGGGTTCTCACTAGCCAAATTTGGAGGAATTGTGAGAAAAAGAAAGGGATTTTAAACAAATCAAACATCTTTAGTCCCTAGTGGAAACTCAACCCCGACCCCAAAAGGTCAAAAAGATGAAGTAATGTCAGCCAGCTAGAAAGTGCTCCCAAGTATATTGTCTTAATCATGATCCTATTTCTCTCATTAACCATTTTCTTTTGTTTTTAATTGACTCGAAGAAACACAGACCTATTTTAGAAGCTGGACACATACAGAAAATGAGAAATTTACTACAAAGTGGACTGTGACCACCTCCAGTGTTCAGCAAGGTTATTGTTTGACCTCTTGAGTGACAACAAGAAGTACTACAGGCAGAGACTATTGGCTTGAAATTTTTTCCTTCTCCTTTTATAGAATGGTAACAAGAAAAAACAAAAATAAGAATGCAGCCTCCATCTTTGGCAAAACTCAACCCACACAACAGATAGAACTGCCAAAGGTAGTAATAACTAAGTGAGACAGGAGGCAATGGAGAGAGGATTTCTGTAGCTATAATTTAAGGGGTAAAAATCCAGTTAAGTAAAATTCTCCAGAGTAAGAAGCATACTCTGACAAAGGAAACTAAAATCTTGTTACAACAGTGGCTGCTGGCTGTGAAACAGGACCCAGATTGATTACAAGACCCAAGATGCAATACATGACTGCTTCCATGATATGAAAACACAAAATAACAATGTAAGAGTTCACTGGGAGTTATGACAACAGTAGAAGACAAAATAAATGCACAGAGATCAAAAGAGAAACAAAAGAAAAGCACTCAGTGCTTTCAGGAGTGAAGGCAAAGCTAAAAGGAGAACTTGAGAAACAATGCTAAAAACTCAATAGGGGCCAGAGAAAATTGTGAAAAAAAGTAAGCAGAAAGGGGAAAAAGAGCTTACAAGGATTAAATAAGCAAGTCATGAAAAAAGAGCCAACACACACATAATTCGATGCTCCTGCAAATGGAATAAACATATGAATATAAACTTCAAGCAAACTTTTTAAAGTTATATTTTATTGATTATGCTATTACAGTTGTCCCATTTCTCCCCCATCATTCCCCTCCACCCTTCACATCCCCTCCCACCCACATTCCCCCCTTTAGCTCCTGTTCATGGTTCATAAGTTCTTTAGCTTCTACTTTTCCCACACTATTCTTGCCCTCCCCATCTATTTTCTACCCATTGTCAATGCTACTTATTCTCTGTACCTTTTCTCCCTCTCTCCTCCTGCCACTCCCCTGTTGCTAACCCTCTATGTGATCTCCATTTTTATGTTACTGCTCCTGGTCTACTGTTTGCTTAGTTTGCTTTTGTTTTAGGTATGGTTGTTAATATCTGTGAGTTTGCTATCTTTTTACTGTCCTACTTTTTATCTTCTTTTTCTCAGATAAGTCCCTACAACATTTCATATAATAAGGGCTTGGTGATGATGAACTCCTTGAATTTGACCTTATCTGAGAAGCACTTTATCTTCCCTTCCATTCTAAATGAAAGCTTTGCTGGATAGAGCAAAATCTTAGATGTAGGTCCTTGATTTTCATGACTTGGAATACTTCTTTCCAGCCCCTTCTTGCCTGTAAGGTCTCTTTTGAGAAATCAGCTGACAGTCTGATGGGAACTCCTTTGTAGGTGACTCTGCCTTTATCCCTTGCTGCTTCTAGAATTCTCTCCTTCATTTTAATCTTGGCTAATGTAATGATGCTGTACCTTGGTGTGTTCCTCCTTGGGTCCACCTTCGTTGGGACTCTCTGAGCTTCCTGGACTTCCTGGAAGTCTATTTCCTTTGCCAGATTGGGGAAGTTCTCCTTTATTATTTGTTCAAATAAGTTTTCCACTTGTTGCTCTTCCTCTTCCCCTTCTGATACCCCTATAACTCAGATGTTGGGATGTTTAAAGATGTCCTGGATGTTCCTAAGCCTCTCCTCATTTCTTTGAATTCTCGTTTCTTTATTCTTTTCTGTTTGGTTGTTTCTTTCTTCTTTCTGGTCCACTCCATTGATTTGAGTCCCAGTTTTCCTCCCCTCACTATTGGTTCCCTGTGCATTTTTCTTCATTTCACTTATTGTAGACTCCATTTGTTCCTCTAATTTGCGACCAAAATCAACCAATTATGTGAGCTTCCTGATCACCACAGCTTTGAACTGTGCTTCTGATAGGTTGGCTACCAATGCTATGAGCTCTGCATCTGATAGGTTGAGCAGATGAATTAGCTCCGGGGCCCCAGTCTGTTCTGCCTTTTGAGCCATCCTTGGTTTTTGTTTGTTTGTTTTTGTCTGGTGGAGGCTGTTACATACTGAGGGGTGTAACCTTAGGTGTTCACCGGGGCGGGGCAGCCCAGTCGCTGGGTTGTGATGTTGGATGTGGGGGCGGGATCCAAGAAAGAATAATGGTGCATGCTCCACTCTCTACCAGATTTCAGCCCCTTCCGCCACTTCCCCCAAGCAAACTGGACCCCTCTGGTGCTGATTCCTGGGTGGGTGGGCCTGCGTATGCTCCAGGACCCCCGTGGGTCTCCCTAATCAACTCTCCTGTGAGGCTGGGACTCCCTCCTACTACCTCAGCCCCTACAAGTATTTTCAATGGGTGCTTTTAGGCTTCACTTCCCCGTGCTGGGGTCCTGCGTTGCATAGTCTGTCTTGCTGCCCCTTTTCACCTGCGCACGAATGTGTTTCCACGGTCCACTGCCTCGTACGCCCCGCTTGGCCTCCTCAAGTTTGGCAACCGCCGCCTGTGCGCCTGGGGTGACTGCGCACCAGGGACCACCACCGGCTTATCCCGCCACAATCTGACTCTGCCGGCCACGGACTCCACCCCTCTTACCGGTCTGGGTGAATCATTGTTGTTGGACTCCCACACAATTCAATTTTCTCTCTGTCCTGGTTGGGTTTTCTTTTTTTTGGTTCTATATTTTTGTTGTCCTTAATCTTAGTTGTGAGTGGAAGCACAGCATGTCCAGCTACGCCTTCAAGCAAACTTTTCATAAATATATTTATATGCTGCACATTAAGAAGGCACACCATGTTATAGAATAAAATGTTACATACTAGTCACTACAATACTCATCCTAGTAATGCTGCTGAAATTCAATGATAAAGAGGGGAGGGAATTTCAGGCGAAAAGGGGAAGGGTTTAGAGCAACAAGTATAAAGGACACATGGACAAAAACTGGGGGGGTGGAAATGGGAGGGAGGTGGGGAGGACTGGGGTGGTGGGCTGGGATGGGAGTAAAAGACAGAAAACTGTACAAGAACAACAATTAAAATAAAATATATAAAAAATAAAGTGTTTTAACCGGAAAAAAAAAAAAAAAAGAATCTTAGGCCATGTAGCAAAAATATCAAGATCCTTCTAAGGGGTTTAAGAATAAATCAGGCTCTCCTCAGATTTTTGTACAGCATTATCTAGCCCTAGAAGGCAGAGAAAAAAATACCTACAAAGTACTCAAGGAAAGAATACAGAAACCAAATTCTTTATTAGCCGAACTACTGCTTAAGAATAAGATTATCTAGGAAATGGTTTTAAGCATGTGAAAACTGAACATATTAGTCCTGTAAGCCCCTCTTAAAGAAAGTCATAGAGAATTTCACTCCACTAAGTAATGAGGAAAAAAAATCAAAGAACTGGCAAAAAGAATTAAATCTATTTAACACAAACCTCCACTTAAAAAATTTTTGGAACTTTCCTTCTTTTTCTATGCCTTGAGTCAATTTAAATATCATTGGTTTATCTGGTCTTTGGGAATTAGTAGAATTCAATAAAATATTCTGGGTTTTCCAGAAGATGGTACTTTGAAATTTTTTCTGTTGACTATTTCTTCTACAGAAAATGGACCGTTTAAATGTTCTAACTCCAGAACTGAAAAGGAATTAGAGATTAGGAATTTATTATAGTTACATAAGTAGGAAAATTATCTGATCATCAGGGCTTTTTTGTTTGATTCACTAACATATTTCTAGTGTCTGGAGCATTGATTGGCACACAAGTACATACATATATGCTGTATGAGTGAATGCTGAAACTATTTCTAACAAAATTTGAATGTCCATTTTAATTTTAAAATTCAATACTATATTGGAGAAGACAGATACTCCAATAACATGGTTAAAAAAACCAATCTAACCCTGCTTTTCACTGTATACGCATTTATACCTTTTGAATTTCATCATACCATCTGAATCCACTAACTTTTTAAAGATAATTTAAAGTTAAAATGACAACACACAGTCTATTTTGTGTTTGAAGTTATGCTTCCATGTATATCAGACAATATACTCAATTATCAAAAAGTAAAGTGTCCTCATTTTATTGAAGAGGGAACTAAGACTCAGGGAAATTGAGAAACTTGCTTAATGTCACACAACTAGTAATGATAGAGCTAATGGTTAAAGGTAAGTCTTAGGTACTATTCTGCATTTAAATGTTATTTTCTTCAGAGGCTGGTTCTAGGCCCTCTCTTGATGCTATTTACTTCCCCTGGAATCAGATACCTCAGAGATTTAATTGAAGGCCATCTGCCACTGACTTCCAAACCCATGATCTCTTCAACCACCTGTTAACCACAGCCATTTGATAGTTTGAGAGAAACTCAGTATCCAAAAACACTACCTTCTTTCTAAAATATTCTTTCTTTCCCTTGTGTCCTTTCAATGTACTTGGTCCAGTAAGGAAGAAATCAAGGTGGCATCTCATATATCCTCCCTCTTCTACTCTCCCCTGCCTCGAACTGGTGATCAAGTCTTATGGAAGGGTCTCTCATTTCTGACAGCTCTATTCCCCATACCTACTGGTCCTTCTTTTGTTTAGTGAATCTCTTCTTGTTTCTACTGCCAAATGTTTTTTCTGGCATCCACATAACCAATGGCAGAATCAAGAAAGACCACCAGAAAACTGTGTTCCTGGAAAGACTCATTGTCCCACTGCCTTCCCAAACCACATTTTTATAGCCTCACCTCCACTATGGCTTGGGGATCATGAAGACATATACCACGTCTTGATCCATAATAGTGTCACTTATAAGCATCATCAGAGACCATCCCTCAGCAACCAGACTTTATCCCTGTGTAGAAAGAACTCTCTTAATTATACTATCTTCCCATATCAAACACCCAACCCTTTTACTGTACCCACTGGATTTACAATTCATCAATCCCCTGTATCCTCAACATATATTCTGAATATATCCTTACCTTCATGTCCTAATGAATTTTAGCTCTCCAGAGAACACTGCTTCTCCTACTGGGAGCCATTTTCTCCCTCATACATCTATTCCCCATCTATATTGTCTTCCTAAATTATTTCCTTCAGAATTCTTCCCTGATCTGCAGACTCATATATTAGCTGATTTCAATTTGGGTGCCTGAAAGTCAGAAAAAGCTTAAAATACCCAGAATCAAAGTCTGGACTTCCTCCCACTGTTCTACATCTCAAGTTAACGCAATTCCACCTTCCTAGCTGCACAGCCCAACTCGTGATACCATAATCCTGACTCTTTTCTTTCTCCCATAGTATCCCCATGCAATTCTTCCAAAATCCCCCTACTTTCAAAATTCTATTCAGAATCTAACCATGTCTTTCCACTTCCAACAATTGTCTCTCCTGGATTTTTGCCATGCCCTTCTAAACACCTTCTGTTTCCAACTCTGCCTCTCTACAGCCTATTCTACCCAGCAACCAGGATGATCCAACTAAATCTTCAGATCATTGCACAGCCCTGCTCAAACTCTACCAAGGCTCCCACTGTACCCCAGCGAAGACAAATTCCTGAGTGTGGTCCATAAAGTCTCACATGATCTGGGGACCCTGTAACCTCCTAAAATAATCTCTTACTGCTCCTTTTATTTGGCAAACATTATCCTTCAGGGTGTTTGCACTTACTATTCTCACTGTGGAATACTTTTATTCCAGATAACCATATGGCTCACTTAATCATGTCTTCCAAATTTTGCTCAAATGTATTCTTATCAACAAAGCCCTCCCTGATCACCTTAATACAAAAAAAAGAAGTCCCCTGGCACTGACTACCCTGCCACTTCAAATCCCATTCACCCTTCCTGATTTTTTCCCCAAAATGCTTTTCATCATTTAAAAAACTGTCTGCGCGTGTGTGTGTTTTCCATATACACACATATATATTTCCTGTATGTCACCAGACCCTGAAAATAGAAACTCTGAGGCAGGAATGTTTGTTTTATCATCAGTGTCTAGAACACCACATAGTGCACCTAAAAAAGAACTCAGTAAGTATTTTTGAGTTAAGTAAAGGAATAAAAGAAAAGAAGAAAAAAGGGACAGATGGGAGGATGGCAGGATGGCTCCATCATCAAACCCCCAAACATACCTAAGTGTTGAATCAGTGGCATGTGCTGCTGTTGTAGTGATGACTGGAGACTGAGCTCTGGTGGCAGAGACAGTTGCTACCACAGCAGGAGGGATGGTGTTAGAGGTGGTCACAGGTGGACGAGACTACCAAGAGAAAAGAAAAAAAATATTTCATTAAAACAAAAAGCAAATATAGTAAGCCAATCACTAAAAGTAAAATTTGAAACTTGGGTCTTCAAATAAGTATGTTAATGTCCAAATGATAGTAAATTCTTGCCATTCTTATTAAGGAATTCTCTCTTTGGATAGGTTGTTATAAAAACAAGAGTAAGAACTATAAAAAAAAAATCTAATTTTTTAGATGATAAATAACACACAGGTCCCTTCTTTCCAAATATAACTGGATGCAAAATTGTACTCTACTGTTAATACAAACTGGGATCTACCCATTCAGATCTAGAATTCCCACAGATAGGCTGTTGGTCCTGGTGTAGATGTTTTATATTACCACACAACCAGTGTTTTACACAGAGTGCCTATTCACAGCTACAGGTGTTAACTCTCAGGCCATCTAGGTCAGCACACTAAAGGCAAATACATTCTAATAATATTCTTTGCTGACAGAAGACTCAGGGTGCCCAGATGGTTTTCAGATGTTTTCACATGGAAATATTTCCCTTACCACTATAACTGTGTAAATCTTCACCTGACAAAATGAGTTTCACATGGGCTTCACCTGCTTGTACACTGTCAATTCTTCTATTCATCTGAAGTTCTTAGTAGTTCTTCTTTTCTGACCTTGTTGCATGTGTTAAATCTGCAAACTCTGCCCATTCTTGATCTCTGTTTTTCACTTTTCAATCTCTTAAACCTATTGTGTCTACTGTTACAACTTGTCTCATTCTAGGACTTTTGCACCATTTTCCTCACTACTGAGGCTCCTTGTCTTGGGGGGGCCTAATCACTTTCTAAATGTGTTGTGTTAGCCAGCAGGTGCTTTTGTTTTGTTTTAATTTGAAAGCTCTAGCTTGGACATGTACCACCCACTGTGCTAATCAGTACTTTCCTTAAACTCAGCTGTTTCATACATATATATGGTCCCCAAAGGTATCTGAATTTCTACCTCCTACATGTAATTCAGTTAAGTTAATCTTTCACACTTCTTTCTCTGATCATACATTTCTGCATTCAAAAACTTATTAGCTCTCTGCAATGTACAAAATCAAGTTTATACTCTGTATCTTAAGAGTTTTGAATTCATAGACACCACAATATCATCGAGTAATAACATTATACTTCAGTAGTACTGAGGCCAGAAATTTACCTGAAACAAAGTTCAAAGGCATGGACTGTCTTCCTCAAGGTATACATATGTACATAAAATATTTAGGGGTTTATAAACCACTATCCAAATTAGAACCCCTCAGCTGAAACTAGCTTTTACTAAACACTATATAACCATCACTGTCTTCCTTGCCACTGTTCATAGTATTGGTCCCCTTACTACCTCTTCACTTTCTCTGAATCCCCATTACCATGCTCATCCTAACAAAAAGCCTTCTCTTACTACCTCTTCTAAATTCCTAGAGTGGATCACATGACACTGTATACAGTTCAACCTTTTCAACATCTTGGCAACTAGACTGAAAGTCACTCGAAGTCACAGGATTCTCACACTGCCTATCAGAATGAATGACTAAGAGTAGGTACTTTGTCCTTACCGGCTGACTGCACAGTAAATGCTAGATATACCTGAATTGGCTGGTGAATGATGTGCTGGACTGCTGACTGAGCTGTAGCAGCATTTGGCAACTGGGAAGTCGGTCTCAGGACTGTGGTTACTTTAGAACTAGACATCACAGCAGCAGCAGCTGCACCTGGAAAAATAATTTTTTCATTAGTACACTCAAAATTTAAATAGTTCTCATTACATTCCCTGGAAAAAATGATCAGAATTTCTAAAACTCAATGTCAGTATTCAGTGGAAGTGCTTTCTGTGTATCTCCTAATTTCATAACATAGATTAAGAAAACGTGCACTGAAGGGTTGAGACTTTTTAAGTTTATTAGTCTGTACTGCTTCTTCAGAAACATTCAATAAAACTAGCTATTTTTTCTTTTTGTAACTGTAAGTATGTATCAGTGAAAAACATGATGAACAGCCCAGTGTGGTTTTGCTGCCCTAGTTCAGGCCAAGGCTCCAGCAGTTTACCTTTCAGACAGTGAGAGCTCACTTGAACCACCACTGCCTCTGCACCATCAGTGCAAATGTCAACATTGTGAAAAAGGCAAAAGATGTCTCAGTATATATAAAAAATGGTTTTCTTTTCACACAAACCCCTTCTGTCTGTGAACCTCACTGTGAGACCAAGTAAACCTGGCTTTGTATTTGTTAATCTAATTTTGTAAGCAATGATTTTATACTCTCCACTAGAAGGTAACAATTTTTGACCAAGTAGTTGAGAAAACTTGTTAAACTTAATACCTTACAGCCTATTAGAACTTAATTGTAAGAACAAATTTATCTTACTGCTATATGAGAAAACATTTTGAGTAGCTGTTATCACTTAACTTTAAACATATTGAGTATTAATAGTTGCAGCTTATTTATTAAAAATGAAGACAGCTCTGGGTGGTATTAGGGGGTAGAGGGATCAAGCAAAAAAGAGAAAGAACTCATGGATATGGACAACAGTGTGATGACTAGTGGGTGGAGGGGGGAATAGGTGGAGGTGAAGAGGGTATAGGGGAGATAAATGGTAATGGAAAAAAGTACAATTTTTTTTTTTTAGAAGAAGACAATGTTTAGGCTATCATAGCCTTGAGTTCCTCATTAAAAAGGAGAATTTTTAGACACACTACAACTTTGAACTGCTTCCAGTTTACACACACATATGCAAACTTGTTGTACAGTGCCAAAAATGTACACTGCTCTTATTTCTGCTGCCCTGCAAATTTAATAAGCTGATTCTGGATACATTTTGTGTAACTCTATCATCTACCAAATGTATATTGCATCTCAAGAGTTTGAACAAAATATGTAGCCTTCACCTCGAGGTAAATGAGAAGCTCCAATGTGAAGAGGAGGCCCAGGAGCACTGCTGCGGATAATAGACATCTGTACGTTTGTGGTCATGATATGATGCAGGTTACTGGGATGGCCCTGCAACAAACAGGATGCAATGTTGTCTTATATGCTTAGTCTTAGCCACTGGTACTTAGATGCTGCTTCTAGAAGTCAGCTGCCTCCAAATGTGGGTCAGGTTGTTCCTTTCAGATGGTGAATAACCCAAGGGAAAGGACATTTAGCTTTTCTTACACTGCATAACTGCATGATGATCTGTGCCAGCAAGCATATGGTAAGTGACTGTGAGGACATATCAACTAGCTAGTTGCTAGATCCCTGTAACAGATGACACAGCTGACTGTCCGCTTTCAGGTATCGTCATCTTCAATAATAGTCTTTTACTTGTTTTCTATCTTAGCCAAAAGCTCAGTTTTTTCTTATTCTCACTATTTCCTTTGCATGCCACTGCAGTCATCCATTCCTTTTTTTCCCTCCCCCTCATCCAAGGATTTTTCTTTTCTTTTTTTTTAAAGGAGATAGGAAGGGAGGGACACATCAGGGTGAGAGGGAAACACTGATTGGTTACCTCCTGTAGCAGCCCCAACCAGCAACTGAACTCATAACCCAGGCATGAATGCAGACTGGGAATCAAACCCACAATCTTTCAGTTTACAGGATGATGCTCCAACCAGAATTCTGAACCTATAACCAAGCACAACTGGACTGGAACTTAAGGACACGGACTTTCTTATCTAGATTTGTATATCACAGAGAGGATAGTTCCTCACACACAGCAGATGCTCAATACCTACTGGCTAAATGACAAAGATCACTGGGCATATTGGTTTTACTCCCTGTCCTTCTCTCTCAAATCTACTGTCTTACCCTTACATATATGAATAATATGAATGATGCTTTAATTTATTTAGTATGAAACAGAAGGGTCAGGTCAAATTGCTGAAAGAGAAGGCAGGGGGCAGGGAGAAAACCCCAAGGTGAAATTGAAGGTTAGAATCCGCTTGCTTTCCCTATAAAGGGAGGGGCTGCTGGAGAAGGGAGCTTGTACAGAACATGCGTGACAGGAGACTTTGCCCCCTTATTAAACATGGTGGACAGAAGAGGAGCAAAGCCAAACAGGGCCAACACTGGCCCTCATTGGTTGGAAGGCTGGACACTCCCAATGGCTTTTTGCACACGCAGGATTCTGAGAGAAGACTCTTTTTTTAAAAATTTTAATAAAGATTTTATTTATTTATTTTTAGAGAGAGGGGAAGGGAAGGAGAAAGAGAGAGACAGAAATATCAATGTGTGGTTGCCTCTTATGTGACCCCCACTGGACACCTGGCCTGCAACCCAGGCGTGATCCCTCACTGGGAATCGAACCAGCGACACTTTGGTTTGCCGCCTGCACTCAATCCACTGAGCTACACCAGCAAGGGCTCTGATAGAAGACTTTTAAATAGAGCACACCAGGAAGGAAAAAGTTGGTTCGTTCTTTCCCCTCCCCCACTGGCAGGGGTGGTGGTGTATCAATGGTTGCCAGTGTGGGTCTGTGAGTGGAGATCTGCAGCCACAAACTCCAAAAGATGTCTGGAACTGGGCAGTGACTGGAGACCAGCTAAGCTACCTACATTTGTGATACTTTGGGGTGGGAAAAGAGGTTCCTGGTGCAACCTGAAACTGAGCTGGCGGAGACCTTCATGGTAAGAGTTGGCACCGTGAACAGATTTTTGTTCTTGTGTTAGTTTCAGTTCTTAAACTTATGTAGCAGTTGTAATGACAAATATTTAAATCACTATTTTTGATATCATATGCTTTTTCTTCCCCCTTACTTTTATTAAACAGATATTTTAGGAAGAAACTTGCCATTATTTCAAATTATGAGATTGTTAAGTAAAAAATTCCTTTCTTTTCACCCATCTGTCTGTGGAGATTTGCCTGATTGGTGGTGAGTGGTAGGATCCCCCCACTGGATGGGTTGGGTAACAAGTACAGTGCCTAATGTACTGCTGGCATTCAATAAATAACAACAGTTTAGCAACTCAGTTTGAAAATCAGCAAATTTAAGAGGAAAAAATAAAACCTGTTGTCCACTGATTGTTGCCACAGGAATGGCTGAAGCTTGAGGGATGCTACTCTCCATGGTAACGGTAACCTGCCCTGGAACCTTGGGGGAAAGTGACAAGGTAGAAGGTGGAGCAGGAGCAATGGGACGGCTAGGCATGGTGGGCTTCGGAGGCGGCTGCAAACAGAAAACCACATGAAACATAGCAATAGCTTTTTATTAGTGATGTATTTCATTCTGAAGTTAAAAGTACGTAAACCAACCCTGGAGAGTACCGGGAAAGTGTCAGAAGCCTTATTTGTTTTAACTCTCATCACCACAGCTTTTCTATTAAAGTATTAGCATTTCCATTGTACAGATGAGGAAAAATGCAAAATAATTCCAAGTCACCTACTCAAAGCCACACAAACAGTAACAACTAGAACTAAGAATAAAGCTCAGATCTTTATGCCTCACAGGCAACATTCTTCTATACAATGCTGCCTCTCCAAAGTTTGGGCAGCAGTAAAAAAATTTCCCAATAACTGAAATATAACCATAGGTAATACACAAGGCAATAGTCGAAAATACCCCCAAATCAGGAAACTATTAAAATAAAACCTTGGAGAAGAGTAAAAACTGAGTTAGCAGGCTCATTACTTTATCAGTGCCAAATGGCTATTAGAAAAGACCCTATGATTACCAGCTGCCCAACAGCATAAGACTAGGCACTGCAAAATGGCAGACCTCTGAATTACAGAGAAGAGCTGAACTGATAGAACAAAACAAAACAATGATCCTAGGATACAGCCTAAGACTTTGTGAAAATTGTCAGAAATATTACAGCCAGTCCTTAGCTGTGCTTCAATGTGAATTTTAAACCTCTCCATTACCTTCATAAGTCCCTCCGAAAATGAGAGTGGCACTGCAGGTGTCAGATGTGCTGGTGAGGCTGTCACGGTGACGGGGGTTCCTGATGCAACAGCATGGTGTGTAGACAACATCTGCACCTGTGGATAAGGCCTTACAACAACAGGCTCTTGCTTCTCTTCACGAGACTGGAGGGAGCTGCTGGAACCAATGTGCTCCCTGGCAGTAACTTCAGCATCCCGACTAGGTTCATCATTGACTAGTGAAGACATTAAAGGTAAAAGAACATGTCATATCCTTCCAATATTAATTAACAGCACATACAAAAGTAGCATCTGCAGCTAAGTTTCGGAGTTAATAAGCTGATCATTTCCTTGCAAGATTTTCTAACAAAGAGAATTTAGGCATTATTCCCCTAATGGATATCAAATCCAAGAGTCACACCTGTGAAATGCAGGATCTGTTTTAGATACCATGGCTTTCCCTCTCCTATAAAGGACCTGACAACTGTCTAAAATGAGCTCAAATTGAAAGTGCAATAGAAGATATAAGACAATTTCATTTGAAATATATATTGAAAAAGCTATAAAAACCTAACATTAAAAAGATAATCTAAGTATAGTTCTTAAGTCCAAGAACATATTTTTCAAAACAAATTGCAGTCCAAATCCTTATAGGGTGAACAAGGCAATTTCTATCATTATTACAAAGCACACACCCTTTGAGGTTCAACAATTCCACTTGTAAGGGTGAATACCATAGATAAATAGCATATTCGTAAAATGACTTATATACAAGGTTTTTGTCTCAGCATTTTTATACTAGTAAAGAAACAAAAAACCTACATGTCCATCAACAGAAGGGCTATATACATTATGGTATATTCCCACAATAGACAACCATGCAAGTACAAAAATAAAACAAGGAAGTCTTTTAGGTACTCTCACTGAAAAATCGGTAACGTATTATTATGAAAAATACAGGTTAAAAAAAGCAAGGTAGATAACAGCGAAAAGTAAATAAAATACACACATACATATACGTACTTATATTTGTATATGGATAACATATCTCCAAAAAAGTATCCTACTTGCCTGAAGGGAAAGAAAGTGAAGGACTGGGGAACAGGGATGAGAGAGAGACTTTTCACTGCATACTCTTTTTATAACTTATTTAAAAATTAAGGCCCTTGCTAGTGTGGCTCAGAGGATTGAGCGCCAGCCTGCAAACTAAAGGGTCATCGGTTCCATTCCCAGTCAGGGGCACATGCCTGGGTTGCGGGCCAGGACCCCAGTGGGGGCCATGTGAGAGGCATCCGCACAGTGATGTTTCCCTCCCTCTCCTTCTCACTCCTTTCCTCTGTCTAAAAAAATTAGATAAATAAAAAATAAGTTGATAAAGAAGAAACTAATCTTCCGGCCAAGATGGAGGCATAGGCGGACACACTGTGTCTCCTCTCACAAACAAGAGTAAGGGCAGCAAAAATATAGAAACAACCACCCCCCCCCCCAAAAAAAAATACCCCCTAACCAGAAGAGATAGAGGACTGAATTGTTCAGAAGCCCGACATCAATTCACCCAGACCAGTAAGAGGGGCAGGGTTGCGGTGGGAAGAAGCGGTAGCTGGTGGTCCCGGGAGCACAGGTGGCGGTTACAGGTGTAGGGAGGCAACAAGCAGACCAAGCAAGGTGCACAAAGCGGCATTCGCACACTGCTAAATCAGGTGAAAACGAGCAGCAAGACAGACTGTGCAGCACAGGGCCCCAGCACTGGGAATAAAGCCTAAAAAGCACCAATTGAAAACACTTGTGAGAGTTGGGGTGCTGAGAGGGAATCCCAGCCTTGAGGGAGAGTTCGCTGGAGAGACCCACGGGGTCCTAGAATGTGCACGAGACCACCCACATGGAAATCAGTGCCAGAGGGGACCAATCTGCTTGGGCAAAGTGGCAGAGGGGACTGGAGTCCACCAGACAGCAGAGCAAACACCAGTGTTCCCTCTTGGACCCCGCTCCCACATCCAGCATCACAATCCAGCAACTAGGCTGCCCCACCCTGGTGAATGCCTAAGGTTACACCCCTCACTATGTAACAGCCTCCACCAGACAAAAACAAACAAACAAACAAACAAACAAAAACCAAGGATGGCTCAAAAGGCAGAACAGACTGGGGCCCCGGAGCTAATTCATCTGAGCAACCAGGAGGTGCTCAACCTATCAGATGCAGAGCTCATAGCACTGGTAGCCAACCAATCAGGAGCATAGTTCAAAGCTGTGATCAGGAAGTCAACAGAATTGGCGAATTTTGGTCGCAAATTAGAGGAACAAATGGAGTCTACAATAAGTGAAATGAAGAAAAACGCACAGGGAACCAATAGTGAGGGGACGAAAACTGGGACTCAAATCAATGGAGTGGACCAGAAGGATGAAAGAAACAACCAAACAGAAAAGAATAAAGAAACGAGAATTCAAAGAAATGAGGAGAGGCTTAGGAACATCCAGGACATCTTTAAACATCCCAACATCCGAATTATAGGGGTACCAGAAGGGGATGGGGAAGAGCAACAAGTAGAAAACTTATTTGAACAAATAATAAAGGAGAACTTCCCAAATCTGGCAAAGGAAATAGACTTCCAGGAAGTCTGGGAAGCTCAGAGAGTCCCAAAGAAGGTGGACCCAAGGAGGAACACACCAAGGCACATCATAATTACATTAGCCAAGATTAAAATGAAGGAGAGAATTCTAGAAGCAGCAAGAGATAAAGGCAGAGTCACCTACAAAGGAGTTCCTATCAGACTGTCAGCTGATTTCTCAAAAGAGACCTTACAGGCAAGAAGGGGCTGGAAAGAAGTATTCCAAGTCAAGAAAGTCAAGGACCTACATCCAAGATTGCTCTATCCAGCAAAGCTGTCATTTAGAATGGAAGGGAAGATAAAGTGCTTCTCAGATAAGGTCAAGTTCAAGGAGTTCATCATCACCAAGCCCTTATTATATGAAATGTTATAGGGACTCATCTAAGAAAAAGAAGATAAAAACTAGGACAGTAAAGAGACAGCCAACTTACAGATATTAACAACCACACCTAAAACAGAAGCAAACTAAGCAAACAGCTAGACCAGGAGCAGCAACACGGAAATGGAGATCACATGGAGGGTTAGCAACAGGGGAGTGGCAGGAGGAGAGAGGGGGAAAAGGCACAGATAATAAGTAGCATAGACAGTGGGTAGAAAATAGAAGGGGAGGGCAAGAATAGTGTGGGAAAAGTAGAAGCTAAAGAACTTATGACACATGGACAAGAACTAAAGGGGGAAATGTGGGTAGGAGAGGGTGTGAAGGGTGGAGGGGAATGATGGGGGAGAAATGGGTCAACTGTAATAGCATAATCAATAAAATATAATTAAAAAAGAAAAGAAACTAATGTAATGAAAGGAATTTGCAAAAATATTACTTCAGTCTTATCATTCATTTTCTAAACTAATACTAACATTCTTCTTCTGAGCATAAAGATTATATTTACGAAATAAAATTTTAATTATTTGGAAAACTATAAAGGAAGTAAAACTACTCCCAAAGGCACAAGCAGTTAGTATATTGGTAAAACCTTCAGATGCTTCTCAATTTTTAATTTGGGTAGGCTTTTATTTATTTAACTAAAACCTTCATAAAGATGAGCAGACAAATGTTGATTGTATAGTTCAATGAACTGTCACAAACTGAATACAACTGAGTAACTAGCACCCAGGTCATGAAGCAAAACATTTCTGGTTCCCCAGAAACCCTCTGTTCAGCCTGATTCCAGTCCCTACCCCTCCCAGGTATATTCACCAACTTCTAACACTATAGATTACTAGTCTATTTTTGAACTTTATATAAACAGACTCATAAGAAATGTTACCCCCTGTTACGTCTTGCTGCTTTCACTTACAGGTATGAGATTCATCCATGTTATTGCAGGTAGCTATTGATCTTTCAAACACAGTATAGTTTGCCATAGCATAAATAAACCAAAATTATTCATTTTACTGTTAATATGCATTCAGCTAATTTTCAGTTTTTGCTATTGTGAATGATTATCACTAATATTCTTGAACAAGGCTTTAGTGAACAAATGACCCATTTATGTTGAATATATACCTAGGAGTAAAACTGCTGAGTGATACAGAATATATACTGCATCATTTAAAATGCTAAATGGAATCCCACTGCATAGATATATTATTGCTTTTCATACCATTGATGAGCTTTTGGATTATTTCCAAATTTTTGCTTAACAAAATCTCTCAGATGAATATCCATATATACTTTGAGTGCTTATTCAATGATCTCAAGAAAAAAGTCCCCAAAGTACAAGTGCTAGGTAAAAAGATTAATGTATATTTAATATTCTGCTATAGGTCATTCATTTTTTTTAATTTTCAGAACTACCTTATTGAGTTATAATTTACATTCAATAAAATGGCTACTCTAAGAGTAGAGAGCATAGTTTTCATTACAAATACTCTCACCAATAACCTAGGAGCAGAATGGTTGGGTAAATGTTTAATTTTCTTCCTTCCTTTTTTAAAAAAAGATTTTATTTATACATTTTTAGAGAGGGGAAGGGATGAAGAGAGGGTAAGAAACATCATTGGTGGTTGCCTCTCACGTGCCTGCTACTGGGGACCTGACCTGCAACACAGGCAAGTGCCCTAGAGTGGGAATCGAAGAGGTGACCCTTTGGTTCTCAAGGTGGCACTCAATCCGAGTCACACCAGCCAGGGATAAATGTTTACTTTTTTTATAAAACAGCCAGAATACTTTTCAATGTAGTTGTATGATATTTTGTTCACACCAGCAAT
Organism: Anoura caudifer; assembly: GCA_004027475.1. Taxonomy (NCBI): domain Eukaryota; kingdom Metazoa; phylum Chordata; class Mammalia; order Chiroptera; family Phyllostomidae; genus Anoura; species Anoura caudifer. The sequence goes on along the minus strand of PVKU01002806.1, from coordinate 24,944 downwards.
GTATTATAGAGTCTCAGTTGCTCCTCATCTTCAATTCTTGATACACAGACATTCTAGGTGGTGTGTACTTGTGTATCTCATTGTGGTTTTTATCATTTCCATGATAATTAGAAATGTTGAACTTCATGTGACATAAGCTAGTCACATATATCTTCCTTTGTGAAGTATATGTTCATATCTTTCATCCACTTTTTAATCAGCTTTACTGAGGTTCAATTTACACATAAAATCTACAAATCCTTGCATAAAATTAAATTTTTGTAGTACACAGACCACACCACAATCATAATATAGAACGTTGTTTTCCTTTACTCTAACAAGTTCATTCATGACCCTTTGCAGTGAATTCCCTTCCTCCCACAAACCACTGATCTGCTTTCTATCATTACAGCTTTGTCTTTTCTGGAATTTCATATAAATAGAATCATACAGTATGTGGTCCCTTGTATCTGACTTTTCTCTTAGTATGTTTCAGAGGTTCATCCACGTTGCTGTATACACTGGTAAATTGCTTAGTATTCCATTGTATGAATAAATCAAACTGCTTATATTTTTTCCAGTTTTTCACTACTATGAATAATGGTTCTATGAACACTGAAGGGTCTTTGTATATAAGACATATTTTCATTTTCTTGGGTAAATACCTATGAATGAGATTACTGAGTTGTATGGTAAATTTGTGGATTATTCTACATTTCTACCAACAATGTACGAATGTATGAGTTCTACTTGCTCCACGGACATATCAAACCTTGGTATTGTTGGTCTTTTAATTTTAGTCATTCTAGTGGATGTGTAGTAGTTTCTCCCCGCGGTTTTAATTTGAACTGCCCTGAGGGTTAATTCTGTTGAGTGTCTTTTACATGCTTATTTGGCATTTAAATAGGGTCTTTGGTGAAGTGTCTATTCAAATATTTTGCCCATTACAAAAAAAAAAAAAAAAAAAAATCAGGCTGTCTTTTTACTATTGAGTTAGAAGATTTCTTTACATATAAAGGTTGTCTTTTGCAGATACATTTATTACAAATGACTTCTCTTAGACTGTGACCTGCCTTTCTATTTTCTATTTTTATTTTTTTAAAAGATTTTATTTATTTATATTTAGAAAGACAAGAAGGGAAGGAGAAAGAGATGGAGAGAAACATCCATGTGTGACTGCCTCTCACACATCCCCTACTGGGGAACTGGCCCACAACCCAAGCATGTGCCCTGACTAGGAATAGAACCAGTGACCTGCTGGTTTGCAGGCTGGCACTCAATGCACTCAGTACACCAGCCAGGGATGCCTTTGTAGTTTTTAATGGTGTATTGACAAGCAGTCATTTTTAATGTATCAGTGCTTCTTTATAATTCCTATTTTTTGTGACTTAAGCAACTTTTGTTTTCTCTAAGTTTGCAAAAAGTTTCTCCAATGTCTTTTTTTTTAACTTTTTAAAATTGTTGCTCATGTACAGTTTTCTGCCTTTTCCCCCAACCCCTCCCCACCACCCCAGCCCTCTCCAATGTTTTGTATTAGAAGTTTTAATTTTTACGTTAGGCCTATGATGATACATTTTGAGTTAACTTTTATGTATGATGTAGGTAAAGGTCAAGGTTCATTTTTTTCTATATGGATATTCTCATGTTCTAGCACCACTTTGTAGAAAAGACTATCAGTTCCCTACTGAATTACCTATACTTTTGTCAAAAATCAATTGATTGTCATGTGTGGGTCTATTTCTGGATCCTCTACTTTGTCCCAATGATCTGTATTTCTATACTTATGCCAAAATCACACTGTCTTGATTAGTGTACCTTTATAGCAAGTCTTGAAGCAAGGCAGTAGAGTCCTGTAAATTTTTTTTTTTTTTTGGTCAAAATTGCTTTAGCTATTCCAAGTCCTTTGGTTTCCACATTAATTTTAGAGTCAGGCTGTCAATTTTTACAAGGGCCTGATGGGATTTTGATTAGAATTTATTTGAATCTACAGATCCCTTTAGTAAAACTGATTATAAAAAAAAAAAAAAACCCCATAAAAACAAACAAACAAAAAAAACACCCAAAAGTGAGTTTTCGCTCTGGCTGGTGTGGCTCCTTGGATTGAGCACCAGACTGTGAACCAAAGGACTGTCGGTTCAATTCCCAGTCAAGGCACATGCCTGGGCTGTAAGCCCAGGTCTACAGTGGCAACTACACATTGATGTTTCTCTCCTCTTTCTCCCGCCCTTCCCCTCTCTAAAAATAAATAAATAAAACCATTTAAATAATCCCTGAGTTTTCCAATCCATGAACTTGACAGATCTTTTCACTTATCTAGGTCCCTAACTTCTCTCAGTAATGTTTCGTATAGTTTTCTAATCCTACATCTTACACATATTTTGTTACTATGTCCCTAAGTTTTATATGGGCCATTTTTTTTATGCCACCGTAATGGACATATTTAAAATTTCATTTTTTGCCCTGGCTGGTGTGGCTCAGTGCACTGAGCGTGGGCCTGCAAATCAAAGGGTCATTGGTTTGATTCCCAGTCAGGGAACATGACTGGGCTGACCAGGCCCCCAGTAGAGGGCACATGAGAGGCAACCATACATTGATGTTTCTCTCCTCTTTCTCCTTCCCTTCCCCCCTCTCTAAAAATAAACAAAATCTTTAAACGAATTCATTTTCATTGCTAGTAAACAGAATTTATTTTTGTATATTAAGCCATTATCCTGCAACCATTACTAATTTCATTTATTCTAACACCTTTTAATAATCTTTCTTTAGGATGTTCTGCACACATAACATGTTGTTTATGAATAAAAAGTTTTACATCTGTTTTTCCATTATCAATTCATTTTTAACTGTCCCCACTGTCCAAGCAGATTTTCACCTAATTAAAATTTTAAGGGAGATGAAGATTTCATAACTTCCTCTCAATCTATTTGTACAGGAACATTCTGATTTTTGACAATTTCATTAAGTTATTGCATAATGTAGTACCCTAGCTGGGCACTGTTGTTTGGAATTTCATCCCATACACCAAAAAGATTACAGGTTCAATTCCTGGCCAGGGCACATACCTAGACTGCAGGTTCAATTCCTATTTGGGGTGCAAGTGGGAAGCAACCAATCGATGTTTCTCTCTCAGATTGATGTTTCTTTCTCTTTTTCTCTCTCTTCCCCCTCCCCTTGTCCCCTTCCTCTCTCAAATCAATAAACAGGTTCTTTCTGCAAACACCCAGGCCCAGAAGAGGGAGCCACAAGCTAAGGATTGCTAATAACTCCAAAAAGGTTGCCCACCAACAGTCACAGGCAGCAGTTGATATGGGTCTGCTCCAGAGATTTTGCCAATCCACATAATACATACAAACAAACACGAAAAGGTAGCCAAAATGGCAAAATAGGCCCCAAATGAAAGAATAAGAGAATTCTCCGGAAATAGAACAAAATGAAATGGAGGCAAGCAATTTATAGGTACACAGTTTACAGTAATGATTATGAGGCTATTCGACATCATAAAAAGACATAGGAACAAGAAAAAAAGGACCAGACAGAAATAAAGAATATAGTATCTAAAATAAATACACTGGATGTAATTAAGAATGGTTAGATAATGCAGAGGAACGAATCAGCCATTTGGAAGACAAGGTAAAAAAAAAGCCCAAGCAGAGCAGCAAAAAGAAAAGAATATTAAAAAATGAGGAGCATTTAAGAAACATTTGGGACAACATAAAGGATAACAACATCCACATCATGGAAATACCAAAGGGGAAGAGTGAGCAAGGGATCAAGAACCTATGTGAAGAAATAATGATTGAAAACTTCCCTAACTTGATGAAGGAAAAAGACACACAAGTCCAGGAAGTGCAGAGAGTCTCAAAGATGGACCCAAAGAGGCCCAAACCAATATATATCATAATTAAAATGGCAAACTTTAAAGATAAGGAGAGATTTTTAAAAGCCACAAGAAAGAAAAGTTAGTTATCTACAAAGTAGCTCCCATCAGACTGTCATCTGATTTATCAGCAGACACATTTCAGGCCAGAAGGGATTATATATCAAGGTGATGAAAAGCAAAGACCTACAACCAAGGCTGCTTTACCCAGCAAGTCTGTCATTTAAAATTGAAGAAGAGCTTCTAAGACAAAAAAAAAAAAACTAAAGGAGTTTGTTACCAGTAAAATAGTATTGCAACAAATGTTAAAAGACTTGCTTTAAGAAGGAATATAGTTAAAAATAAAATGGTGATAAATATGTATCTATCAATAATCACTTCAAATGTAAAGGCTTAAATGTGCCATCAAAAGACGTAGGGGGGTAGCTGAATAAATAAGAAAATAAGACCCATATATATATACTGTGTCCAAAAGACCCACCTGAGAACAAAAAAATACACACAGACTAAAAGTAAAGGGATGGATAAAGATATTTCACGCAAATGGAAAAGGAAAAAAGCTGGGGTAGCAATACTTGTATCTGACAAAATACACTTCAAAATCAAAGTTATATTAAGAGACAAAAGAAAAAATAAACTGGGGGAATGGGAGCACATCAAACTAAAGTTTCTGTACAGCAAAGGAAACCAACAACAAAATAAGAAAACAACCTACTGAATAGGAGAATATATCTGCTGATAAGGGGTTAATATGCAAAACTTATAAAGAACTTATAAAACTCACATCAACAATACAAACAATCCTATGAAAAAATGAGCAAAGGATCTGAATAGACACTTCTCCAAAGAGGACATACAGATGGGCAATATATGAAAAGATGCTCAACATCAATGAAAATTAATACTACAATGGGATACTGCCTTACATCTGTCGGAATGGCTATCATCAATAAATCAACAACAAGTACTGGCAAGGATGTAGTAAAAGGGGAACCCTTGTGCACCGTTGGTGAGAATGGAGACTGGTGCAGCCATTGCGGAGTGCAGTATGGAAGTACTTCAAAAAATGAAAAATGGAACTTCCTTATGACTCAACAATTCCACTTCTGGGAAGTTATTCAAAGAAACCCAAAACACTAATTTAAAAGTATATATGCACCCGTATATTTGCTGCAGTGTTATTTATAATCGCCAAGATATGGAAGTAGCCTGAGTGTCCATCAGTAAATGAGTAGATAAAACTATGGGACATTTACACAATGGAATACTACTCAGCCATAAAATAAAGAAGAAAATTTTACACTTTGCAACAGCATGGATGGATGTGGAGAACATTATGAGAAATGAAATAAGGCAGTCAGCGAAAGACAAATATATCATTTCACTCATATGTGGAGTCTATGAATACACTGAACTAACAAGTAGAAACAGACTCATAAAGTTGGAGGAGAGCTCTGGGCAGGGCAGTGGGGGGATAAGGGGTAGATGGATTAAGCAAAAAGGAAAAAAGACTCATGGACAACAGTACGGGGACTGGTGGGGGGCGGGGGGGTGAAGTGTATAAGGGAGATAAATGATAATCGGAAGAAATACAATAAAAATAACTTAAAAAAATAACCTTTCTCCAAAATAATAAATAAAATCAATAAACATATCCTCTGTGGGGATTAAAAAAAAATCATATTATGTACTATCTCCCATTCAGCTGTTCCTGGAACCATTTATTATTTCCTTCCGACATCTGGAGTTCTCAATTTCGGTTTATTATTACCATAAAAGAATCTTGAAAGTAGAGAATTGCTGTAATCTTTACTTCTGAACTTAGATCATGTATTTGAAGTCGTGATATGCTCAAGCTCCTAAACTACTTTTTCTGATACGAGCAATAGGAAGTATTGCTCACAGGGACTTTTTTTAAAAATAGTAACTGAGGAGAAAACCTGAATCAGAAGTGTAATTATAGACAATTTTGGTGTTAGTCAATGATTTTCTTCTCAATAAAATTTGAGGGCAATTATTGCTGACAACCTTTAAAATAAGCAATATAATTCCTTGTAAAGAAGAGATGTTCAAAAATATTCTTCTTACTATGCTTTTTAAATTATTCTGCTGTGAATTTATACCAAGGGCAAAATAGTGTCAAAATTATTTAAGGAGTAAAGCATTTTTAAGTGGCTCTACAAGAACATGTTGACCATTACTTTGTGCCCTGCACTGCAGCAAGTATAAAACGTACAAAGTGTGTAAGACAGACATGATCCTGGCTTTCATTCTATGATATCCTACCCTCAATTGTGGATGATGGGAGTCAGCAAAGGCTTCCTAGAGAAGTGACTTCTGACTCAAAACCTCAAGAATAACAGGAATTACCCAGATGAATGAGTGTGGAACAGTAGAAGGAAGATGGTGGCAAAAGGAACAGAATGTTTATATAAATTCTCAAGGTCAAGAGAGGTGAGAACTTTTTATCATGGCTTCAGAAATTATGAGTAGCTACTATTATGCAGGAGGCATAGAGTAGCTTAAAGTTACTTCAAGACTAAACATAACTGAAATACATTTATAACAAAAACTTAGTTGGCAGAAGGGAAGCAAAGCAATGGAAAATGAGGCTGGAACATTAGAAAGAGGGTCACATCTCACACACAAGAGACAAAGAGGGTAATTAAAGATAATGCCTGAGTTCCTAGTTTGGGCAATGAGTATACAGTGTTACCATTTACCATGATAATGAACATAGCAATATGATAGTGAAGAAAAAGAAATAGAAAAGGGAGCACTTTTTTCCACTTTGCAGTGCTTTTTTTGTTTTTGTTTTTTGGATATCTAGAAAGAATAAAACCATCTGGAGTTCAACTTCACCACTGTTAATTCAACTGGATTCTTTGTTGAAATCCTGTACGTAGGACGTTTAGCAGCTTCCCTGGCCTCTAAAGTAAGTTCTATGCCTTTTACACCACTGGGCTCTTATTACCTTATCTCTGTGCCTTAATGAGATGAGAAGACATTAATACATTTAAAAAATAATTCTTGTAGGCCTGCTTTACTGTAACTTTCATTTACACTCTAGTACATGTGGCTGAAATGATTAAAACAGAAAGAAAAAAGTGTTTAAATTCAAACAAGAATTCTATCTTTTCTTTAAATTTGATAACCTAGTATTTACTAAAATCCCAGAAGGAATTTGCTAATTAGAAAACTGGCAATATTCTTAAATCAGGAAACAACATAGAATATCACAAATCTCACCTGCAGCTGCTGGGTTTATCAATCCTGCAGAACCACTGTTTGCAATCTGTGAAGGAGCCTGGCTTAGCCCAGTGGAGGGAGTTCCTAACCGAGGAAACTGTTGAGAACTCATTTCCACCTGCAGAGCATGTAATCCTAGAGTTATTATTGGATTCTCAGATTAGAATCTATAATGAAAAATTAAAGCATCTTTAGTACTTTTGTTTTTACTCAGAAGCAAAAACAGCATCATTTATCTAAATTACTGGTGTTCAATATACAGTGCACGAATGATCTCAATTTTGTAATTTCTGGAAGTATGTAAGTTCAATTAATAGTAAAATCGTTTCTTTGGTGTTGGGGGATACTGACCCTCCCTAACTACTCGTGGGTTGCCACACCAGAAGTCAACACTGAATCCTGTACAACAGCTAAAATACATGAACACAAATAAATACATATTTGTGTAAAATTTTATGAAAAATTTTCAACCCTTTGAAAGGCTTAACCCTCACTCCAAGGTGAAGCGCACTGTCATCAGTACGTCTTAGGAGGAATCAGAGGAGAGATGTCCTGCCCTAAGAATCGGAAACCTTACATTAAGAATCCAAAAGGAATTCTCGAACGCTTTTTTCTGCACAGGCCTCCATTACGGATTCCCTTCCCCTCCTTTCAGACCCCCCACTGAGCTAAAGGGACCCGAGACCTTCACTGCCTTCTCTTAAATCGACCCCCGACTTTCCCTAAGGACAACCCTATTCTTAGCAACCACACCACACTCCAAAGCTCCCCCGCGCTGAGATCGGAAAATAGGTTTCCAGTCACCTCCGGTCTGAGACTACGTCTGGGGGCGGGGTAGAGGCGTTCTTGGGAGCCCCAGGACAAACAAACGTTCCCATCTCGCCGGGCTGGAGGTAGCACGGCGGGCGCATCTCGACGGCGGTGGGGGTTCTGGAGTATATAGGACAGGACTCGAAGGGCACCTCAGTTCAGTCTTTCGCCAGCTCACCTGTACCCCGCGACGCCGCTGGGTCCGAACCTGCCCCTATTTCCTCCGCCCGCCCACTGGCCCCACGACGGGCGCGTCACTCGAAGACTGGCCCCAATCCGCCGCGCCCTGCGCGCTCTGATCCCGCCCCACCCTCCTCTTGACTGCCAGCCAAGCAAGGGCGAACCTCACCATGACAATTCCAACCCTCTCGAGGAGCCAATGGCAGTGAAAGACTAACGTCCTAGGAAAGGATGGGCGGAGAGCCTATAGGCCCCGCCTCCGCCTTGGTCTAAAAGATGCGGGCGCAGGGCCCGGATGTGGACAGTGACTTTAAACTGCTTAGAGAGCCAAACTCTCTCGCTGTCCGCCCGCTTCCCGCAGCGGCCGCTCCGCTTCCCCACGAAGGTCCACACCTTATTGAATCAACTTAGCGTCTCTCCCTTCCTTGCTGCAGGACACCTGGCCCATGACGCCAGCCTACATGCCGTGCCCAGCTCGCCACAGAACCCATATCAAAGGCGTGGAAGATGTGGCACCGCTGAACCTCCCAGGGGACACGCAGCGGGAGGGACTTTGCAGCCCGACTCCACCGCCCCGCCCCCTCGTCTCCTCCCTTCCTGACCCGCCATTACCTGGGCGCTGCCCCGACTGGCACCCGCGCCGCCTCGAGCTCGTTTCAGTGCGCTCTCAGCCTGTGAGGCCAACGTTCTCGGATGCTGACCCGCCGCTGCTGCCGCTGCCGCCGCCGCCGGCGGGCTGTGACCACTCTCCTCTCCACCACTCAAGCCCAGGGCTGGGGCTTCCGCCACCGTAACGAGCTCCTCCTCTATTGGCTGGGGCAAACCCCGCCCTCCTCCGGGAAGCCAGTCACCGCCAGTGTGAGCGGGAGAGCGGATGGGTCGGTCCCTCGGAGCCGCGGAGGTCCTCGGGAAATGTAGTCCCTGGTGCTAGGAGGCGGGTTCGGGCGGGGCCTTCTGGCGAGTCCGCGAGGCAACTCCTCTTTACTGTCGTGACACCGCTCTCCTTTTTCCCCTTGCGTCGTAAAAAGGTTGGGTCACGCCCCTTTGCTTCATCTAAAAGCACTAGTTTTAATTTTCCGATCGAAGTACGGCGCGGGAGTAGGGCAATGGAGGCCTGCTGCAGCTGGCGACCAGGTCAGAAAGGTGAAAGTTTTCCGGATGAGGCTTGCTTCCCCGCTCTACAAGTGGGACTTGATGTCGTCACTGAAGGCCAAGCCTGAACCTCGTGGGAGGACTGAGGCGTCGATCGGGGAAAACTGCCGGGTTTGCGAGCCCCAGAGCCCAGCACCCCTGGTTAAAGCAGGCCAGCTCTGAGACCGGTTCCTGGCACTGGACTTGGGCCGTGTGGACCTGCTCAATTTTTCCAGATTACTAAGAAGCTAACGGGATGGTGTTGGTAACGAGTGGAAAGTCAGAGTTTATACACTTGTAGAAGTCTCACCCAAAGCTGCTGGAGCAAAATTTGGGTCTGATAATAAACATTATGTATTCTGCCCCCTCCCCACACACCTCCTGGGTAGTAATTTAGGCCTGGAGATTTGTGAGCAGTTAAGAAATAAACACGGCTCAAATCCCTTCTTCCTATGATAGAAAGCTGTGTAAGAACTACTTGCTAGGATGAGTCTCAAATACCCCTTCTCTTTTCTCAAGGCTTTTTCCTTTCTCACTTTCTTCCCTTGTCAAATCCTCTGGAAAGTACTGCTGTAATATACTTCTGCCTTCTCTCTCCTCTAGGCAGTCTCCACACTTGATGGATTCTGCTCCTGCCACAGAAATTTGCTGGTGACCTACCCAACTTCCCCCAGTGGTCCTTCATTTGTTCTCATCTTGTCTAACTTATTGATGATAATTCCTCCTTAAAACGTTCTTCCCTTGGCCTCTATAACCACCCTCTCTCCTGGTTATACTCTTATCCTTATCAATCTCCACTAAACCTCCTGCCTCACAAATACAGTATATCACTTGCTGAGGCTCCAACCCTCTTTTAATGCTATACTATCTTCCTAACTGGTTAAATGTACTCCCAGTTTTAATTATCATTCTTGAAAGAATCAGTTTTATCTGCATGGTAGCTAGCTCTCTTGGACTGGTACATCTGCCATTCTACCTACTATCATACCAGTCAACATAAATGCCTTATAAGCCCCTGAAATTTAACATTTTGAACATCTTTATTGATTTGCCTAATCTCTGTTCCAACTGATTTCTGGGTTTGGTTAATATCATCACCATCCTCTCTGCCTTTAGTTTGTTTTTTTTTTTAATATACTTTATTGATTATACTATTACAGTTGTCCCAGTTTTTCCCTTGCTTGGTCCTGTACCCTCATTCCTTCCAGCAATCCCCTCCTTTAGTTCATGTCCATGGGTCATGCATATAAGTTCTATGGCTACTCCATCTCCTACACTATTCTTAACATCTTCCTATCTGTTTTGTACCTACCAATTTGTACTTCTTAATCCCTGCACCTTCCCACCCCACCCCCATTCTCCCCCTCCAAATCATCTCCATGTCTATGATTCTGTTCCTGTTCTGCTTGTTTGCTCAGTTTATTTTTAGATTTAGTTGTTGATAGTTGTGTTTTTGTTGCCATTTTAATGTTCATAGTTTGGATCTTCATTTTCTTACATAGGTCACTTTAACATTTCATATAATATTGGTTTGGTGATGATGAACTCCTTTAGCTTTACCTTGGCTGGGAAGCACTTTATCTGCCCTTCCATTCTACAAGATAGCTTTGCTGGATAGAGTAATCTAGGTTGTAGGTCATGGCTTTTCATCACTTTGAATGCTTCTTGCCACTGCCTGTTAGCCTGCAAAGTATCTTTTGAGAAATCATCTTGACAGTCTTATGGGAACTCCTTTTTAGGTTACTCTCTGCATTTTCTCTGGCTGCTTTTAAGATTCTGTCTTTATCTTTAAACTTGGGCATTTTAATTACAATGTGTCTTGGTGTGGTCATCTTTAGGTCCAACTCATTTGGGTTTCTCTGTGTTTCCTAGACTTGTATGTCTATTTCCTTCATGAAATTAGGGAAGTTTTCTTTCATTATTTTTTCAAATAAGTTCAATTTCTTGCTCTTTCTCTTCTCCCTCTGGTACCCCTATAATTCAGATGTTGGTACATTTAAAGATGTCCCAGAGGTTCCTAAGCCTATCCTCATTTTTTTAAAATTCTTTTTTCTTCTTATTGTTGAATGTTTTTTCTTCCTTATGTTCCATATCATTGATTTGGTTATTAGCTTCATCCCCTCCACTGTTGGTTCCCTATAGATTTTTCTTTATTTCACTTAATGCCACTTTCATTTTTGCCTGGGTCTTTTTTTTTTTTATGCTGTTGCAGTACCAAGTGATTTCTGTGAGCACCCTGATAACCAGTGTTTTGAACTCTGCATCTATTAGGTTGTTTAGCACCATTTCATTTAGTTCTTTTCCTGGAGTTTTGTTCTGTTTTTTCATGTTTCTTTGTCTCCTCAATTTGGTAGCCTCCCTGTGTTTGTTTCTGTGTTTAAGTAGAGCTGCTTTTACTTCCTGACTTAGTAGAGTGGCCTGTTGTAGAAACGATACCTATAAATTGTGTAGTGCAGAGGCCAGGGTGGACCAACCTCTTTCACTTCTTTGTGGCTCTGTGTGGGAGGCCCAGAGAGGGGACAGTGCTACTGCCTGGCTTGAGATTGCCTGGGAGGAAGCTGTTTCTTGGCACTCATCTTGTCTCCAGTCACTTTACTTTCTCCCCTTCTTCACATATGACACTTGTGCCCTTCCAGCTGTCACCCTGGTGCTGAATCCCAGAGGTGGTGGGTCTGCATAAGTCCTGAGACTTTTGCAGGCCCTTTTAAGAGGATTCTCCTGAGAAACCTGCAGTTTCTTCCACTGTCCCAACCTCCACTCTTTTTATAGCCAGAAGTAATGGAGACTTACCTTTCTGGTGCTGGAACCCTGGACTGGGTGGTCTAGTCTGGGGCTGTGATCACTTGCTCCTGAAGTATCCTCATGATTTTATCCACCACGCATAAATGTGGGACTGCCCATTCCACCATGTGTCTGTGTTGTGTTTCTGCCCCTCTTACCCATCTAGATGAATGTGGCTTCTTTAAATCCTTGGGTGTTGGACTTCCATACAACTTTATTTTCTGATAAATCGGGGTGATATTTGTATTGTGTCTACTTGTAATTTTTTGCTTAGTTGTGTGTGGAGATGAAGCATGTTTACCTGTGCCTCCATCTTGATGGGAAGTCCACTTTTTTCTGCCTTTAGTTTTATTTTTGTTTCCACTCTTCCAAAGTCACCATACATATCTCTCTATCCCCTTTCTAGTCCCTTCCATAGCCTTGGATCAGGCTTTCATTATTTCTTGTATGAATTACAGTAGTGTTGCCACCATTCTCTACCCCCAATCTGTCCTCTACAGTTTTTCTAAAGCATTAATCTGAGTGCTTCCCATGCACAATGTTCTAATAATCTTACAATATACTCCAAACCTCTAACTGCAGTACTCAAAGGCCTTAATAATTTAGTCACTCTGACTTCTCCAAATATTGGATCCTCTTTCAACAATATTGCCACCAATTCTCCACATGGTTTGGCTCCAGGGTTTTTGCCAAAGCCTGAAGTGCCTTCTATAGGCTTCAGCCTTTGGCAATCACCTGGTAGAGTGCTACCAATTCCATAATGCCCACCTGGAAATTGGCAGTCAGTAGTCATTGGTGACAATTCAGTGCCAACAGGAATCCCCAATTTGGGGTGTGGTGAAAAGGAAACTTTATTCGTTGCAAAACAGCTCAACTGTGATACAGCAGGACTGTGAAAACAGCATGGCTATAGAACAAATCTGGGATCAGGCACCTTGGGTCCAGGCCTTCTCCAGCTAGATAGCTCTGTTCCCTGCTGGTCTGCTCCTCTCTGTTCATTCTGTGCCAGCCTGCTCTGGTTTGGGCTGGTCTGCCCAAACAAAACGTCTTAGGTATTTTAGCTCAGACAGAAAATCATAGTCTTCCAGAGGAAAGGGAAAGTGTGCTCTGAAAGCCAGAGGGGAGCGGGCTTATATAGACGAAAGTCCCCACCCCGGTCCCTAATTGGTTCATTCTTATGCAAATTAAGACTCTAAATTCTCACAGTTTCCGTCTAAAAGGCACTGTCCTGTTTGGTCAGAAATGAGCTGCTCTGATTGGTTGGTAAAGATATTGATGGGGATTGTAGCTGTGCAGCTCCATTTAGATAGGTAAAACCTCATTCCTAAATGTTTGAAATATTTAGGAATCCTGGAACTCCTTTATGAGGGGCTGACTCAGGTGGCAGGCAGGCAGGCAGCATAGTGCTGAAGCAGATAATTCAGTGTAGGCCTCTACCTGAAGTATGTGAGAGGCCCAGTATAGAAGTGGCTGCTAGGCTTTATTTTTGTTTTGTTTTTTATTTTTGAAATTGGGCCAAGCTGGGCAAGAGGAACCTTTCTTAGTATGATGTAGAAAATTAACCCAGAGCTCAGCATGGGCCCATTTCCTGCCCCCGTTAGGCAGACTAGCTTGTGCGCGAGAAACTAGCAAGCCATATAAGGAATTTGAACTAACTTCCGCATTCCACTTCTGTACCTTGCTTTGTGCCAAGTAACCCGGAAGAAGGAGAATATATAAGCCCCTGAATCCTTTGTTCGGGGCTCAGAATTTGGAGTCTGCACTCCTCTGGTCCCGTGCACGTTAATAAAGGATTGTGCTCCTGAATCCCTCCGGTGTTTGGTCATTTCATTTCTCTGTAACATTTTGGTTCCCTGACCGGGAAACGACCTTACACATAACGGGCCAAATTGCCGCCAGGAGGGGATGGGCAGACGTTGGCGTATGGCGGCCCCAGGGAGGCAGGGGGAGCGCGCACCCTAAGATTTCTTAGGCTTTGGCGATCGGGGCGCCAGGCGCTGGACCGTCGGCAGTCACCTCCCGGGTTCAGAGGGACTCGAACTACGATCACTCAGAAGGTGCCAAATTGGTAAGTGCCCCGGGGACCAGACCCGAGACTAGATCCACGTTTGTAGTGGAAAGAGGGCTGATCACCCTTTTTAGACCCCAGTGGCCTCAGAATCCGGACCAGGTTTTCCCTCTCTCGGGAGGGAACTCAGGCCCTAGTCGCATCAGATATCCGGACCAGATTTCCCTTTCTCGGGGAGGGAAAAGTAATATACTCTGCGAAATTGTGTGTGTGAAAGAGTGAATGTGTTTGTGGCTCCACGGGCGTCAGCCTACGGAGCATGAGTGAGCCCCAACCTGCGGTTCCTGTGTCAGATCATATGGCATAACGGTTGGCTGTCTAACCCGGACTCTGATCGGGCAACCTTAAGCCAAGATCGACTTCGCCGTAAGGGGAGGAAACGTGGGGAGTGTATGGGCACAAGGAAATCCGCCAGGACTTGCCACTGGCCGCACTCCAGAAATCATAGATTTGAAACTGGGGGTGCAGCCTCACTGTCTCAGGCAGTACCACATACCCAAGGGAGCCAGGATAGGGATACTGGTCCCCTGCCAGTCGCAGTGGAACATACCCCTTCCCCTGTTAAGAGCCAGATGGGTCTGGATATCGCCCTGTGCAGGATCTCTGAGCAGTCAATGAGGTCACTCCGACCATACCCAACCCCTATATGTTGCTGAGCCAGCTACCCCACCCCCACCCCCAACTGCTACGCATTTCACATGTCTAGACTTGAACGACATTAGGAACTGAAAGAAGGGCTGTAATCAGTCAGCAAACCAGACCCACGAGCAGAAAACAGCTTCAGGAATTTTTAGGCACAGCTGGATTCAGCCAAATATGGATTCTAGGGTACACAGAAATAGCTAAACCACTGTACCAGGCCCTAAGGGGGGCCGAGACTGCCCCATTCAACTGGGGACCAGAGCAGAATGCCTTTGAAAGACTAAAAGAACTCCCTGAGGAGTCAGAGGGTCAGAGCTCCAGCCCTCGGCCTGCCCAACCCTGATAAGCCGTTCTCCCTGTTTGCCCATGAACGAGATAAGGTAGCCATAGGGGTCCTGACTCAGGAGGTCGGACCTTGGCACAAGCCTGTAGCCTATCTGTCCAAGTAGCTAGACAATGTTGCGGCAGGATTGTCCCCACTTTGCTTGAGGGCGATAGCAGCCACAGGGACTGTTTACACAGATGGGTCTGGTTCTGAAGGTCTTCAACAGAGATAAGGTGTTTGCAAGGTCTAAGCTTTAGGAAAACTGCAAGATGTGCCTGCAAATTTAGGGACTTTTAGTGGAAGGTACCAGTGGTGCTAGAGATATTTTGCTGCCGCATACTAAGTTTAAGTATAGTCCTTCCTGGTGTGGGAAAGAAACTAGGATTAAAAGTAAATAATGATTAAAAATCTGGATGTGTAGGAATATGTATAAAGGATGTAAAAGTTTTAAACCTGGAAGAAAGGAAACCTCAACTGCACTTTTTCTGGCATTATGGGAATGTGGTTTCAGTAGGGAATTGTTTCTGAGCAAAATCCTGTATCTGTAAGACCTAATTTAAGGTCGCCTGTATTATTTCAGATTTTGCTCTGTATCTGCTCTGAAAAGGAAATTGAGGATTCCAGGGAAGGTTGAAACTTCATAATCTGTAGGAAAGTGAACAAGGAAAAGAAAGATTAGAAAGTTTGTGAACGTTGCAGAAGGTTTGTGGGAAACTGTAAAGATAAATGGAAAAGTGAAAGTTTTGAGAAGGAATTATGTGGTGTTAGTAATGGAATGTATAAGGCATGGAGATGCAATTTTGGTGATATTAGAAGGAAAAGGATTTTCCTTCACACTTTGTATTTTTCTCCCTACCTGATCCCTCCAGAATTTGGCATTCTGATGGAGTAATTGATGACATAAGGTTTCTTTGCATAAAACCAATAAGACTAGTCGTTAATAGTGGTTTTGTTAACCAAGACTTTGACTGGAATGTAGCGCCTGATGGAGGCATGTACGGGTTCTGGTTGTCACCAGAAAGCCCTGAGGAACTGGGATTGACTTGCGAAGCTAGCAAAAGCCCACAAGAAAAAGCCTGGTACTTTGGTTGGTTGTGCGGTGTGTACCAGTCTTTCCAGGGAAGGAACGAAGGTTGCTTTCCTGAAAGATGGCTAAAAAGGAACCTGTAAGCACAATGGAAGGCTCAAGGATTTGAGTGCAGCCAACTGGTACGGGCGAAGCCAGATGGCAGATGTGTGGCTCTGCTTCTGTGCCCCGAGGGGCAGACTGAGAAGTCAATCTAAGGGTTCCCTGTGTGAGTTCCAGCAAAGCAGACTTAAAGATCATAGGTGATCCAGGCTGCTCTTGGTGTGTTTATGCAAAGGAACAGTCAAAATTAAAAGAAGGACCCCAAGTAGTCCCTGTAATAACAATGAGGGTGATTTTAAGGAGAAAAATTGTGATTTAAGGAAAATCACAAAGCTCAGTATCGGACATCAGAATGGCGCAGCTGTCTTGAAAGTTTGCTTTCATTTGAAAGTTGAAACTGGGTTTGTAATATCACCAAGGATGTGCAATTACAGGCATGAAGGACCTGTTAAATTGCCATTGTTAAATGTCATTGCAGGAAGGACCTTGCAACTGAACATCTTCCCAAAAGACCGACTCACAGACACAGATACTGTTTTGGGGAATTGTTGTGTTAATTAACCTGTGTGTTCTTTTGTTTTCATAGGGCATATGCCTATGACCTCATTGCCTGAGTAATTGGTTATAATATAGGCCTCACTTAAGAAGCCCATCGTCATCGTCACCCCATGAGACGCAACGGTTTGGCTGAACTGAGTGGTTGGGTTGGTGAAGGGTTGGGGCGGTCTGTGGGCTTCACTTTAAAACTGGTTTTCCCTTTTCTGTCTTGATGGCTTGGACAGAAAGGGCCCAAATATCTGAAAGGAGGGAAATCCTAATATATTCCCCTCAGCCCGAGGGAAGTATACTGGGCCATAAGAGTTTTGGATAGGTGTAACTTGCCTTGTACACCTTCCTCCAGATAAGCCATTTCTTTACCTAAAACACTGCCTTGGTCATTTAGGGGTTATGATTTAATTGTGCTTCCTACTCTTTCCAAATCTATCTCCTCCAGAATATGACCTGACCAGAATGCCAACTGTCCAGTAATGCCAGCCTTTGGACACCAAGCCTGCAACTTCCTGGTGACTGCCAACTGACCAGGATTCTGTAAAGTCCTTCCCCTTACAGGAAGGATTCCCTCTGTGCTGTACCCCTCCCTTTCAGGGCACCCCTGACCCAAGGGTAGGTAGGACGACATCCATGTCCAGCCGGAAGTAGTTACAAGAAGATGAGACCTTCGTCCATTGTCCTTTATATGACTATAAACTTTGCCAGGGGGAGGAGATTCCATGCGGTTTCATCAGAGTACAGGCCCCCACAGCTTTGGTAGAAGAAAATATTAACAAGCTAAAAGATATTAGTAAAAGCCTGAAATCCCAGACCTCCGAGTATACTAGGCAATCTTGGTGGCAGCCTACCTTGTTCCCGATCTTAGCCCCAGTAATAGGCCCTTTATTATTATTGTTCCTAGCTATTACAGTTAGTCCATGCCTGCTTCGGCCTTTAGTCCAACAGATAGAGACTACAGTTACTAGAAAGGCAACAGCAAAAATTCTTTCTCTCCAGAGACACCATTATAATAGACTACCCCAAGTAGATAGTAACCCCGGATTTAGCTGTTCACATTGAGAGCAATAATATGTCTCAGCATCAAAAGGGGGAAATGATGTAGAAAATTAACCCAGAGCTCAGCATGAGCCCATTTCCTGCCCCCCGTTAGGCAGACTAGCCTGCGCACGAGAAACTAGCAAGCCATATAAGGAATTTGAACTAACTTCTGCATTCCGCTTCCATTCTGCTTCTGTACCTTGCTTTGTGCCACGTAACCTGGAAGAAGGAGAATATATAAGCCCCTGAATCCTGTGCCACGTAACCTGGAAGAAGGAGAATATATAAGCCCCTGAATCCTTTGTTTGGGGCTCAGAATTTGGAGTCTGCACTCCTCTGGTCCCGTGCACGTTAATAAAGGATCATGCTCCTGAATCCCTCCAGTGTTTGGTCGTTTCATTTCTCTGTAACAAGTAGGTATCTTCTTTTTCAGGGTCCACAAAAGAAAATTATTTATACTTTTATAGAAACCTTCCTTGTCCTCTCCTTTCCACACTCTGCAGGATAATTCCATGGAACTTCTTCAGTATCTGTTATAGCATTACTTTGTCTAGTTTGTAGATAACTCATCTTTATATTTCCCATCAACAGGAAGGATTCAATAAATATTTATTGAGTATAATTATAAACACATCATAGCAAATGGACAAAATTTGAGTTTGCCTTAGTTACTAGGGACAGATAGTCTCTATTGCTATATTCACCCAAGTGTCCAGTTCCTCAGACTTGAAGGAAAATAGATGTTTCACCCATGATTGTGTTGCTAGGTCTTAGAATTCCCACCCACTGAACTTGGTGTTCTGAAGACAGTCTCTTGTGCTTTGGCCAGGATGAACCTTCCATACTTCTCAAATATTCAAGCCCCCAGCCAGTTTCAGGGGCTTTTGAATATTGTGGAATCTTGAAAATGATGTGCACACAACATTGAGCAAAGATACCAAAAGACACCATATCTGTTGGTGGTTATCTACAGAAAGGCAAATAAATTTTTGTGTTTCCTTTAGGTCCAGATACTCCCCTTGGCTAACTTCCTAGCCAGGGAAATCTTAGTGTCTTCCTGTTCACTCATTAATAAAATGAGAATAACATTACTTATATCAATCTGATTGTATAGATTAAATGAGCTACACAGAAGGGATATGAAGCTTTGAACTTGCTTGTATCTGCTGTGTTCATAACCTTCATCTGTTTATTACCCAGGCCAAACTCAGCATTGTTTTTCTCCAGTCAAACACATTCTATACCACCATCCCTACCCTAAATGCACCTATGTTAGGTGTGGCAGACAGACTGTAGGATGACCTCTCATGACCCCTCTCCTGGTGTTCATGCCCTTGTACAATTCCTTTTCCTTGAATGTGGGCAGAACCTGTGATTTTCTTCTGAGACATGCCAGTAAGCTATGACAAGTGAAATAGGGAATCTGAGACAGATAGCTGAATGAAATGGCCAAGCAATTTACAGAGATACAGAAGTTCACCTCCCTAGACATAAAATCCAGGTCTTAGTTAGGTCTCAGTTGTATTTCAGCTCGCAACCCAGAAAAGCAGCAAAACCAGGTGGGCAGCACCACGGCCAGCTACAATGACTATGACCACCTGCACTGGTAGAGACCAGGGCCCTGAAAGACCACACCTGGAAAACTAATGAATATTCTGCTGAAACCCTCCACTGGGAACTCCCCAAGATTCCCACCTGCAAGAGAGACATGGAAGGACCCAGTGCATGTGCTCCCTTGAGTGAGCAGCCAACACCATTCCCTGACTCCTTTCCTTTCCCTTCTTCACCCACAGGCACACATATCCTACATTCTAAGGGTCCCCACAAGGCTTGCAACCAAGGGAGCAATTATTTGGTCCCAGGCAATTTCCTGAACCTGTCCCCAAGGCCCTTTTCTTTCACTTCCCAGTGAACTAAGGCAGCCCAGCTTAGGCTCTCCCTTGTTTCTTCTTTTACCTTAAGCCCTTCCTTCTCTCACTGTCCCCAGCTTCAATAAATATACCCTCACAGTAACCTGAACTTGTGTTATGAAATTTTTGCTACATGAAATCAAGAACCCAGACACTACAGACTGGCCCTAGGCAGACCTACTGAGGGCCAGGTCCCTGCCTGTTAACACTTCTAACCAACAGAATGCAGCAAAAATGATGGATATCACTTCTTCCTTGACTATGTAACATTATATTAGACTATTGTGCTGCCAGACTCACTCTAGAGACATCTCTAGCTGGTCTGATGAAATAGCTATGTGGCTCACATGGCAAGGAACTGCAGATGGCCTCTAGAAACTGTAAGAAACTTCCAGGAGTTGAGGGTGGCCTCCAGCTAAACACATGCAAGAGGATGGATCTTCAGTTTTCCACATTAAGGAAATTCATTCTGCCAACAATTTGGGTGAGCTTGGAAGCTGATTCTTCCTTAGTCAAGCTTCCAGAGGAGAACCTAGTCTATCTGACACCATAACTGCAGCCTGTGATACCTGAGCAGACTGAGCTATGATATGCCTGAATTCCAGAGCCCCACAATATGTGAGATAAACGTGTTTTGTTCTGAGCTGCTAAGTTTGTGGTGGTTTGCTATACAGCAATAGCTAAAGAATACACCAAGTGAAGGATGGCATCTGATCCTAGAGCAGCTATTCTGTAGGCTGTCTGAAAGGAAAGTTCTGTACACATTAGAAGGAAAGCAGCTAAACAACCTGTTCAATTCTGTCCAGACTTTGAAAGTGATGTAGACAGTTTTAAAAAAGTAGAAGCTAAAATGCCTTAGTCTCATGAAAGCCATAAAAAAAGGTGAGCCAGCAATAAGCTGAAGCCATAAGACAAAAAGGTGCAGCCAGTGACAATGGGCAGCCAGTAACAGCATGTAGCAGCATGAACAACAAGGGGCCAATTCAATAGGCAGTGGGTGAGAGATGGACAAACACTTCTGTAAGTAAACACAGCTTTTCTCCTTGCACAACCACATAAGAATGGTAACTAAACTATAGAACAGCCATCATTCTGAACCATCAAAAACTGAGCTGAATGGAAGTCCTACAATTATGGAATTAAAGACAAACTACATCATGACTGGTAGGAGAGGTGGAGGAGATGTGAAACAGGCTGGTTCCATATCCACATATGGTAGGTAAAACTCAGCAGGGATATGTCAGGAGAAGAGCATCCCAGCCCCACAACAAGCACCACAGCTGAGGGTTCCAGGACCAGGAAGAAAATTCTCCATAACTTCTAGCTGTAAAAACCAGTAGGGATTGAAGCTTTGGAAGACAGAAATTGCTGGAATCCCTGGAATTTCTCTTACATGGCTCATGCACAGACTTATTCAGACTCACTTGCTCTGAGATCAAGCACAGGGGCAGCAGGTTGAAAGACATATGAGGAGGAATTGAATTGCCTGGCATCACGGCGAGATCTGGGGAGCAGCTTTCTCTCAGACCGAAGTGCTGGCAGATGCCACTGTTCCTTTTCTGAGTCCTCCCCCAACAGAGCCTCAGAGCCAGCAGGAGGGCTCTATATCCGAGATTCCACCAACCTGGCTCACAGTTTGACCCACCCTGATAATTTCCTGAGGCCCTGCCCCACCCAATTTCTGGTCCAACCCAACTTGTGCCCAGTGGCTTTTGTATACAAATGGCTTGTCTTGGCCCTTGCTTCAAATTCCAAGAAATTCTCTCAAACAAGCAGCATCTGGCTTCAGCAGACCCATACTTCCCACAAAGTTGCCCCAGGCCTGGCACTAGCAGCAGCTGGCCTTGGTTCACAACTTGGCCTTGCCTGGGCATCTCCAAGCCTAGCACAAGAAGCAATCATTTGAAGATCACTTTGTAGCTTATGCTGTGTGGTCCTGGACAGAACACAGGTGGTGGCTGATCTTGGATGTGCTAAGAGCAATCAAGGCTCAACTTGAGTAAAAGAAGAGACTATTGCCACTGGGCCCTGTAGGACACTTTCTACATTAGGCCAGTCTAACAAGCTTGGGAGATGTAGAAGCTCTACCTAATACATAGAAACAAACACAGGGAAGCTGCCAAAATGAGGAGACAAGGAAACATGGCCCAAATGAAAGAACTGAACAAAATACCCGAAAAATATCTAAACAAAATGGAGACAAGCAAGCTACTTGATGCAGAGTTCAAAACACTGGTTAAGGATGTTCAATGAACTAAGGGGAAGAGCAGATGAACTCAGAACTTCAATAGCATAAAAAAAAAAGACATGGAAACCATAAAAAGCAACTAGTTAGAAATGAAGGATACATTAACTGAAATGAAGAACAATTTAAAAAATCAACAGTAGAGTGGATGAAGCTGAGAAACAAATCAGTGATTTGGAATATAAGGTAGCAAAAAACAACCAATCAGAAAAGCAAGTAGAAAAAAATTTTAAAAAGTGAGGATGTTCTAAGGAGCCTCTAAGACAACTTCAAGCATACCAACATTTGCATCATAGGATGCTGGAAGGAGAAGAAAGCAAGAAATTGGGAACCTATTTGAAAAAATAATGGAAGAAAACTTCCCTAATTTGTTGAAGGAAATAGATATAGAGATCCAGGAGGTGCGGAGAATCCCAAACAAGATGAACTCAAAGAGGTCCAACCCCCAGGACACATAATTAAAATTTTAACATTTAAAGACAGAATCTTAAAAACAACAAGAGAAATGCAATTACTTACCTACAAGGAAGTCCCCATAGATGGTCAGCTGACTTCTCAAAAGAAACTTTGCAGGCTAGAAGGCATGGAAAGAAATATTCAAAGTGATGAAAAGCAAGTACCTACAACCAAGATTATTCTACTCAGCAAACCTATTATTTAGAATCGAAAGACAGATGGAGCTTCCCATACAAGAAAAAACTAAAGGAATACATCACCACCAAACCAGTATTATATGAAATGTTAAATGGTCTTGTTGAAGAAGAAGAAGAAGAAGAAGAAGAAGAAGAAGAAGAAGAAGAAGAAGAAGAAGGAGAAGAAGGAGAAGAAGGAGAAGAAGGAGAAGAAGGAGAAGAAGGAGAAGAAGGAGAAGAAGGAGAAGAAGGAGAAGAAGGAGAAGAAGGAGAAGAAGGAGAAGAAGAAGAAGAAGAAGAAGAAGAAGAAGAAGAAGAAGAAGAAGAAGAAGAAGAAGAAGAAGAAGAAGAAGAAGAAGAAGAAGAAGAAGAAGAAAATGTAGTGAGAAGGTGGCAGCGAGGTAGGTGGGAGTGGAGCCCAGTTTTTCCTGTGCCCAGCTGGAACACCTAGCTGATCTTCTGAGGAACAAAGTGAACAGCCAACAGAATCCCAGCTTATATGAAGTTTGGAGGCAAAAAATTGCAGAGGACATTGAAAAACAGATGGTGAGGAGATTCCACTGAGACAGTAAGGTCCCTGAAATCTGTGCAAGGACCAGAGTTGCCACAGTGCCTGGCCCAGCACCTGCTGCAGGATACATGGAAGAGAGCGCACCACCTCCCTCCCCTACCAGAGCAAGGAGTGCAGCCCACCACCAGGAGGGATCTGGATGCTGAAAGTTGCTGGGGGGAATAGAGAGGAAGTGGGAGACACACAGAGGTGGTATATACCATCTGGGACTGCAGATGCTGGCACCAGAGAAACTGGGGTGCCAGGCAACACATGGAGATGGGAGGAGTTGGGCTATGTCAGACCCTGACTGGGATAGTCTCCAGACTGGGTGGAAAGTTGGGTTGTGTGAAAAGCTGTGAGCATGTCAAGAACAGTGGGCAGCAGGTTTATTGGGAACTCTCCAGCAGTGGCTGGCTCACCCCCAGGGAAATTTCAGCTGTGTGTGCCAGAGGGCGTGGCTGAGCAGAACTGTGTGCCCATTTATCTCACACTGTGCACCCAGAGACAGTAGCTGAGCAGAACTGTGAGCCCTGCTTGTCTGGCACTGTGCGCCCAGAGTGAGTGGCTGAGCAAACCCATGAGCCCCGTGTGTCTTGGGCTCCACGCTGGATATTGACTCATGCTGTGATCAGATGAATGGCTGATTTGAGCCTGACGGCTCATGAAGGATCTGGGCAGAGGCTAGGAAACTGGGAATATTGCAACCCAGACTTGGTCTCCATCCTCTCAAAACCATATGAAGGGAGAAAAGCAAAGCTGATACCCCTTCTTCCTGTGGCATCTAGAAAGACCAACAGAACTTGTTGAACAGGTTTAAAGTGAGAAGGAGGCTTATTATTATCATTTTTTTTCTTTTTGGATACTCTCAGTTTTTTTCACTTTTTTTTCCCTTCCCCCAAGTGAGACAATAAGACTTGGAGTTACAAAGGTCCAGAGACAGATCGAAACGGGCAGCACAAGGCTAACACCAAAAACTGAGAAACTGAGACAAATGTCAGTTTGTTATTTGAAAGAGCTGGCATTTTATTGTTTATGTATATTATATTTATCTTGCCATTATTTTTACCACTTTCTTTAGTATTTTCCTTTTCTTTTTATTGTTGTTCAAGTACAGTTTTCTGCCTTCCCCCCACCCCTCCCCACCACTCCATCCCTCCTCACCTCCCTCCTCCATTTCCAACCCCCATTGTTGTTGTCCATATGTCCTTCATAATTGTTCCTGTAAACCCTTCACCCGTTCCCCACATTATCCCCTCCCTTCTCCCTTCTGGTCACTGTCAGCCTCTTCTCAATTTCAATATCTTTGGGCCATACTTCGCTCGCTTCTTCATTTTGTTTATTAAGTTCCTGTTAATGGGGAGGTCATCTGGTATTTGTCTTTCACTGCCTAGCTTATTGCACTTAGCATAATGCTTTCCACTTCCATCCATGCTGCCCCAAACAGTAGGAAATCCTTCTGTCTTTCTCCTGTATAGAATTACATTGTGTAAATGTACCACATTTTTTGATCTGTTCATTTACTGATAGGCACTTGGGTTGCTTCCAGCACTTGGCTTTTCTAAATTGTGCTGCTATGAACATTGGGGTACATAGGTTCTTTTCAATTGGTGTTTCAGGGTTCTTAGTATGTAATCCTAGCAGTGGAATTGCCAAGTCAAAGTACAGTTCCATTTTTAGTTTTCTGAGGAAATTCCGTACTGTTTTCCTTAGTGGGTGCACCAGTCTGCAATCCAACCAACAGTGCACTAGGCTTCAATTTTCTCCACAACCACTCTAACACTTGTTTATTGCTTTGTTTATGATGGCCATTCTGACTGGTGTGAAGTGGGATCTCATTGTGGTT
>PVKU01002805.1:25909-208113 GCA_004027475.1 Anoura caudifer | reverse complement strand
AGGAAATAGACTTCCAGGAAGTCCAGGAAGCTCAGAGAGTCCCAAAGAAGTTGGACCCAAGGAGGAACACACCAAGGCACATCATAATTACATTAGCCAAGATTAAAATGAAGGAGAGAATTCTAGAAGCAGCAAGGGATAAGGGGACAGTCACCTACAAAGGAGTTCCCATCAGACTGTCAGCTGATTTCTCAAAAGACACCTTGCAGGCAAGAAGGGGCTGGAAAGAGGTATTCCAAGTCATGAAAGTCAAGGACTTACATCCAAGATTGCTCTATCCAGTGAAGCTGACATTTAGAATGGAAGGGAAGATAAAGCACTTCTCAGATAAGGTCAAATTAAAGGAGTTCATCATCACCAAGCCCTTATTATATGAAATGTTAAAGGGACTGATCTAAGAAAAAGAAGATAAAAAATATGAACAGTAAAAAGACAGCAAACTCACAGGTATTAACAACCACACCTAAAACAAAAGCAAACTAAGCTAACAGCTAGAACAGGAACAGAACCACAGAAATAGAAATCACATGGAGGGTTAGCAACAGGGGAGTGGGAGGAGGAGAGAGGGGGGAAAGGTACAGAGAATGAGTAGCATAGATGGTAGGTAGAAAATAGGGGGAAGGCAAGAATAGTGTGGGAAAAGTAGAAGCTAAAGAACTTATGACACATGGACATAAACTAAAGGGGGGAATGTGGGTGGGAGGGGGTGTGCAGAGTGGAGGGGAATGATGAAGAAAAAATGGGACAACTGTAATAGCATAATCAATAAAATATATTTAAAAAAATAAAAATAAAACAAAGCAATAACAATGTATTGTAGGCTCAACTTGTATAAGAAATGGATAGAAAATCAAACAGTCATAAGGTTATCATTGTATATGAAGTAATGCAATATTAGTTTAAATATAGGATGATTAGTTAAGAAGTTTATTATACAAATAGCTACATAGGAGATTAGCTGCCCTCTCATATTAAATATTATATTAAAAGTAAGTTAATTACGTACTTCCTGATTTTAAAACTCATTACAAAGCTGCCGTAATTAAGACAGTGTGGTGTGGCTATAAGGAGAGACAAAAACAGGAAGCAGAAACAGCAAACTGCAAGAAAAAAGAGACAAATACACAACTAGACTTAAAGACTTCTCTTCTCTCCACAGTCAACAGAAAAAATACAAAGAAAAATCAGTCAGCTTATAGAATATCTGAACAATACTTCAAACTACTTTACCTAATTGACATTTACAGAATGACCCACTGAACAACAAAAGAATACCCATGTTTTTATTTTTATTTTTTAAATTATTTATTGTTTTTATAGAGAAGGAGGTAAAAACATTGATTTGTTGTTCCACTTATTATATATATTCTTTGTTTGATTCTTGTATGTGCCCAGACAAATGATTGAACCCACAACCTTGGGGTATCAGGATCATGCTCTAACCAACATGAGTTACCCCTACCAGGGCAAATATTTTCAAGAGCAATTTAGCATATACACAATAGTAAAACCCTCATAAGTATGCTCAGGGAAACCCCGACATAAATGTTCATAGCAGCATTGTTTTTGAGAGCAGAAAATGGGAACTTCTGTAGAAAAAATAGGACTTCAGTAGAAAACCAGAAATCTCTGTGGTTTGTTCATTCAATGAAATGATATACCTTTCCCAAACATAACAATTGACAAAAGCAAGTTGCAGAAAAGTAGGTGCAGTATAACACTAGTTACATCAAATATTAAAGAGTAAAAAATAGTCCTTGAAACATTTTGAGATACATACATATGTAATGACAGTATCACAGAAATGCGTGGGAGTGATAAACACCAAAAGCCGGTACTGGGTTCTTTGAGAAGGAGGGGAGCGTCTTTGGCCATACCACCCTGAGTGTGCTGAGCTCATCTGAGAAGGAGGGAAGGAAGGAATAAAGTGAAGTACGCAGGGAACTTTAAGTTTATTTATATTTTATTTAATAATAAATTAAATTTTAAAGGGTGATGGAGGGAGAGATGGAAAACTGTTACACTATCACTTATGAACTTAAAAAATTAAATATTCAATGAAATTGATCTTTAGATACTAAGAAAGCTTAGAGGCAACTGGTGATGAACAAGAATCTGTCATTAACATATGGTCAGGTCACAGAATTGTATGTGCCCTGCTTGTTCACCCACCTTGCATGCCAGGTGAGGTTCCAGTAGTTTTAGCTGGTTTGTAAAAATCAAATCCACTTTCAAAGAATACACATTTATTATATTTTGATAACAAAGTTATTAAAATAATTTTTTTAAGTTCTAAAGTCAGACTTCAAGGCCAAATCCTTCTTTTCGGCATAATAAATCTTAGCCTTATATAAACCCCTAGAATAGATCCCCACCACTGACCCCTTTGAAGGGGTCAATACTACCCTGAACATGTAAGTTCTGGTATGTTTGCTAAAGAGACAATTATAATACATTGCCATAGGTTTTTTTTTTTTTTCTGAAGTTCCTGTAGACTTTATAGCTCATATTCTTTAATTTACCTAAAATTAATTAAATTGATTTTTTTAGTCTTGTAACTCCCGCTCATGAAGCTGGGCTCCTTACCTTATTCAACAGTAACATTTGATTGTCATCTGTATCATAATGTAAAAGGAACTAAAAGTTTTCCTAATTTCTGGCTTCTTTGTGTCTCATTGATATTTTTCATTGCTTCTGTTTGTTTAAATTATTCAGAAAGATTCGGGAGCAATGTGTATCGTATACCCATGGAAAGCAAGATAACCCAATAATTAAGATCTGGGACGTGGAGTATAAGCCTAATATTGGCCATATAACTTGGGCAAAGCATACATGGTCTCTAAGCCTCCTTTATTCATAGTAAAATGGCTTGACTTGTAGGATTGGCATAGATTTAAATGAGACACAGCCTGAAAACACCTAGCACAGTGTTGAGTACACAGTCAGCCTCCAGGCGAAGCCAGTGGATGGTGAAGATGACGTGATGATGCAGCATTTATATGGAATTGACTTAAATCCTGAGACTGGATTTTTTTTTTTTTTTTGTACCATTTGAGTAAATGAGTAAAAGACATAGAATAACAATAAATAGGCTTTTAGCGAACATTTACCTTTCAACTGCCTCTCAACTTACATGCCCCATACAAATTTGGTTACCTAGGTAATGTTGCAGCTGAAATGATGCAGGATGCTGACAGGACCCCGCCAGTCCAGGACAAGCCCTTATGATGTGAGGAGGGCCAGCTTCAGGATTCGGTTCATACAATAATTATTATATCTCTTCTTTGAAGTGAGAAGCACTATTCCTGCAGGAAGTTTACTTCTGCTCTGTCCGCGTTAACTCGCTGGCAGGCGCACTGATCCCTCAGCTGCTGTAAGAGCTGGCTGCTAGAGCCCACAGGTGCACCTTACTCCAGAGAATTGTTCTCAGACCAAAGGGGCGGTGATGCTCAGACACGCCCAGCAGAGGCGATTGGGGTTGGAGGAGGAGGAAGCCTCTGGCAGCCAATGACTGCCTGGAGGAGGGGAGGGGCACAGCCCAGCCCCCTCGCCTTAGTGCGCCCTGACTCAGAGGAGCCATTGCTGCTTCAGTGTTCCTTCTGGAACGAGGTTGACCTTGGGCTGCAGCTGGACCCACATCTTTGCCAGCTGCTTTCCCTGAGCCGCCTGCTTCCTCATTCCTTACAGGGGTGCCCTGGGCAAGCCCCTCAACAAATCGCTCACCCAAGGATTCCAGTCTCAAGCTCTACTTTTGGGAACTCAACCTAAGAAACCTTCTTCGTACGTTTACTTCGACAGCTGTCTTAGGAAGAACAGAGTTGTCTGTGTTGTTTCTCTCTAGATGAATGCCTAAAAAACTTTTACATGTCCTTGAATACTTTGTGGTTTTGGTTTGTAGTCCTGTACATTTATTTAGTCCTCAGAGGTTAGTAACCATCGTAGCTTGGTAGACGTCTTTTAGATCTGTACCTATGAAAGAAGAGAAACCGACCGACTATTCTGGTCCCCTGAGATATGTGGGTGGCAACAGCATTCTAATGCTTAACAGAGCTCCTACTGGGATGGTAGGAGCTCTGACAAGCATACCATATGAGCTCAAACACAATAACCTAAATTCCATCATAACTAAAACACTTCAGTACTGCTGCTAGAAAGACGATGGAGAGTCCGGCTTCGGTCTCCGCCGACCTGCTGTTAGATCACGCATTGGAAGGGAAAGAGATCGTTTACATGCCTGCATAAAGCTCTCTATCAACTTGAAGTTTTTGAAAGACATCACAATGTTTCAGATATCTTTTCCCAAGAATTGAGATGAAAGGCTCAACATTGGTGGTCTTAGAAGGTATTTCTTTGCTCTCATTTGCTAATAAAGACATGGCCACAAACAGCCTGTATATTAGCTATTGACTACCATTCTCATTTGGGCAAGGGCCAAACCACAGTCTGACTTTGACTTTCTGTTCTGTTCCAGCCCATGGCATTTGCATCATATCAGGTGCTGATGAATTTGTGGGCAACAGCATGGGTTTTATGATTGCATTCCTAGTAGACCTTTCAGTGGCATTTGGTGCTACTAACAGAAATGGCATCTGGGTGTCATAGGCACTAAATAAATTTTTCCATCACTCACCCACACAGAGACTCATTACTGGCAGGTTGGATGGCTGCAGAACAACGTGTGCTTCATCTGACTAATTCCCCATTGTAAATGACCAGTGTTGCAGACTCACTGCATGAGTCAAACCAGGCCTACAGGGATAATTCATTTGGCCTGCCTAGTTCATTTCAGAAAAACTGAGTCAACCGGAAAAATAGTAGAAATTATGTATATATAGACCCTGATAATCAGCTTCTTTTGGAAACTGAAGACTCTATCAATACTGGACTCACAGTTCATCAGAGTTAAGTCATATTAACACTAGGGCACAGACGGGAAACGAATGGCAAGGTCAAGGTGGAAAGCCTGAGAACTGTTTGTGAATGTATGGGCAGTGTGTAGAGAAAGCACATAGTAAAGGACCATCCCCTGCAACCGGTCACCTCAGGGGCTGGTTGCAAATCCAGAAGGAACAGGGAGAAGGAGAAGACTTGGAACCCAGAGAGTCAGCCCAAGGTGAAGAAGCCTGTGTGACAGAGCTGTGACCTTGGGTGAAGGACACAGCTACTCATGATGGGACCTCACGGAGGAAGCTGGAAGAATAAATGTCCAAACCTCACTCTCCTGTCCGTCTGATTGCTTGCTAGTGCTCCTGATTGGCAAAAAGAGACTGGAGCTCCAAGACAAGGGGGCCTCTTGAGGCAGTCTGTAAAGGTCCGTCTTGGGGGCACAGAGCAGGACAGAGAAGGTCAGAGAGAGGGATCTGGGGGCCAGACCGAAAGTGGCCAGCCCCAGGAGCCGCTCGGTCTTGTACACAGAGCTTGTGTTCTACTGTCTGCCGCAGCCCCACCCCAGAGCTACCATCACTCGCCTCTTACTGCTTACCATCATGCTGACGCTGCGGTGTTTCTTGTAGGAAAGAACCATTTTTTCCACCAATGTCTCTAACCAAAGGGAGCCAGAAAAAAAGAGAAGACCAAATTCTTCGAGAAAAACTGTAGAAGTGTGTATGTATTTATGTGTGTGTGTGTATATGTATATAAAATATACACCATATTTTTTCTTGTAAGAATATTACCATGTTTTTAATATATAAATAAAATATACTTGGTGCATACCTCTCTCGATATATCTACATCTGTATCTACGCCCATGGATCTTCCTGTGGTGTGGTTGCAGGAAATACCAAGTGCAAAATGCAGTGGTATGCTGGGACTTCACACTCAAATGTGGAACCTGGACCTGGCACGGCCATTACACTTATTGTTCAAAAATTTGTATTGTGTTTAACCTTCAGTGTTTCTATATTACGGCCAAATATCAGCTGGCAAATAACTGGGATTCTGAGCCAGTTTACTGCCATTGAAATTATGCTCATCTCGATAGGATTCCATGGCACTGACCCATTCAACGTGCACAACAGCAAACTAGCAAGCAGGGCGATAATAAGAGTATGTGTCAGACAGTGCTCTAAATGCCAGACTGTGTACAACCCTGTGAAGTAGGTACTTCCATATTTTATAGATGAAAATTCTGAGTCTGTTGGCAAAGTTCAGAGTCTTGTTTGAGGTGACATAACTTAGCTGATCATTTGAAGCAGGAGTCAAGAAATGCCATACACAAGTCACGAAAGGGAACCTTCAAACACACAGCACAATTGACAGTAGAGCCAGCGTCAGCAAGTGTCTCAAAATTAGTAATTATAATAGTAATAGTAATAATAATGATAATAAGTGGTGATATTTGAGTCCTTATGATGTGTCTGCCCAATACAATGCTTAGCATTTCACAGATGGAATAAGAAATAAATTAAGAAAAATTGCATATCTATCTTTTCAAGAAATTTAGATCTTTGATTGTCCCTCATCTTTCTTATGTTTTCATCTTTCCTCTCCACTAGATCCTTCCTTCTCACTAGCTTTGGAATAAGCTTACGTCTTCTCTGTCTTAGAAGACAATCCATTCCTCAAAACAAAATTAAAAAAAAAAACTTTTAAATTTTCCTACCTGGCTATCACTTACATCATGTTTCTAAGTTTTAGGGTGTAATTCCTAGAAAGAGGTGTCCCCAATGTCTGCCCCAGTGTTCTAAGCTGCCCTTTCATCTGTGGACGTGGACTGCCAGACCCCGTTCAAGGGAGGGGTGAATTACTGCACGCAGCTGGCCCCTGTCAGCTGTCTGCTCCTTCAGGGTCTGTCTCAGCTTCAGTCATCTGGCACAGGGTCATGCCCTTCCTAGGTGGCCCAGCATGGGCATAAGAGAGGGGGGGCCAAATGGCTGGCCATTTGGGCCCAAAGGTAGATATCTCAGAAGGGCAGCATTTACTCCTGAGGTTCTCATCTGGCTGGCTGAAGATGTTTAGTGGCTAAACATTAAATTCATATTAGAGTGAATTAAAAATTGATTGAAAACTTCTTTCCCCAGAGATTCTGATCCAGTTGACCTGAGGAGGAAGATGTATATTTTGACAAACTCTTAGCTGTGCTGTATTTAGTTCAGATCCTCTGGAAAGTAGACACCAGTATGAGGTGAAAATGCATTATTTTTTTTTTTTCCTGAGCAAAGTACATGTGTGGGAGGAAATGGAGAGAAAGCTGGGGAGGGCTGAGGAACCATCAGAGAACAATGCCAGTCTGACCCCAGTGAAGGGAGGAGGGACGGTTGGGTGGAAGTGTCTCAGAGTGCTGTGCAGGGCAAGGAGGGCTTAGCAAGGCTGTTGGGTGGTCCTCAAACCAAAGTCACCACCTGAGCACTTCGGGACTTCTCAGAGAGAGGCCAGGAAGGCCCAGGCATTGCCTACTGGTCTGGGGTTGGGGGGTGGGGCATGGTGTGGGCACAATTGGCAATGGATTTCAGGGGGCAGAAGCTGGGGTCTTTGGTTAGTTAAGCTCCCCATCATCAGGGGTCTGTAACACACATTCCCTACGATTTTGAGACAATAGGATGAGAAAAGGAAGGTTGAAATGGGCTGTAGTTAGAGAGGTATTTGGATTCAAGGCAAGGTTTCCTGCTGTTTTTGAAAGGGAAAGACGGCAATGTATTTGTAAGCCTAGATGAGGGAAACCGCAGAATGGGAAAAGTTAAAGGAAAAGAAGAGGAGGGAAGAAAAGATGGATTGAGAGGGTGTGTGTACATGGGGGGTGGTGGGGTGGGGGAGAGAGAGAGAGAGAGAGGGAGATTAAGAAAAGGAATGAGAATAAATTAACTGTGGAGCAAGAAAACTCAAAAGCAGGCAAGAGGAAGAAATGGGATAAAGGTTGTGGCTTTGAATCTGAGAAGTGACATCTTATTCTCTACACTAGTGTTTGGATAAGGGGTAAGGACTGAACACTGTTGGAAGTTAAAGGAAGTTGCACTTGGTTATCTCAATGTCTACAATGAAATGAGCCAAATTATCAGGAGCCCTGATGGAAGGTTTGGTCTTGAACAGGTGGTACCCCCTCCTCTGAGGCTGAAGCAAAAAGGTAAGATTCTAGGGCTCAGATGTGGCATCAAGTTATGGGAGAGAAAAGCTGAAGGTATTATTTATTTGTGGCTCTTCTTACATGACAAATTCCATACATAAGACTATCAGAGAAGTAACATTTAGTATATTAAAATTAATACTTCAAATATTTATTCTATATTAAAATAGTTGTTTATTACATAAATCTTTCATAGTTGTGTGTCTATTTCTTGGTTGTATAAATCCAAACTCTAAAATATTCCCTTGACTTAATTTGGAATTTTAAAAACTGATACTCTATTGAATTTATTCTGTTCTCAATCAGAAAAAATAACTGGAAATATTCTGTCAGTACATTATGTAAATTTGTTATCAAATTCAACAAAAACCATTCTGAACTATGTGATTTTATCTGGTATTAAATTCATCATGCGAGCATAGACTGATTTCCCTATCAAAAAGTAGACATCAAAGCATTTCAAAATTGAGGTCAGTGGCTTCTGTTTTGGGGGCTTCGCTCTTCCAGAATCTATAAACTGAGCAAAAGAAGTTGATCTATTTTCAAATTTCAGTGACTCTAATGGACATTCCACTTTACCCATGCAAAGGCTTGGAGGTTTTTTACAATCCTTGGAAATTATTTGAATTCCTTGAGGTCACTCTTCAGAAACTGTTTCCTTGAGGGGTCAGGATTTTGTATTCTGTATCATGGTACTTAGTGTTCTTAGTATCTGGGGCCCCGATGCTTTTGTTTCCCGTGTTGATTCCGGGCTGCTTTGGGAAGAGAGTGCGTGGAGGGGACACCCCAGCACAAACACGAGGATGCACTGATTGGCACTCCCTCTGCTGGACAGCTTTCCAGTAAAGTGGCTTTTAAAAGAGCTCCACAGAGGTCATTGAAAAACAAAAAACAAAAACAAAAACTAAAGAAAGTCTTCATGGTAAAGAAGCTCCATCAAAGGGTAATTTCAAAGCCCAGATTTCATTCTGCATGATTTTAGGGTAATCACCTTCATTTCCACTCCAGTTACAACACAACTTCAAACAGAATACAGAATTACCCTGTTAGCATATGAATCTGCAAAAAGAAAACTTATTTTATATTCTTCTTTTGTTTTAATCTTAGGTGTGCACACCCAAATGCATACATTCTTATGAAATAATTAACACATATTCACAATTAACAAATAGGGACAAACTTTATACAAAATTTCTGCTACTAGTATAATTTCGAAAAACATTTAACCCACCAGCTAGAGAGAAGAGACAGTCAAAATTAGAGGTGTAAACAATAGTTTTCTCCTTGTGGATGTTTTAAAATTTCCTCTTTTATATTTCTTTATGGTTCTTCCTTATATTTCTTTAGAAGACACAGTCATTTCTCCTCAAATAATTTTTTGGGGGGTGGGGGCTGCTGTTATAAGAAGCATCTATATAAGTGTAGCTGAGGCAGAAATGGGATGTTTGAATATTTAATAATTCCTACATTTCATGATACAGTCTTCCCAGATGTTGATTAAGCAGAGAGATCATTTTCTAAGTCCACAATGTCAAAACTTTATCAAGATAATCATAATTTTATAACAAATGATAAGTAGTTTTGTGCATTTGTTTTCTGTGATAACCAATAACATAGGCCAGTTCGAATCCTGACTTCACGTAGGTATCAGATGACCAAAGCTGAGGGTTAGTCGTTGTCATAAATGCAACCTGAAAGGAAAAAACCACAAATGTAAATAATGCCATGCGAAACATACCCTGTGAGTATTCCAAGGTTGGAAATATGATTGATTCGGATGCTCCTGGTTTAGGGTTTTGAAAAGTAGAAGGTCATACACTTATTTAACTATTGCTCAGTATTTGATTCCAAATAAAGTTTACGGACAAATTTATTCTCCATCAAAATGAGACTCA
The DNA here is from genome assembly GCA_004027475.1 of Anoura caudifer. Classification (NCBI taxonomy): domain Eukaryota; kingdom Metazoa; phylum Chordata; class Mammalia; order Chiroptera; family Phyllostomidae; genus Anoura; species Anoura caudifer. The sequence continues at coordinate 198,156 of PVKU01002805.1, read as the reverse complement.
GGGTTATTTTATTTTATTTGGCACTGAATTAAATGTACTTTGTGGAAGTCTTCGTGAGTAGTGAGGTTGAAAATATTAAATAGCAGTAAGAATCAATTTAAAAGGAGACTGAAAGCAACACGACTAACACTGCTTCGTGCCAGTTGAGATTAATTTTTATATCATAATTTAGGAGTAGATAATGCTTGGGGAATACTAATTTTATAGGTTATGAAATAAGTACCGAATACACATTTTTTTGGGTGTGGGAAAGCAGTTGGGCAAAGATGTGGGTTCATAGTATATAAAAATTCACCAACTATTTTCCCACGCCTATTTTCAAAGAAAATAAATGAGATTCTTCCTTGAGCTCCAGTCATGCGTAAAAATAATTTTTTTTCGTTATGCGAGCACATGTACCTTTCCTAACATGTTTAAGTGATTCAAATTCTGACCAGATTGCAAGGTTCTAACTGACCCAGCCAGCTATTTTCAGTATTTTTAAGAACAGTCAATCCACTGTTCCTGTTCTCTGTGGCCAGTGCCACAGGGACTCACCGTCAGCAATGTCGTCATAGATTTCTCCATCACTGTAAGGGTAGAAAATACATTTTATTTTAAAGAAAGTATCTTTTTAACATTGAAGCAATATTTAGAATAAAAGGTTAATTTATGATTTTATATGACACAGGCATTTAAGGGTGATAAGTTACTGTGCATTTATAAGTGGGAAGAAATTTCATTTTCATCTGCATCTTCTTTCATTGGCTTCATCTAACCCTCTGTTTCATTGTTAAAAAAAAAACAAAAAAACCCACAATTTATTTCTGATTGCCAGACACAGCGGATAACGGAAGCATGCCTCGAGAGCACAGACCACACCTTGCTGTTCTCCAGACCCAGCAGTGAGCCTACCACACAGAGGAGCTTGGTAAGAAGTGTTTTTGTTGAACTAAACGAACTGACAAATGCTGGAGCGTTAGAACCTATGGATGTTTTAACAAAAAATCGTTAATGGATTCATTACACCTGCTAATGCCAGATTTATACTTTCGCTTGTATTTCAAATGTTAAATGAAATACAATAATATTTGACATAGGAAATGGATGCATCATTTTTGCATGTTCTTAGGTATAATTTACAAATATTAATTATAAAAGATATACATATTAGTTATAAAATAAGTAGCCAAGATATAGTTACTATGGTGATTCCTAGGTTACATAATTCTAAAAGTATTTATGGTGATAGGCAGCATCCATAATAATAGTTCTGCTTATTTTTACATATTTTAGGTTTGGCCTGGCCCTGAATCTTTGTGAAATAGTCTATTCTGTTAGACAGAGTGCCTTCTAAGTTCCAAGAGCTATAAATATAGGACACAAGCTTTGATTTCAAGAAGCTTATAATCTAGTGGAGGAGGGAATGATATACATGTAATAATAGAAAGTATCACCAATATTAATTTAGCCTTGGAATGTAGGGTGCAGTTTCAAAGCCCAGAAATGCAAGGTGACTTTGTCACTTAGACCAGACCACATTTGGTTCCTGTACTAGCTCCGTGCTTTTGTCACGGAGCAGCCACAGGTCCTTCGATCGCTGCCAACTGTGGCAGATTCTCTGAGTTGCCTGTCTCCTGTTTGGATCCTTTCTCTGAGATGGCGGGAGGCTTTGGCTAATGGAAATCTGATGCAAGTGCAAAGAGCACAGATTCTCTTATTCATTCAAAAGAATCACAAGTGTTCACTTTAGCAGGTGGTAAGCCAACAATTACTTACAGAGTACACTTTCTGAATTCCCTCTCAATCATCCTTCATCTTCACTGGGGAAGATGTCCTCCTATTACTTACCACACATTCTTTCTTTGACATTTCTATCTTTCATAGAATAAAACCTACTGAGTAGTACCACGGCCGGCACCGTGATTAATGCTCTGAAGAAAATAAAAGTATTACAAATATTTTTCTTTCGACTCTATTCTGGTTTACAGATAGAGCCCTTAACCTTGATTTGTCTCTTTCTGATGGTGTTGGGTTGTTTATGGACACAGTTTGTGAATCCTCCTTGATTATTTTTAGGCTGAATTCTATCTTTGTACTGGAATGTGGCATAACTGATAATAACTGATAATGGAATTCTTTTCTTGCATCAGTTTACTAGGAACAGAATCTCACAATGTTTGGGGGACTCTAACAGCACAGTACTACCAGACTGTGACAACATCTTATTCATAAGAATAGAAGAATCATTGACTACTATCTCACTGCTGGCATGCCTCCCAAAAGGCAACTTAATGCTCTACTATGTCTGGTATGAGTAAAGAAGAGTCCTCCAGTTCAGGGCCAGACTATAAACTGCTAATAGGTGACACTGACACCTTCTGTGCAGACAGTAATTGGTCCCTGATTATTCAATTCAACCAACTGCATTAATTAGGAAGTGAAATACAAAGTATTGATGAATGTGTTAGTGGCTTTGACCTGTCTCTTATGTTTGCAATGTGTCTCCAGTGAATACATAAAGCTATGAACTGTAGAATAATGAATGGGAAGGGTTTCTTGTCTATTTAAAGCAACGCTTCATGAAACCCTTAACTTTATTATGGGAAATGACATTAGTATAGCATATTGTTTTAAAATGTATGATAGTTCAGTAGACCATATTATTTAAACAATATTAAGAATCTTTCCTAAAGCAAAGCATACATTTTTTTACAAGTATAATAGGAGAAGAAAAAGGGCTTACTTGTCCATCAGGTTACATCGAAGAACATAACCATCTATGAAAGAAAAAGGACATGAATTTTATTAGTAAGACAGACTTGAAAAATCTTTACTATTTCTTTTAATGTAACATAATATATTGAATAATTGTATCTGTTTTCAAATATGACCCATTTTTCTTGTGTCTACTTCTCTCTTTTCTTCTTTTCTAATTTTTCTCTCTCTCCTACGTCTGTTTTTCCTCCATTTACAATGCTTCCTCCTTTCCCCTATAAATAAAAAAAAATGTTTTTACTTCTCTAAACTACTGCAGGTTCAAGTATTAGGTTCCTTGAAATTTTAATTTTTTTTTAAGGTGACACCCATGTGACCCATTTGAGGAAGAATTTAGTAAGCCTAGTTTCTGTAATTACGAAAGTAGTTCATAGGTAGGTAGGTATTTTAAATACCACCACATCGAAGACTTCACATGTCAAATATTATAGTAGTGGGCAGAACTGGGCCTGCTTTCAGATGCCAGCTCTCCCGGGGCTACTTGGGGGAGCACGTGTTCCTGATGGTCTCAACACAGCCCTGGGTGTGTGGTGTGGAAGGTCTTCCTCTACTGCTTGTGGCATTTGACAGTCTCAACAGTGGCATTTTCATCTGTTATCGGACAAATCATTACAGAAGAACACAGACAAGGGATTCTAGTAACTCTCTGGGTAAGTAGGAAATAGACATATTTTATACAGGAAAGCAAAAAATATTTTTGAGCACCTTATGTTTGCCTCTCATAGTGTAAAATGCTCTTAGAAAAAATACGAACCATTTTGTTCAGGAACTGTCTACTGACATCTAATTATCGCTAACCTTTCAAATGATTAGTTTTGTGTTACTGCCTGAACTCTCTTGTATTCGGGATGTCAGTTCCATTTACTGCCTTGCCAATACAGCCTCTACATCACGTCTTTCACTGAGTCAACTATGGGTCTTGATCTACCTAACATATAGTTTGGGTTCTAAATCAGAGCAAATATGTAAAAAGTGCAAAGCAGGAAGCTCCTAAGTGGAGATTTATACAAGTGGTAATAAACTTACTTAAACACCTTGATATCATGTTATTATTGATTTAACATGTAAAAACATATTTTTAAAATGTTACAATCATACAACTGAAACTGTAGATTAAAACTTAAGACAATGAACTTTCCCTTGAAATATTCCAGCATCAAAAAACTTCACCAAAATATTTTATCCAGAAATTCACCACCTTCAGATAAAAACTGTTTATAAGAATAATACTGGAAAAAGAAAGAATCAAGGTTTTCTTTGAATTCCTGTAGTATGGAAATAAATGAAGCATGTTTCAAAATGCTAAAAGCATAGTAAAGTACTATTTTATTATGAGTATGAAAAATTAGACCATCGTATACCTTCTTTTTTACTTCAGTCAAAGCAAAAGTAACAGAAATTATTAATGCAAGAACATCTAAAATTAATACTCATCATCCTGGGGTAGTGTGATATCACAGTTCTTTCATTCATTTCGTGTTAACAGACTTGAAACAATTAAGGTATATATCATAGTTTAACATAATTACATGTGTGTCTCTCAAATGAGAAAATTGGTGCAGATCACAAGATGTTGGAATAAATGGTGACTTTGTGTCAGGTTTTAATGACTGACATCTGTCTTTCCCTGCACCTCTGCCTGGGGCCCAAATAAAACATGAGCGGTTCTCTATAGACAATAATAGGCCCAAACTTGTTTTTAGTTAAAATTTTTGGTTTTATTTTCATTTTGAATTTTCTCTTAAAAATTGGAAAGTAAAACAATACAACTGTGTTTCCATGATACATTCATGTTTAAGTTAAAAATTTAAAAATAACTACACATATGAACTGAAGTTTTAGCAAGTACATCAATCTCATTGAGATTGTTGGGGCTTTATAGTCTCTCTGAACTACAATTAAAAGGCAGAAATATATAAGAAATTATAAAGTGTTGTAAGAGACTGGAAGTATTCTGGCATCAAACATATTTCTGGTTTAAAAACTCTTTGGAATGAACTGAGCTTGGGTTGCGAACCAAAGGCTCGCCGGTTTGATTCCCAGTCAGGGCACATGCATGGGTTGCAGGCCAGGTCCCCAGTGGGGGGGCCATGTGAGAGGCAACCACACACTGATGTTTCTCATCCTTTCTTTCTCCCTCCCTTCCACTGTCTCTAAATGAATAAATAAAATCTTTAAAAGAGTAACAAAAATAAAGAGAATATAATCATGATTTTGGAAATCAAAGGTTTTTATTTTCCTGTGCTGTTAGGTAAACTACTTTTTAAAACTCAGTTATGCAAAAACTGGGTAGACCTGGATAAAACACTATTTGTAAGTAAGCACTAAAACAGACCTTTGCATGCCAGAGTTAGTAACTCGTGATGTATGTCTTAATTATCTAACTTCACAAAATAAATTATAAAGACACATTCTCTTAGATTCTCAAAGCCCTCTTACATTTTTTCCTATGTCTTGACTGTTCAAGTGTTGGCTTTCTCTTCTGTCGAATGCTCCATTTTCATTGCTTTTGTGTGTTTGATACATAAGTACCAGTGATTGCGAATCTTTTTAAGAAAAATGTAGCAAGGAGATTAAGTGTGGGATGGCACTGTACTGCTGTGTTTAGTTCCCTAAAATGATGCGAAAATTGGGGGCTTGTTAGCTATAAAATGACTATTGAATAGCATCTTTACAGGGCTGGGGACTTTCTATACAGCACAGTTTTTGCTGTGTAGTGCATTTAAGACCCTCTGCTGAAACTTCATTCTGTGGAAAGCATGAATCACAACAGTGTCAACACAAGTGACTTGCCATGAATTTTTATATAATATAATCTCTCCATTTTAGTTTCTAGAAACTATACTTTCTTTGCAGTAGAAAAATGCTCTCTTTTCTCATATGTTCCATGTGCATCCATCATGAGGGAATGATAATGGAAAGTACAAACTAATGAAATTAATTTAAAAAACCACCTTATGGCTCTGTCTCACGGAGAATGACTGCCACGTCTAGTTAGCCCCGTGCTATGCTGGGTTTGGGCAGAGATTCTCACAATAATATGAAACTGTTATTTGGAATCCTCACATTCATAGAGCAGAACACAGTGGCTGGAAACAAATGTTTTGAAACATGTGGTGGGGTAGAGCTAGTGAGGAAAGTAACGCCCACCCCCAGTATGTGCCGGGTACTGTCTTCACCGAACATTTGGTCGCTGCAGTGCAGCTGTGAGTCCCAGGACTGACAGCTCCCCTTGCAGAGGGGTGTTGTGAACATGAAATTACTAAGGAAATAGAATACTGTCTTTCAGAAACAGACAATATCTGTATTCTAATAGTTTCCATTTTTTACTTGATAAAAATGACAACTTTTATTATTTCCTCATTATTTCACTTGTGAGCAAGTCCAGATATAAAGTTCAATTTACTCAATTTGGTCTCATGCAGTTTGAAAACAATGAAATCATATTCCATAGATTAACCCAGGCAAGTAGAACAATGTCCAATTTCAAGGAAAAATGCTCATAATGTAATAAAAAGAAAAAAGAATATGCAGTGTACAATACTGAATATAAATTGTTATAGTACCCTAATTTTATAAAATTTCTCTCTCCCTCTCTCATTTCTGAGGCTTCAAATCAGGGTGACTTCTCAAAGTTCTGAATTTAAAATATTTTCTTCATTGGGGATGTGTTGTTTTCAAACTGGAAACAAAATTACTTAAGCAAAGAGATGATCAGCTGGATTTGGGTAAACTTAAAGCACTTTGAAATCCCCCTTTCTCTTATGCTCCAAAGAAATGGAGGACATTTTTAGCCACAAATAACTCAGCTCATGTACCATTGCATATTTTTGTAGAAATTATTTCTCCAGTGACAAGAGGTGGGAAAACTCACAGCTTATGAGACATTGAATTGTGGGATATGCACCAATACTAGGGAGAAATTCTAAACATCTGGGACCACGCCAGAAATAATCTACTACAGGGGTCCACGCCTCTGCGATAGCGCCCACAAGTCAGCGGGTGAGACCTGATCAGATGGGATACCGCCTGCGAAAGTGGCGTGTGCTCCAATCCATGATGGGAAGGGATTACTGTTCATGCTTTAGCCTCTAGTTTCTATTGTTACCAACCTTAGGTTTGAGTAAGTGATGCTTTCTTTCCTTTAATGGAGTAGAGAGAGTAAGGAGAGTAAGGAAAAGGTTAGGGTCACCATGGTGTTGGATTGCAAATGCCTTTGCTGCTAATCACAAGATGCAGAAATAAGGAACTGAAAGGTTTAGAGGCTCCCAAATGACACACAGCAAGTGAACCACGTTACTAAGGCTCAGACAGAGGACTTCTGTTTTCTAACCAGTTCCACTATTTGACAGACCTTTTCCTGTGAGTGTTTGTGTGCCAGACTTTTATCTAGTTCTCTGGCTGCAGTCTCCAAATTGTCAAATGCAATTCAGCAAGCCCTAAGCAAGGTGCCAGGCACTGTAGAATGTGTTGGCATAACAATGTTGAGAACAGTTCTGAAAGCTACTCAGAGTCTAATAACAGATTGGTGAAACAATAAGGCAATTACAGCAACAAAAGTATCAATAGTAGCCTGGTGGAGCAAGGGAGATATTAGTTGTGGTGGGGTGGCTGGGGAGTAGAGAGTGGACGTGTTTCCAATTGGATGTGTCAAATGACAACTGTGTTGTTTTCAATAGACAATTATGGGCATTCCACGGAGAATAAAATAGCATAGAAGGATGAAATAGCATAATTTGTTGAGGAAATGACAAGTAAGTAGTTTGTAAGTTTGGGTGTCAGTTGCACATGGGAAAGAGTTGATGAGGATGACGCTGGATCAGAAAGGGGTACATCTGTGCAAATGCTGGTCTGAAAGGGGGTTTTCTTTGTTTCCTGGAGCTCTGTTGACACTTTATCTCTGGTCAGGCTTCAGATCTGAATACCACACTCTGCCTGCCTTTTATCCTTTGTACCCACGTTCCATTCTCTCCTTATAAAAGCCAACCACACTTTGCCCAAGATAACTTTAGATCCATTATTCTTGCCCTCATCACTGTGTTTTGTTCTTTTTTAATGTATTAGTAACACACTTAGCTTGTTCTTTTTAGTTTATTATTTTTTAAAAGATTTTATTTATTTATTTTCAGAGAGAGGGGAAGGGAAGGAGAAAGAGAGGGAGAGAAACATCAATGTGTGGTTGCCTCTTGCACGCCCCCTACTGGGGGCCTGGCCTGCAACACAGCCATGTGCCCTGACTGGGGGTCCAACAGGGAACCCTTTGGTTTGCAGGCTGGCACTCAATCCACTGAGCCACACCAGCCTGGGCTGTGTTTTGTTCTTAAAGCCTGTGTCCCTGAGTCATCTTCCTGTGTTTAAAATTCGATGTGGAGTTCACGTTTCCTTTGTAGGCTAACCTAGCTGATTTGGGGCAGGCATGCTGGCTGGCTATCCCATTTTGAATATAGGACAACAAAGTTTGAATTACCCTTTCCTCAACTTTAAATTAAATAAGCTTCTTTATAAAAATCTCACAAAAACACATTTCCATCTGTCTGCTTTAATAGCTGACAGAGTCAAAGAAGATAGGAACTGTCTTTTCGTTGTATGTCATGTTACATGCGTCCAAATAGGAAATTAAAACAAGAGACTTTGCACAGTAGGAAAACTGGAAATTCTAGGTGTGACATGACATGTTATAAATTTCAAAGCCAGGCCAGAGCTGCTGCCACTCACTACTTTCGCACTGTGATTCTTACATTAGTCCACGCAAGAATAAGCCAGGGACAAATTATGACCCCAGATGCCATCTGACCCCACAGAGCTCATGACTCAGGAAGTCAGAGGTGGGTCCAGGCAACTGCAATTTCAATGAACCTCAAGGGCCTCCTGATGCTGGGTGTCTGTGGGGCCTCATTTCCAGCACCAATTTGGCTCTGCAGTGCAAGAGATAACAGGTGGGAAATGAAAAGAGATGAAAATCAAATACATTGCTTGACACACAGCAAGATTTCTTAATGTTTTCCATAATGCACGAAGCATACAACAAAGAGTTCATGAATCCTTGATCACGAAACCTCGTGTTGTTGCTAAGTTCTGGAGGGCTATATCTACGCAGAGTGCCAATTTTCAACCAGCGTGCTGCAAGAATTTTTAAAACATGCAATACCTATTTAGTCAGGGGCACTGACCTATTTTGCCTTAAATTGTCAAAAAACCAAAAATGACAATAGCCAACACAACAACAGCCATCTGCTATGAATGCTCTGTCCTGAACCATAAATGTACAGGTCTTATAATGGAGTTGCATCTTATTGGTCCTGTCACATAACAAGTTTGCATCTGATTGGTTAATTCTTGGTACCAGAAATCTTTCTATATACCTGATTTTTTAAAAAGTTGCCTGGTAGCAAAAAAAGGTCGGTAATAACATTATTAATTTTTTTGTAAAACAATCAAAATTAGGTCTCTTTTTGTCAGGTCAGCCAAAAAATATAACATTTTTTGGTGGGCCACAGAATTTTAGTGATTAGTTCAGGTGTGCCATGAGATGAAAAAGGTTGAAAATCACTGATGCAGAGTAAGCAGTGACTTACATTTCCCTTCATCGTTCCTGCAGAGAACTTTCGTGTCATCTGTGTTCTGTATGACTTCAAGAGATTCACCAGGCTTCACCTGCAGATCTCTGTTCCCCCACTTCTTACAAGTTAAGGACGGAATGACTGTGGTTGCATAGAGGACTCTAATTTCACCATCATACTGGAAACATAAAAAATACAATGCTGGTTGATGAGTATTGTTAAAGTAATTCATTTATTGATATGTTTATTAAGAAAGTGCTAAATAAATATCGATAGTTCCTTGTTTTTAAAAGATAATGTAAGAACACTAAAGAAAAGTTTTTTTGGGGGGAATCACATATAACATCACCAACCTAATATCTATTTTTTTAAATTAAAAAGAATTTAAAAGTTGAAGGTGTACATTTATTACTTTGATACACTCATGTATGTCAAAATTCTTACCACTGTATTTAGCTGACACCTCCATCCCCTCATGTGATTACCATTTCATTTTTGTGGTGAGAACACTTACGATCTACTCTTCTAGCAGCTTTCAAGTTCTGATACAGTCCTGCCAGCTATGACTGCTGTGCTGTGCATCAGATCTCTGGAACTGGCTCATCTCGTAACTGAAAGTTTGCGCCCTTGGACTGACATCTCTCCGTTTCCCCACCCTAGCCTCTGGTAAACGCCCACTCTCCTCTAGGTTTCTATGAGTTTGGCTTCTTTTAGATTCCACATTTAAGTGACGTCATACAGTAATTGTCTTCCTCTGTATGGCTTATTTCACTTAGTGTAATGCCCACAAGGTCCATCCATGTTGTCACAAATAGCAGGAGTTTCTTCTTTTTTCATGGCTGAATAATATTCATATATATATATATCACATCTGTTTTATCCATTCTATTTTAGATTACTTTCTTATCAAAGTTCAAAGGACAGCTTAATTTAGGTGATTATTAATATGCTTATATTATGCATACATAATTTTCTTAGTTTGTTATAGGAATAAATTTAAACCTAAAATAAATTTTATAGAAAAATAAATGCATTATGATGCATAAGTGTGATATTGATAATTGTGCTGCATTTCGGAACTTAAAAACCATAGAATTTTTTTCATTAGCACTTTGAACTTTGCATGATATTTTAATATGACATACTTTAAATTTTTTCCTGAAGTCTTTTTCTTCTTTTTCTTGCTTTTTTAGCTTCTTAGGGTCTATATCTTCTGTTTTGGCCTTGGCTCCTTGACTAGGGAGGCAGAACACATGTAAAATAATACTTAGTTTAAAAAACAGAAAAAGAATAATGTGTAACAGAAACTTTATTAATAACATGAAATATTTGTTAAATTTTGTTTTAAATTCTTTTTCTTAGAAATCCACTATAGTCACTGTAACAAATGCTGGCATTTCCTAATGCAGAAGAGGTTCTTCAAGAGAATGCAGATTATGAGTTAAAATGGAAGTAAGAGATGATCTATTAGGTCTCTGTGGCATAGCTTAAACATGGTCGCATGTCAGCAGTTTCACGTGATTCAACCTGTTCTTGAACCCCTGATGTTTTTCATTCCTTCCCTAGGTAATCCCCTAGGTAATCAAATAAATTGGTTAATGTCATAGAAAAGGCTTTTAAATTGTACACAGGACAATGATGCCTCCGCCCCCTTCAGAGTAGGCACCTTGGGACCTCACACAGTTCTCCCCATCACCATCAGCTGCCCCCTTGTAGTTTCCTGAATCTCATCAACGGTCTGCAATCTCTTCCCTTTCAAAGGTAATTTTACTTTCGGGGAAAGCCAACTAATTGGTGCCCTGTGATTTCTGACTGTCAAGGAGATTCAGGAAAATATGATGAGGCAGCTGTGTGAGGTCCCAAGATGCCTACTTTGAGGGAAACTGAGGCATCATTGTCCTATGTACAGTGTTTCTTGTATCTTGTTCAATAAATGTCTCTAATTTTCATAGTAAAAAAAGGATTTTTTTAAAAAAGAACACTTTTTGAAACGGTGAATTTTCATAGCTTAAAAAGTTTATCTATATCTATATGTAAGTTTCTCCTTATCTACTGGAAGTGGAGCCAGGGTGGTATACCATAGACACCAGTGGGGCCTAAAGCCAATCGTTGTAAGAGGTTAACAAGCCTAAGACAGTGACTCTCCAGCGTGGCTACGTACAGTGTCACCTGGGAAGCTTTTAAAGAATAGCACTGCCCTTGCCCAGTTCCTAGCACTCCAGATTACATTAAGTTAATTTTAAATTCTAATTAATTAGGCTCAGCGGGGTCCATGCACCGCCATATTTTAAAAGCTCCCCTGGCAACAGGAATGTGCAGCCAAGGTTGAGAGCCATTCGGTAGGGTTACATATGGATGTGAGGGAAACGTCATGCATCTCTGCAGAAGGGAATTTTAAAAACCAGAAGATGCATGAATAATGAAACATTTTAAACAGTGAGAGTAATTTTTTAGGTAGATGACCTAAGATGAAGTTTTGTTTATAACTGATTTGTTTAAAATGTCGATTCTTAATGTTTGAATGCTAGAACTTAGTTCCTTCCCTGTGAGGTGAGTCAGCACAGCACTCTCCCCCCCCTCCCCGCCAGCATCTCCTGTCCTGGGGCCTCTGGGCAGAGGTGGGGTGCTGCGGTCCCCAGTCAGCACTCTGAAGTCACTGGAGTATACATGAAAGGTAAATGTTCCCCGCAAGCTGTCTTTGAAGAGAATTTGACGTTTATTTTAAACTAGAGCATTATGTTAGAGAACATAAAACTGTTTTAAACTCTGAAAATCAGCAACTGGTACGAAAACAGTTACATATTATGTTAAATTTAATCAGTTAAAGCGTTTTTGCTGGAAGAATAGAGTCAGTGTGTGACTCTGGGTTCCCACAGAGCTATTTCATGGAATGCAGGGGCATTTCCGCAGTAATATACAACAGAAAAGTGCATTACAAACTGTCAGGGATAGGAGTGATTTCCCAATGGTGAGGAGTATTAAAACTTCACATATTACTGAAGATTAGATTTTCCATTCATGAAGAACTAAAAAGGGAGGATGATTCTCCTGTCATCTTCCTTGTTTGTGTCACCTGTCAAGCTCAGTGTTCACGTATAAAGGGGCAGCACATTTTCCCTTCGGTTTCTTTAACTCTGGTAGTGCCTCTTGTTTGGTGAAACTAGTTGAACAACCTTGATAACAAACAAGTACTTCAAGTTCATTTATGCATTTTTACCCGTACAGCTTGGAAGATATCACTTATTGTATTCTACTTTTGTTACTTTCATCCTTCAACAAATCAAGTCCAGAATCTTTTTATTCACCTTTCTTTTTTCTTGAAAAGCTAGGGAGGTGTTTGCTTTTGTGCATTGTATATATTACAACATCTCTATTTATTGAACTATAAAAAAGAATCCTACCATGTTATTTTCTATTTCAAAAAAGTTTTCGAAAGGTCCTCGTCTCGTATTAACTGATTTTAGATTTTCTTACAATTTTAACCTAAAATTAAATTGAAATGTTAGGTGAACCAAAGAATGTCACTATTTGCTGCTTTTTAAAAAAAAAATTTGTATAGAACCTTTGAGAAACTGATGCTTTTGTGAAAAAGAGATAATAATAGAAGTCCTGTTAAAGAAAAAATCCTCTTCTTTTTCATAAAAGATAAAAGTCTTGTGGAGGATAGAAGAGGCTTAAACAAAGTGGATGAAAGCTAATATATAATCAAGAAGTGGATTCAAGACAAAATGGTTTTGGGGAAAAAAGATAAGTTATGATCAGTCTCTCAAATATTTTCCGGGTGAATGAATGAATGAAGGAATGAAGGAACAAACTAATGAATGCAGATATCGTGAGTCATGGAGAGGAGGATAATCAGGGGAGGAGGAGCAGGACCTCTGGGAGGGGGAGGGCAGGAGGAAAGGTGAGGGAGGAGAGAGGCCCAAGAGGAGGATCAGGGTTATCCACTCGCAAACCTGGCCAGAGTTGGAGCTGGGATCAGGGAGAAGACAGAGCGAACAGGGCCTTGCACAGTAGATCCACACCCTGTCAGAGTTTGATTCTAATTTAATTTTCTTGAGTAGTCCGATTTTCACTACTTCATTGTAATGAGAGCATTTAAAAAATTTTTTTAATTTATTTATCTTTAGAGGGGAAGGGAAGGAGAGAGGGAGGGAAATAACAATGTGTGGTTGCCTTTTGTGTGTCCCCTGCCGGGAACTGGCCTGCAACCCAGGCATGTGCCCTGACTGGGAATTGAACCGTGATCCTTTGGTTTGTAGGCCCACACTCAATCAACTGAGCTATACCAGCCAGGGTTGTAATGAGAGCATTTTAATTACCTTGTCTCCGCTGATGGAACAGGGTAATCCGAGGCATCGACATCATCGTAAACTTCCTCTCCCCCTTCTAACAAAAAACAAAATACCAAATGTTGAAACACTGTTAGTGTACATTTTGAAATGAGCAATTCATGTTGCAAGGACCACGAAGTAAGTTTCCTTGTAGCTTCTGTACATTTCTCCTGGAAACACTGTCTGTTCCTTTAAGGGGAGAGGTTCCTTTCTCCTTGGATGCTTGTGTTAAGTCTCCCTGAAAAAACCAGTGACCATGATTGCAACTATCATTCTCAGAGGAAAAAAGAAACAGCGGCAGATGACTTGAAGATTCACAAGTGTGATGCATGGCAGGACCAGTAGGTTACCCACTAAAAAAGTTGACATACTGGTTGGTCATTGGCAGTGAGGACTGAAATCAAGATTCTCTTGATTTGGAGTTATAATAATATATGTCATTTTATTTTTATGTCTATGTCTGTCTATGTCTACTTTTAATCTATATCTGTCTGTCTGCCTGTCTATCTAGCTATCATTCTTTTTTGTTCATTAATCTGTTTCTCATTAACTTTTTTGCTACAGCAATATTAGGTATATTAGGTGTGGCACCACCTTAGAATAGAAAGAATATTATGTTAATAAGATTTCTGGAACCAGGAAGTATTGAGAATCAGTACTGGTGGCAAAGTTCAATGGTTTTTCCAACCTGTAATGACTTTTCCTCTCCCCAGACTTCTTGTTAATAAAGACCCATAGCAAGTGAAGATGAAGAGATGGGTGGAAGAGTACAAATATTTTAAGGAATGATTATCATAGAAAGTTTAAAATGTTTCCTGGTAGTGGCAAGGATTTGATTTCTTTTAAAAATTCCTCTCTCTCTGCACATATGTATACATACTAATTTCTTTCCCTACTCAGGTTAATTAATTTCACAGGATAAAACTAGCTTAGCTATGAAGAATCCCTATTAATATGTAGAAAAAAATGACCTACTGGTTTCCAGGTAAGAAAAACTTAGTATTCCATTTACATGTACTTAGAACACATAAAAACAAAAGGAAAATAAAACAAAAAATATATAATTTTTACTTGATCACATTTGTTACATTTTATACCTTGTTCTTTGTTGAGCTGTCTCTTGAGTATGTTTTAAAATTGTAGATTACAATACAAACTCATCATTATTTACTGATCAATTTGAATTAGTTCCTTACATATTTTCAAACTTATAACTGAAAACAAAACCAGAAAAACAGCCTAGAAGAATATATATTTGTATTTTGTTTGCTCTTTCAATTTATTTACAAATTAAAGTTTTTAAAATCCCGTGAATATTCTTGTGAGACATTTTATTTCATTTACGTAAATCTAAGAAAAAAAATTTAAAAATCTGTTTCAGTACAGGTAAAAAAAATAAGCTTATTGAAATGGTACAAAGAAGACATTTTTTGCATTTAGCAGTAGCAAAATTTCCAAACATAACAGAAATTATACATTTTAAAGAATAAAAAATTTCTAGATTTAGAAGGACCTGGGCAGCATCTGATCCAGTTTGTTCTTAGAAATCTTTATGAAGAAGTCCAGTATATCCAGCTCTGATGAACTGGGTGTGGGGGATGTGGAAGGGGGTGCTATCCACCCTTGCTTACTTATCCCTTCCTCCCCCGTGATCCTTACTGCTGCAAGACCTCTTTGTTCCTTTTCATTATTTTTATTTTCTCTTAATATTTTTATTGTGTATGCTATTACAGTAGTCCCCTCCCTTTGCCCACCTCAATGCAGCCCTTGCTCCCTTCCCTTTGCCTCTTCACATTACTTGAGAAGTAATGAGAAACTGTGGCCACCCAGCGTGAAGTTACTTGACAAGGTTATATAATTTATTGTTTTCAGTCAGGGCTCTAATCCAGATATCATTGCTCCATCCAGTGATTTCTCACTATCTTATCTGCAGGGAATGTTATATAAAATATACAGTTGGTTTTTATTACTTACCCAATTGTTTAGGAGGAGGAGGGAAACTGGAAAGGAAAGGAGAACATAATTGTAATCAGACCATTATAAATACAGCAACTAAGTGCTTTATTTAGGAGAGGCATGAACAAGTAACAGCCTGGAGGCTTGTAAAGGCTAAATAGTTTGTCTACTATCATTCCTTTCTCATCCTCCATTTCTCCACTAAGTCCAGTTTCTGGCCATCAATTTGGAATTTGGCAAGACTTTTTTGAACTCCAATGTTAACCAAAAAAAGTCAGGAGTCAAGACATTGAGTGATTTCTTTGCCTGTAGCCACTGAACCAGTGTTTTCAGATTTGTTTTATGAGATTTGGGCATATTACATCAAAGTAAATTAAATGGCCTCAAAAGTTTGGATTCATTGTGGCATAGCTCAGGCCAAAACTGTTTGTTGGACTCAAAGAGCAGAAATGCAGAACTGTAATTTACAAAGGTCATAGAAATCTGATATGACCATGTTTTCCCAATATGCACATATATAGCCCCAAACTGGAGAGTGGTGAATGAGAGGCATATCCATGGAAACAAGTGAGGAAGAGCTTATTAAGAGAAGTGATTTGAAATCAGCATTGGGTGGCATTTAGTTGCAACAGAAAAAGACCTTTTATTACTTTCTAAATTTTAAATACACACACACACACACACACACATCACTGGAAAAATGGTGTGCAGTTTTGTGAAAGTGTGAGGGGTCATCAGTTAAAATTATCCAAAATCAGAATTAGGTTTCGTGTAATTGAAGCAGAAAAAATAATCTCTGCCTTTATTTCTGAGTAAGGATTATATTCGAGTAATGCTTCTTCAAGATTTGTAATGTCTACTTGTAAGTTTGAGTGACCTATTTATTGAGTGTTGTCTTAGAGTCACATGAGAGGGTTGAGTCATGGACCTGATAATGGGATTAAGATCCTTCAGAGTCACAGGCATGGAATTTGTACTACAGGGTTACTTTTGGATGGGAAGAGAAAACTTATGCATTAGTTTTTATTTAGACAAATTGAAGATACTTAGAATAATTTTGGTATAGGATAAATACATCATTCAAATAGAATTAGTATGTCACTGTGGTGAAAGAGAGTTACTAAGACTTTAAGTACTGTGTTTAGAGAAAAGAAATTCCAAATTGTGCCCTTTATTTCAAGCAAATTAATTTTTAAAACAGTGTATTTTGAGGAGTAGTTGCTATAAAATACTATGTAACAAAATATGGAATTATAATTGTAAGCTTTTAGATGTGATGCCACAGTTAAAAAAAGTCCTACTAGGAAGAGGGTGTATGAATATGTGAAGGTGTGTATGTGTACATGTATGTGTGTGTGTGTACCTTTGTCGAGAAAACAAAATATATCTTAAAATTGTATGATGGTTTTTAAATACTTTGTGCTTCTGTTATGTAAATGCATGAGTTTAAGGGTGAGAAAGTCAATGAGTCTAAGATGACTAATTTAAAGTAATGTTACAATTGTGTAAGCCTGTCAGAATTTGGTTATTGGCCACAAAATATTAGTAGCATTTGATTAAATTCATATTAGTGTAGTTATTGTGCGCTGCGTCTGGTTGGTTGGCTCTTACGATGAACCTTCATTACTGTCTGACTCAGAGACTTTAGGTTTCTCTCGGATACTTTTCTTTCTGTCATCTTTTCCCTTTAACATCTTCAAAATCCCCCAGGGCCACGAGTTACTCTTCTCTTCAACCTGGAGCATGGAGCTTGGGAGCATGCGGGCATTGATCAGAACGGAATAATCAGTGGAACATGAAGACATTGGGTGGATGTTTAGACTTGTTACAATTACTTTGCGTATCATTCAGGCAATAATTTTTACTCATTCTAGGCAACAAAACGATGCTATTAAACTTATAGGTCATGAGCTTTGAATACTGCTGCTCCTAGGTAAG
This sequence comes from Anoura caudifer, assembly GCA_004027475.1. NCBI lineage: Eukaryota > Metazoa > Chordata > Mammalia > Chiroptera > Phyllostomidae > Anoura > Anoura caudifer. The sequence continues at coordinate 180,611 of PVKU01002805.1, read as the reverse complement.
TAGTAGGTAAGTTGTATTTTGTTCTATTTGGTGAGATTTCTATTGGTTTTTAAAATAGTAGGCTAAGTCAGGATTAAGTTTCAAACATCAATTTAGCTTTATTTTTCATTAAAATTAGGTAACAAATACATGCAAAATTTTAAAATATGCCATTTCAAAAGTTTCAACAACTAAAGGGTAGGGTGTTCAGTACTGGTTTTGCCACAGATAGAATATGGTCTCAATTTATTTGGGTTTTCTATAACTATGATTGTTATACAAAGGATAGCCATATAATCAATAAACTCTTCAGAGATTGTTATAAAAATAAATTATCAACAGATAAGTAAACAATTGGGAAAAACTGAGAGAATAAAAACTACAACCCCTATAATTCTTTATCTCTTTTCATTTGACATAGTTGCCCAAGTTTTTCCAAACCATATACCACTTCATTTGAAATATGGTGCAATTATACTTCCTGATTTACTATGGCTATTAAACATCTAAATCATTTTTGTTAATGTAATAAGGAACATTATTTTTTTGCTCTTTATTCTAACTAGAAATCAAAACTAAATTTAGTAAATGCGATAACTTTCAAGAAGGCAATTTACTGGTTATTCTTACCCATCATCAGGCTCTTCTTCTTCAATCCCGTCATAAATATCATCATCCGGGGGAGGTGGGAACCCTTCATTTGGACGAAGGTGGGAAAATCTCTTGTTAATTTTGTAATTTGGTCCTGTGTTAGTCATTCAAAATTTGATAATAAATCTGCCTTATTTAACTGCAGGAAGCATCCCTCTTTCATATTAACTGTTTAAATAAAAATTTTACTATCCTACTTTCTTCTAGATAGTAGGCACATTTTTCTGTTGATTATTTTATACAGAATTCTTAGAGATAAAATGTTGATGTAATAATACGAGGGATAAAAAAGGTGCCATGCACTGGATGAAAGGAATGGATAGAATTAATATTAGAAAAAGAAAAAGGAATTAGAGAATACACTTTAAATTTATTGTTGAAAAAGAGAAGGGTGGAGGTGATAAGAACAATTCAATATTGAGAAGACATCTAGGAAAAGCTGTTGATAGAGACATCAGTGAAGAAAAGCAAAGGTAATAAAATGTGAATTTGTAAATATTGATGGTAGCTGAAGCAAACCTTTCATTTCTTTCATTTCATTTCATCAATGTGATATTTTAAAAGTTAAACCCCTTCTTGCTTGAGTTGTTATCTTACAGTCCTCAGGAATCTTGGTATTTGACAAATCTTTATCTAACAAATGTTTATTGAATGTCTTCTGTGTGCAAGAATATGCACAGTGAGGGAGAATGTATTTGCCAATGATACATCTGATAAGGGGTTGATATAAAAAATTTATAAAGAACTTATAAAACTCAACACCAAAAAAAAAATTCAATTAAAAAAAAAAAACAGGCAAAAGACCTGAATAAAATATCCAAGGAGGAAATGCAGATGATAATAAGACACATTAAAAGATGCTCAAACATTACTAATCATCAGAGAAATGCAAGTTAAAACCGCAATGGGATATCACGTCACACCAGTCAGAATGGCTATTATCAGTAAATCAACAAAAAACAAGTGTTGACAAGGATGAGTAGAAAAGGGAACCCTAGTGCACCAATGACATTGGTGCAGCCATGTGGAAAACAGTATGGAGTTAACTTCAAAAAGTTAAAAACGAACCTGCCTTATGACCCGTGTTTCCATCCTGGAAATGTATCTGAAGAAATCCGAAATGCTAACTCAAAAGAATATACGCACCCCTATGTTCACTGCAGCACTGTTTACAATAGCCAAGATTCGGAAGCAGCCAAGTGCCCGTCAATAGATGAGTGGGTAACAAAGCTCTGGCACCCAATGGAATAATACTACATGGCCAGAAAAAGGAAGGGAATACTACACTTGGTTTGCGACAGCGTGGATGGACCTGGAGAGCATTGTGCTAGGTGAAGGGGTCAAGCAAAACGAAAAAATAAAACACCTCCCCACAAAAAAAAAAATCCCTCATAGACACAGACAACAGTATGGTGGTTACCAGAGGGGAAGAAGGGTAGGGAGGGTGGAGGAAGGTAAAGGGGGATAAATGGAAATGGAAGGAGACTTGACCTGGGGCGGTGAACACACAATACAATATACAGGTGATGTGTTATAGAATTATACACCTAAAACCTATATGATTTTATTAATCAGTGTTACAACAATAAATTCAATTAAAAAGTATAGAGAGTAATGGGGGAAAAGGGAGCCACTGTGACTGAACAACAATTAAAAAAATAGAATATGTGCCATGAACTTGAAATTAGACTTTTGGGATGAGAATGCTACATTCTCATGTAAAATTCCCTTGTTTGGTTGATGAGAAGACAAGGGTCTTTAGAAGTCATGGCAAGGTAGCCATGTAAGTTATCATCCAAACAAAGACACTCCTGAAAGTGAAGGAGACTTCTCTTAATAATCACGCTCGGATGACTGGCATAAATCAAGACTTCCCTGGGCATCCTGAAAACGGAGTCACCCTATGAGTCAGAGCAAACTTGGGAGAAAGAAGTGAATTGCTCAGGGTCACTCGGTGGCCAGCGCTGAACTCCAGGGCACTGGTTTCAGTCCAGTGCTCTTTCTGCCACTGTAGTATGCTTCTCGTTAGGCGAAAACAAAAGCACTTTGTCATTAATATACACAAAAATGTTTAAGACTCGGAGAAATTTCTGCTGAAAGTGCGGCTTACCTCCACCTCCACTGTGACTGTGGCTAGGAAAAGAAAACAGACAAATTAAATTAATATGAATTATTTAGTTATCAGGAAGAGAAGTACATGTATTGAGCAGTTATACCAAAAAGAAATAATACCTAGTTAAAAGTTTTTAGAATGTTATGCATGGCCATGTAATAACAAGGCAAAATACAAAACAAAACAAACCTAAGAAAAATCGAGTGCGTTTTGGTGCTACATCAAGTGTTCAGAACAATGGTGCTGTTTGCTGCCCACATTTCCCATAAGGCACTTTTCAGATTGTGCATTACATCATTCCACAGATGGACTTATTTTTTTAAAAATCAGTATTATTCCAAGAGTCACATAGAACCATTATTGCACTAAATTCAATTCTCTTTCAACATCTTATAACCACAGCCTTTTACTCTTAGTCCCATAGCATTATACAGTTTATTTTGAAAGGGAGAACTTTTAAAAAATTGAGATCTTATTCATGGGGCTTCTATGGAGTGTGGTCCCTGATTTTCTAAATCTAGACTGCTTATATTAATATTCCTCATTTCTTTCTATAACATTTGATCCTATTTTACAATCATCTGTTCTCTTGCCTGTGTTTGCCACTAAAATGTTCGTTCTGTGATGGCAAAGGAAGTATAAATTGTGAGAACTGGAAAATCTCAGAATTCATCGGGCTCAATTCCCTCAATTTGCAGAAAAGAAACCGAAGCTCTGAGAGATCAAACTACCTGAGCAAACCTTTTCCATGAACTGAAGAGCTGAGATAAGAACCTCAGCATCCTGCCTTCCTGGGAAATGTTTGGCTGCACCCAGCTGCATCCCCAGGACCACCATGAGTGCCCGTGGGGTGATTCACCCACAACAGACACCAGCCTGATGTTGCCACGGTACAGCATAATTACATACCCATATTTGATTCCTCAACCCTAAAGTCAGATCAAAGAAATTGGTCTGGTGCAGTTCTAAGGGTAATTTAGAAGTTAAAAAAAAAAAAACACTCTTGCTAATGGAACTTTATAGAATAACATGTCACAAATGTTTTCATGTGTAAATGAAGAATTAACTTTTGAGGAAGTTTAAGTATCTTCTTTACTTACATACCATTTTCACACTCATTTCCTCTGACGCTTCCTTTTGAGCATAAGGCAAAAAGAATAATGTGAAGAGTTTTATTCTGGTTGGCTGACACTCCTGGCAAGTGTGTCCCTTCTTGGAGGTTCTCATATTCAATTCCCAAAGAACGAAGTTATAATAATCAGGAGCGAAGCTGCCACGCGTTATTTCATTGCTAGAGCAAGTGCTGCAGCTTTCTAAAGTGCTGTCGAGCAGAGGAAGCAGAGGGGAAGCGAGTGTGAGAAAAGAGAAGGAAAGGGAAAGGAAGAAATGGGAGGAAAAAGATTGAGTGATCATACGTAGGAGAATGTTTGCCATGTGATGGAGGATAGGAATTTGCATTAGTAATTTCCTGTCCTTCAATTTTCATTTTCATTCCAGAAACTGCTTTACATGAAAAGAAAGAGAGGAGGACAGAGGTCAGAACATTTTCAGCCTTTCGTCTGCTGAGTTTGAAGGGCACAGTCAGCTCTGTTTACCCTGGAGGGATCCGGAAGGAGCAGGTAAAGAGTGCAAGGGGCCTGGAGGCCAGTGGGGCAGGCGGAGACCAAGGCGCCCTCTCTTACTCTCGCCAGGGCAAGCTGCCGGCCATTGTCAGCATCTGCCCTTGTTCTACGGAGGACAAAGCGTGTTCTGTTATAAGATCCCTGCCAGCAGCAGCTGTAGTTTCAAAGACAAAACTTGTGCAGAAATGATGTCTCCTCTTTCATTTTCTTATGAAACATGCACGAGAGGAATAGAGGCTAGTAAATACTGTGGTTCTCTACCTGTTTGAGACAGGGAGCATTAACACCATTCACCTCCTCCAGTTCCACCTTATTCAATCACAGATCCTCTCTGCTGCTTGCTTACTCACTGAAGCAGGCCTCTCATCAGAGCTGTGGTATGTATGGGCTGGATAATGTTTCATTTTAAGCACATCACTCATTTTTGGGAATTTATTGTTTTTCTTGCATACACGCTTCAGTGTCCATATGTATTTATTCACTTGACTGAAGTTCATCGGCCCCCAAATAAGAAAAATGTATTTTTGGAAAAATAAGTAACACATAAACATAGTATAACATGATAATATATATGGAATGACATGTGTTCAAAAAATTTTGTAAACCTCTGACTATGACCGTTTAGAACTTCACCTGACTTGAAACTGACATTTACTGACTCCTAACCTCGGTCAGTGTGTTTCTGATGACAAAGCCTACCTGTGGTCCGTATGTTCCAGTGTACACATTGCGTGTTGCAATATACTGTTGCATAATTTACGGTCACAGCATGGTAAGAAGGCACTGCAGGCTATACTTCATTTTAGAAAGACAAAACTGCTAGAAAGCCACATAACAGATTTCACTGATGGCAAAAGGTAAGAGACCACAAGAGGGACATTTAATTCTTCTTGTGTCTTAGAAGTATGTTCCTCTTTTGATAGTATTACATTTTTTAAATGGTTGATAATGAAAACATTTTTTTTTTCTTTGAAATCTGAATCAGGGAGAATGCAGATGCATTTTTGCCCGAGAGAAGATCCAGCACAGACCCTGCGTTTTGGAGCCAGTGGCCAGTTCCCAACACCGTACTGAGGGCCTGGAAAAACAAGGGCTCTTCTCTGGGCTGGAGGTTGCTCTCCTCCTTTCCCTGCAACTTGAAGACATTGTGATTTTTACCAGGAAGGAAGAGATATTGGAGGAAAGAAGAAATAAGAGGAGAGGGGGATGGAAAAGTGAGAAGCAGAAGAAAGGACAAAGAAGATCAAAGCTAGAGAAAAGAGAGAAGAGGAGGCAGGGAGAGAGAAAGTGGATGGCTAAGAGGGGAAAGAAGAGAAGGAAAGGTACATGGAAGAAGATAACCACTCTCTCCTCTTGGCTCCTGCGGAAAGGATGCCCTGTGCTGTTCCCCTGCCTGCCCTGGGAAGGTGTGCCCGTAGTTTGTGGGAGGAACTTCACCCTCATCCAGTGGAATAAATGGGTGATGGGAAGTTGGCCCCTTCAGTTGATATGCAGTGATAGTAGGGAGCTGAGTTTTCATGTTTATTCTTTTAAAGAGCAAAGTAGAGTTGTAGTAAAAAGCATTAGTTTCTGTTATATGTTCAAATAAGAGCAACAAATATTTTAGACTCAAAGATTTCAGAGCAAAAATTTTGTATTTCTTAGAACTAAATGTTATATTCTTATGCCTCATATTTTACAAAATTATATTTACTTGAGGCATCAAATCCTTAAGATCAAATTAGAACAGATATTATAGGACAGAATTTTGGAATGACAACACACTTGGCAAGATTGGGCAAATGGCTCGTTATTTTTCAAGTAGCATTTGATATATATAGCCAAAGAATAAAATAAAAGAGTCTGAAGTTTCAAATGAACTTGCACCTATATTGGAGTTACTGTACACAGATAAACAACTGCTGTATATAGTAACTCCTACATAGGTGGATATACATAAACTCAGTTTAGTGGTAGAGAGCAGCAGGATGTATAGAAGGTAAAATATGGAAGGACCTTAAAACCCACAACTTCTGGCAAGGAGACAGTCTGATCTGTGTTACAGGTTGTTTCTGTACATACCTGCTAACCTCATCCTGGTCTCCCACATCATCATACACTTCTTGGTCATCTTCAATGGGTTTCGATGAAAGAGGACCGAGAGAGTTTTTTTTCCGTTTCAGGGAATCGTAGTCAATCTGTACAGCAGTTGTCTTAATATAGCCATCTACCAAAAGGGGAATGATTTGTGTTCAGGTAACAGCAGCTTAAATCTTTCCAAGTGGTGAACAAAATATCAATTGCACATTTGCTCTTTAACGTGACCCCTTATTTCTTTGCTTGCAATTCTGATTTATAAACTTCCCAGGTAGACACACACGTTTTATGCTATTGTGGTTTGGAGTAGGCTTAGAGTCTATTTTCAAGATTCCCAAGTGGTTCACATGACTCATTTTTTTTCCTTTTAACATCAATGAGAAACCCAGTGCCCCATTTCCTCCCTGGAGTAGTATCAACATTTACATTGTTCCCCACTAAAAGATAATGAGGTGAGGATGGGACTCCACCTGTCATTTTAAATCCTCCTATCTTTGTCTACCCTGAACAAAACTCCTTACTCAATGCTCATGAGTAATTCTGCAAACATGTGCACATTTCATTTTAGCTCAAAAGGATGACAACTTGAAGTCATAGGAAAATGTGCACTCACACGACCCCCTGCTGGTTCTGCCCAACCATTTTCCCTCCGGGTTGTCTGTGATGCGGATTATTTCAATCTGCTCTCCTTGCTTGAAGCTCAGCTCATTCTTTCCCCCTTTGACATCGCAGCAAGCTTTGGCTTGATGGATGACTTGAATAGGGCCTGTTAGCTGCAACGAGATAAAAATAATAATCACGACAGGCTTCCTTGCTCTTCAGAAAGTCTTTGAGGAATGCAGTTTTGGAAGCTGGTATGTTCACAATTTGCCAATCTACCTGTTTCCAAGAGTTACAGCTTTGAGCTAAAAACCGAGGGTAGGGGAAGTTAGGGAACATTCACAGGGGCCAGGAAGAGGAGCAAAGAGCGGGTGCATGTGCATGGGCTCCAGCAGAGGGCGCTGATCTGTGGACCTCAGCAGCTCTGAAAGGCTTGTGAAAGAAGCCACTAATAACCAAATACCACTGATGTGTGACAGTCCACTCTCAGCGCTACCTGTTTTTATGGGAGATACTGGTGGTCTGCTTGGTGGGTGAAGGCTTTTCTTCACTTCACACTGTGAACTTATTTTGATGGTTCTTGGCAGGCCTAGAACACCAAAGGGAAGGGTAGGTGGTAGTGGTGGGTGTACTCCTGGGAAGAGCATTTTCTTTTTCTTTTTTCCTTTAATTTTGTGATATTGTCTGTCTATACATGTGGGGTAGACATTACCTGCTACAAACAAAATAACATTTTAGAAATAGCTTTGTAAATAAAAAAATAGCAAACAAATGTTGTGAGGTTTTTAAAAATTAATGTCCTGAATAGTATAGTGGTTTCTTGAGAGCAGAGGAATAATCTGGTTGAGATCATGAATCCTAACAGTCTAATTTTCTAATCTTGAATTGATGTCTTCTAAAACAGAATTTCTTGGATCTTTTGATGTGCAAACATGCACTGTGAGTTTTGAAGAAGCTTTACCTTATTTTATTTTTGTCTTATGATGCTATGAGTTGTGAGACATGCCATTAATTACGTGCCACTGAGAAGGAAAGCAAAAGCTTAATTTAAATTATGATGTGCTACCACTGTCAAGGTGCATCCTAATGTTAGAATTTTAAAGTGTGAAATATTTCACATCTTAGAATTAATGGAATATGGTACCATGTAAGAGTTCTTACATTTATTTAATTTATTTACTTTAATATCCATGAACATTTTGTGGAAGAAATATAGCTTGTGAAGTCCTAGTGTTGATCAACTTTTGAGTTCATATTTAGTGATATGATTCTCACACACTATTTTTTTCTTACTAAAATGACTATTTGAACGAGTGAGTGAAACATTGCAAAACTGACTTATCTAAAAGAAACACAAGAAAAACTTCATATAATTCCTTTAAAATTATAAACAGTCTTTTCACAAAATGTGTGTTGTGAAGATTTTCATTAACAAAATTAATTATTCATATTTTCACTCAAAAATATAAATGTTGGTAGCCATATATTTTGCTGAGTAAAATGTTGTAATATTGGCATTGTAATCTTACTTTTACTTATATATAGTAAGATTTCTAAAAAATTTAATGCGAACCAATAATAGATACAGTGCTTTACGTGCATTCTTTTATTTAATTCCACACCCAACTTTTGGGAGAGGTATCACTTATTTTTGCCTTAAAGAGTAAGAATCTGAGGTTCACAGAAGTTTAGTAATATACCCATGATCACATATGGCACATGTAGAGTTGGAATTTGAATTCACATCTGTCCAACTGATGAGGCTTCACATTTTCTCTGTACCATATCGGTGAATCTTTGTTTTAATGTAATACATATACTGAGAAGTTATATACAAACCAAATTTTTAATAATTTAAAACATGTAGTGAATACTTCAGGGGAATTAAATGTTTAAAGAAAACATATGAATCCTTTTTAAAGAAGAGAATAACTTTGTAACTCACTCTAAACTATAGTTGACATACCAGACCCACATTAAATAGGACATGTCATCTCAGATGGTACAGCCAAGAGAAGACAGCCTGTAAGGGTAGCGTTGGTGGTACTAACACAAGTCACACACGCAATTAGAAATCAGAGATTAGAGGAGACACAGGTCAGAAATCCAGATAGACGAAGAGGGATGAGAAACAACAGCAGGTATCAGAAACCAACGTGTACACAGATTTAAAATCAAGGCCAAAATGTAAGCCAGGTCTAGACACCAGCAGCGAGAGTAGCTTGACTCAGAGTCATGTCTGGTTCACGTAGAGACACACGTGTCCCTAGCCCCACTATAATTCATGCCCCAGGGGGAGTGTGGTTTGAAGCTCACAGCATAAGCAGTTTAATACGAAATCAGAGCCACAATGGATGTGAGTAACTGAGTATTCATTCACTCAGTCAACAAATTTCTTGGGTGCCCACTAATTCTAAGCCACCATATTTTATTTGAATTTTATCTTATTATACTTTTAATTCAGGGAGAGTACATTAGACAAAAAAAAAAATCTGTTGTGAGGATAGTTACTCTTTAGAAAACAACAATTAACCACAATTAAGTAATTCTCCTACCAGGCAAGCTTTCAAGAGTGGTGCCCCTTTTGCGGGAAAATTATAAAAAGAGGTTATTCCACCTATCAGCAAGCAAGCTCTTACTTTAAATTTCTTCTTTATCTCCTGTTCTTTCTTTTCTCTCTCTTTCTGTTCCTTTTTCTCCAGCTCTAACCTCTTCTTTTCCTCCTTTTCCCTTTTCTTCTCTCGTTCTTTGGATGTTTCTCTGTAGATAAATACCGTTGGGTTGTTTCATCAGTCAGAGGCATTGATGTGATAAGGCTCCCTATCCAGAGGGGTCTCTACCCACAACAGCACATGGTATCTGAAGTCTAGATGAAGGTAAAAAGCTAGGAGTTGTCAACACTCCTGGGTGTGTGAGATTGTTCTTAAACCCAGTAGGACACATACAAATGAGGATTTCTTCCCGAAGCTCTGCTTTCCCTTACAGCCGGTGCCAACAAGTGGAAGACACCAATTATAAAGGCCTTCTTCTTGCTGCCTGTTGGCATGACTAGAATTAATCTCTCTCTCTCTCTCTCTCTCTCTCTCTCTGACATCCATGCACTCCTAGGTACAAGAGCACAGACATACTGTCTACCTAGAGACTAGTCTCTGGCATTTTACAGCATTTTACAGAGTTCTCTGTGAAATCCTCAGATAAGTCAAGAATCTTTAGTCCTTTGTATTAAAATAAAGGTTACCATTGTATGTCAGTCATTTGAGCAATAATGTTTTTCTGTCCTAGCGCTGAATATCCATCTACTCTCCCTTCTACAAATCATTATATTCATCTTAGAGGGAAAATATCATGTTGAAAAAGTAACTCATACATGTCTTCATATGTTTCTCCTTCACTGTCTTCCTGTCAAAAAAACATTAATAATAATTAATTTTAATTGTTCAAAAGGGAAGCATACACATATTTACATAGATTGAGTACTTAGTTAAATAAGCATAAATTTAAGTGTACATAAATTTGGCTTGTTTAAAGTATTTTTTCCTTTTTAGAGATAGACTAGGAAAGTAAATTCCAAAAGATTTCATTTTATATCCTGCTATATAATTCAGATGTGTTACCAGATTTAAGTTTATGTTTAGTGCCACAAAATTACTATGAGTTGGAATAATGATTGGTATTTAATGTCTCAGGCATTTTAGATGAACTAAGATCATAAATGGAAAAATATCATCTTTACTCATAAGAATTTTCATTTGTTGGCTTATACCAATAGGAAATGAATCACAATGCTTGTTAAATGTTCTAGTTACAGCAGTATAATATGAGAAAGAAAAAAAAAAACTGACCTCATCTAGGTTTCCAGAACCTAAAGGGGTTAAAAAAAAGAAAAACATACTATAATTACAAAGCACTTTAATATAGGGTCGTTCCATGTAATATAATATTCCAGACAGTTCATAATCTAACAAAACTTACATTTTAGCAAAGATATGGAAGTATAAAATAGAATATGTAGTTTAGATCCTTATGTCTTTTGGATACTTGTGATTTAATTATAAAATCATTTCACTGGCTCCCATAAGATAATGAAGACACCCTTTATTCTCCTTATGAGAGGCATGCACATTGGCTGTTTGGGGCTTGTCTGGAACAAAGGTATTATCAGAAAGTCACAACTGGTTTGCATGTTTTGACTTACTTTGATTCACTTTCATGTATTAAACAAATCAAGCTATTTAGATTTTTTAAAGACAGTCTACTGCTCAAGTATTCAGTAATATCAATGACCGGATATTAAGACATAATCTAAAACAACAATAAGAAAACAGTATGGTGTAGGTATAGAAACAGACCAATGGAACAGAGAGCTCACAGACAGATGCATAAATTTACACATTCACATGTACTGCACACACAAACGCACACAGAGTTGAGATGGTATAAAGTGGTATCATAGGTTAATGAGAAAAGGGGGATTTCAAGGGATGCTAATGGGAAAACTGGCCCCATACATGAGGCTACAAATCTGGATTCCTCCTAATTCCCCAAAGGTGAACTGAAATGAGGTCACAGATCTAAGTATGAGGGATAAAGTGTATAGAAGGAAATAGAAGATGACTGGTTTTTATCTCCTAGGGATAAAACTTCTTTGATGAAACATAAAGCATAAATTGTAAGATAAAAATTAATAATTTTGATTGCATTATATTTGTTATATTCAGGCAGCATGGACTAAATTAACAGACTGAACAGCATGGGGGAAGGTATTTGCAATGTCTGCAACTGACATGGAATTAGTACCTGGAGTACAAGGAACTCCTGCAAGTCAACCAGAAAAGGACTCCAACCCCCACCTTCCCCCTAAAAAATGGTCAAAGGATATAAACTGGCAACTTTCAGAAGAGGAAACACAAAGACTAATAAACAAATGAAGTACTCAGACTCAATAGTAAGCATTTATATATAATATTTATTTATATTATATAAATATATATTTATATACAAATATATTATTTATTTGTATATAAATATATAAGCACATATATAAAGGAAGTCTCTCAGAGGTCCACACAGGGGCAAGAAGGTGCGTTGAATTATTATTTGTGGGACTAGTGAGTTGGAGGTAAACTGTGAATACATAGGATGTACACCATGAAGTACTTAACATGCATGCTGTGGAATATGTGTGCAGTCGTTAACAGCAACAAATTAAATACAGCACATATAGCAACATGGATGGGTCCCCCAAAGCACATTATGTTGAATGTAAAAGAAAAATCAAAGTGAGTGCTAACAGTGTTTACGTAAACTGAAATATATGCACGCATACAACAGTATATGGAGAATATGTACAGACACACACACATTAAATACATTAGCATATTTGTCCCCGGTGAGGGGAAGAGAGGAAAGGGAGTGGGTCATTAAAATGAATAAATAAATAAGTAAAACTAGAGAAGGGTCTTGCATGGATCAGTGATGATGAAGACTCATTAATAACCTGATGAGAATGAATAACTTAAACTTCTGTAACATGAGCTAACAAAAAGATAAACATCTTTTTGCCCCTTACCATCAAAGTGCATGCCACCATCTCGATTGTCTTCATTTACAGAGCTTCTGGAAACAAGAAAGAAGAAAAAGTGAAAATAGAACAAGTAGATGCTTACTTAACACTAAAAAAGAAAAAAGAATAAAAAGATACTTTTTAAAAGTTACTCTTTTGTCTTTAATACCTTCTCTGATGCAAAACTTCAGAGGTCATTGGAGTGAACAGAACAGTCCTTACGCTGCCCCCGCCGCCCACAGTGGAGCGTCGGGGAGCCCGGGCACAGAACTGGGCTCTCCCCGTGAGCACGGGCAGTGAATTCATTGCTTCAGGGCAGCAGTATGTTTTTTGTTAAAAGTGCAGTGTGTCAATAATTCAATTCTGGGATTCTGAAGGCATCTGATTGGTTTCACGGGGTGGATACCCAAGAGAATTAGTTCCAGTCCTGACTCCTTTCTCTTTTCCAAATGGTTCCCACATGGCTTCAGTCCCATCATTTGTGGCTTGGACTCCAAGGCGCTTCATTCTACACCATTTCACTCCAACTGCTCTTAACAGTTATTAACACCTGGCCCTGGGACATCGCTAATGATTTGTGGAACCATCTATGTTTTCCATTTCCATTCTCAAGTTGAGTAGGACAGCTGGAGAGAATTGCCATTGTATTGATTTCAGATACTACAAATAATTGACATTCAATTTCCACTATACCTTCTTCACTATTCTATAATCTCATTACATTTTTTTCTAGACCATCTTCTCTTGCATCATCTTTCTCAATGGCTATTCAAAATGTTCACTACTTTCTTTAAATCTCCTATTCTTCTCCCCTATAGTCAGATGATCTTGTTTCTTATTTCACTGATAAAATAACAGTTACTGGGTGTGAACTCTCCAAAGAAAATATATTCTTTTAAGCCAAAATCTTGCCTATAGTTATGAACATCCTTACCTTCTCCCTACCAAAAATTTTCTTTCCACCTGTGTTCTTAATCCTATATGATCAGTGATTTTAATCATTGTATCACCTTTCTTCTGCACCTCAGTATATTATTTATATTATTATTATTATTAATGATCCTCTTCTTTCACTCTCTATCTCTAAATATCTAACTCTTTGTTTTCTTCTTCAGCCTAAGTGACTCATTTATAAAGAGCAAACACTTCTCTTTGCCTTTTTAAATCTTCTGTATCCCCATAAGATAATCCTGCTTTTTCCAGCCAAAGTAGAAAAAGAAGTCTATAGTCACTGACTTTACTTCCTCTCCTCGCTCTCATTTCTTCATTGAGAGCAATCTAGCTTCTATTGCCAAGCCTTCCTGAAACTACTCTTTAAAGAGTTAATTACCAAATCCACTGGACATCTCTCAGCCTGCATCTTACTTGATTGATTGCTTTGTGGCCCTTAAGAGCATCGGTCATTTTGCCTTCTCTGAGTCTCTTTTGTTGCAATGACAAATCTTGACTGTCTCAACTCTTGTCTCTCTGGACACGATCCCACAATTTCCTTTGTGGGTTTATTTTCCTCTGACTTCTCCTTTAAGAGATGATGCTTCTTTGTGTTCTGGTCTTGGCTTTCTTCATTTTTTTTTCACTCTACGTCTGTCTCTGAATGGTCTTGAATACCCCCAAAGCTTCACATAATTATCTTAAACTTGGTGATTCTCATATTGAAATCTCTTGTCCAGGCCTATTTTTTTAGTTTCTTTCTTTCTTTCTTTCTTTCTTTCTTTCTTTCTTTCTTTCTTTCTTTCTTTCTTTCTTTCTTTCTTTCTTTCTTTCTATTTTCTTTTCTTTTCCTTTCCTTTCCTTCCTCTCCTTCCTTCCTTCCTTCCTTCCTTCCTTCCTTCCTTCCTCTATCTATCTATCTATCTATCTATCATCTATCTATCTACCTACCTACTTACTTATCTGTCTCTCTGTTTCACTGTCTATTTACCTATCTTCCTATCTATCTTTACTTGGATGTGCAACTGCTGGTTCTATATTAACATCTCAGAAGCTGAGGATTTCCTCCTTCATCTCAGCCTAAATCTGTTTTTCTTAGTAAGTTTCTTACCTTGGGGAATGGCACCACAATTCACATATTCACCTAAGCCTTAAGTCATCCTTTATTTCTCACACTTCTCAGGCTCACATTAAATTAATCAAGTTTTGTCAGTTCTACAAACTTAATGTCCTTCTTTCCTTTCTCCTGCTAGACATGAGTTCAGCCCCTTCTGCACACTGCTGCGAAAGTGATTGTTCTAACACAAAAATAAGGTATATCACTCTTAGGTTCCATACTCAAGACACTTAAAGATAGAGGAAAGAGTGTTACTGGAATGTAGGAGATACTGGTTGAAAATTTAATCTATTTAAAGAATGTGAGGTGGAAGCACCTTATGATCACTGAGGCCATAAAAAGAGCTCAGTGGGTATACTTGTGGCTCAGGAAAAACTACCACAGACATATGTGTTTCCACCTCAGATGGCAAACATGTGATCATAAACTGTTAGCATAACAAGCTCACTCTTTTACATTTAAAATTCAACTTACATATGCATAGATTTCTATTTAGCTAAGTGTAGATTGGTTATGACAAGATGTTTGTTTCTCTTAGTGAGCCTTTTTACATCCTGAAAGTTGGAGAATTAAATACAGAAATGATGGAGTAATTCAAACCCATGGTGCAAACATTTGTGGAATAAGTTTTACAATCATTGGGACAATATACACATGTTTCATATTTTAAGTATTTATAATATTTAAGAGATTAGTTACATGAGGGAATATTCAATTAGATGTGCCACATCATTTAAAATTTAGGAGTTAGACTTCCTTTTAGTTGAAAAGAAAGACTCTAGGTGTTGATTGTCAGTGGTGGCTGACATCATTAAGAAAGTGAACCAAACATTACAAACTCCTGACAAAAGAATCCCCCATCACGAGGAAGAAGTCATGCATGCAGACACGCACACACACAAATTCAATCAAGCTGCTTCTATATCCGACTACTAATTTACAAGAAATGCATACAAAAGGGGAATACGTAAGCTATATTGTAGAAAAGCAATTAGCAGAATCTAGACCGTGGGCAGCTACAGGCCCCCAAACAACTTGATTTGTTCAAGAAATGAACTGCAATAAATAAAAAAAGTGATAGAGGATGAGCTTATAGCTTAAAAGAGAGCTATAAAACATGTAAGCTAACAAAGATATTAGACTTTGATTCTTATTCAAACAAACAAAAAACCCATACACAATTTAAGAGACAATAGGAAATTTGAACAATGACTTGAAGTTTTATATTAATAGATAGAGTCTATTTTTATGGATACCTACTGAAATATTTGTGTACACCCTGACTGGTGTGGCTCAGTGGATTGAGCACCAGCCTGCGAACCAAAGGGTCACCAGTTTGATTCCCAGTCAGAGCACAGAACTCTAATATCTCAAATGACTTGTTATGGTTTAATAGATTATTAAGAATCATTTACGTTCTTGGGAGGGTTTTTGCTTAGTAGAGTTATTACATTTGTTCAGTCAGGTATTTGAAATGCTTAAAAATAATGCTTAAAAATGCAATATATAAATTTTTACCTTCAATGTAAACCATGTAAGGGAATTAACTAAATTTATAAATAAAACTATTAATTTGAAAGAATTTAGTGTGAGTTGTCCAATTATTAATCAAAGATCTCCCTAAAAATAGTTACTTAAATAAAACGTACTAGCTGTATAAATAGAATAGCAAGTTATATTACGTAAATTTAAGTACTAAAAATGAATTAGGCCTCTGCGTAAACTTTAATGAATTAAATATTAATTAAGAGTATAAGGTGTAAATACCATAGACATCGAAATATACTGACTTTTACAGAATCACCCCTACAGCCCTTTCCCTGGTGTACAAGGTTTGTACCATCAGGCCTGCTCTTTTGCAGTTTTACTTCTCCTGTTTCCTCTCCCTCCATTATTTTTTTCACATTTTAATAGTGAACTGACTTACTCTGAACACTCTCTGGTTTCTTGCTCTTCCATGCTTACCCCTGTTGTTCCCCTTCTCATCCTCCCCTGCCTGTGACCCTTCCTAATCCTTAAGCTTCTCCTTAAACACTCGGTCTTCTGTGAAGTCATCCCTGACTCCCCTAAACCCACGCAGCTGCACCTTCTTTGCCATACATTGTTCCGTTGCAGTGATTACTCCGCATTACTGTAATTACAGAGAATTGACGCACGTGTCTCTTCCTGCTCTGAGACCATAAGCCCCTGGAGGAAAGAGACTGTCACTGTGTTAGTTAATTTATTAACATGACTGTCATTTTTAGTAAGCTATTAGAATAATTTCTGTCAGGTAGAGGGTTTTTTGAATGAATTAATGATCTCCTAGTAATAGTAAGAAACTAAATTAACTTTCACTATTGAAGTGAATTTATTATCATTCATGAAGAAAAATATTAAGTACAAAATACTACCAGCCTTGTAGTTTACTTGCTAAAACACTTGCATGAATAAGAAATACTGGCAAAACGAAGGCTAGCTGCCTATCACATTCATACTGACGTCTACACGTTATGCAAACCATTTGTTACTTGTAGAGCGGGTTTGCATACCTTCACTTATTCATGGACCCACCATTGTAGCCTGTAAATCTCGGTTCGTTTTATATAGGTCTGAATTCACAAACGTATAACGTGGAAGCATTGCACAGCGTGGACTAGTGATAAGAATAGGGGTGCTAGTGAAGAGTGAAAGGGAAAATGAGGAGGAGCACATGAATGTCAGGAACAAATCCAGATCAGCGGCCCCGCGTGCTCAGAAGAAGGGTTCCAGGCAGAGAGAAGAGCTCCACGGGAGCGGGAGACAGCGAAATGCGCCACAGCGCAGGGCAGGGCAAGCAACCGGAGGGAGTGGGCGGAGGGGAAGCGAAGGGCGCTTGTCGTTTGCTCCAACAGTATGCCCGGTCCAGAAGGCCTTTCCCCAGAGTTCTTGTTGTTACGCTATGGCGAGCAGAATGAAGTAGCAAGAGAAATGTTACCGCCGTCCTTGTGACTGTGCTGTCGGGAAAATAAACATTAGAGCTGTTTCCTGACTGCTACTGAGGTGAGCCTGTTGGCCTTTCGGCATCTTTACATTCATGACTCCTACTCATGACTTTAGCTTTTAAGTGTCAGTTTGTGTTTTCAAAGAAGGAAGAAATCTAAGTGGCACGTAAATCTGTGTTCTACCTGCCCTAACTGAACTGAAATCCCGTGAACGTGACTCTGGAACACGTCTTCTTCCTACGTGACATCCAATGCATAGAGAGTTAGGAAACTCCGACGGCTGCCCAAACGGAGCTAGGTAAGCCGGTGTCAGTGCGCATGCGATGTGGCAAGTCTCAAATCCAGGAGAATTTAAAGCACTTCTAATTAATAAAAAGGTTATAATGGTAAATTCTTATTTTTCCTCTAGCTTTAGAGACACACACACACAAAATCCAAACAAAGCTTAAACTGACTATGAATGACCGCAGGGAAAAACACTGTTAACCTTTCCTTTTCCCTCCTTAGTCACTTCCCATTATTTATTATTTCTTATTACCTCACTCTTCCTGTCTCATTACTATTAATAACCATGCAATTTTTTCTGTATTCCAAAGTATTCAACCATTGATTCTGCTTTCACATGAACAATTAGTCATGCTTTTAAAATTTAAATTATTTTTTAAATAGCTCAGAAAAGTGTGTGACACTGAAGATGTTGATCAGAACACTAATAACAATAAATATGCCCTTTTGATCCATTTCAGTTCCTCCTCAGACGTCTGAGTGAAATAGTAGAAACCATAACTAGCTGATTTCTGACCACTAGGTGGGGAAACAATACAATTTAAAACACCAGATAACTTTGGCCTCCACCACTTTATTTTTAAAGCTACTCCGTCTAACTTTTACCTGCCTCCAATCTTTTCCATTCCCATGGCATCCTGACCTGAATGATATAATTACAAGTGACTTCTTGGGAGAAGGCAGGTGATAAAGGCATCCTGTCTCCTGAAATTCCTTCCTCCTGAGAGATTTGTTTTCTTGCCTTAAGCAATGCAGACTCCAAGTCCTGGGGAGAATACTGAACCTTACTAGGTCATCATCCCTTTGAAAGTCGGCCCCTCCTCTGAGCACTAGTCCCAGCTGCTCTAGCTCCTGGTCCCAGGAATTCTTTCCTTTCTTTGCTATTATCATTTCCCCCTCTTTATGGGATCTTTCTCATTAGCATACAAACACACTCCTATTTCTTCCATTTTAAAATGAAAATCTTGATTCTGTTCCTTCACTGGTTACTGCCCTACGACGTCTTTGCTTCCCCTTTCTCCTTTAACATGCTGCCTACCTGTTCCTTTCCTTGCTTGCTGTTTTAAAACTCTGTTTCAGTCAGGCTTGTATCCCCCCCTCTCCAGGACCTTCCATCCGCACCGAACTGCATCATCTGCATCCTGCTCACTTGTTGGTCTTCACAGCTTCTGACACAGCCGATCACTGCTTCCTTGATCAGAATACTATCTTGTTTTTTTCCCCTAGACTTTAGGAACAACTTTATTGGTTGTTCCTTTTTATTCTCCTTCCCTGATTTTTTCTTCTCCCAGGCCCAGTAGAGTTCAAGTGTGCCAGGGCTTGTTTCTTCTCTCTAGTTATACTCACTTCCTTGGGGAATTGCAACAGTCTTGTGACTTAAGTGTGGAATATATGCCTATGACTCTCAAATTTATACTTTTAAACCAGACTCTCCAAAACTCATCACTTCTTATACCCGATTGCCTCCTCCACCTCTCCACTGGGATGTTTCAGAGACACCTTAAGCTTCACGTCGCCACACCCTGCTGACCTTCCCCACCCAAACTTGCTCCCCTGCAGCCTCTCCCACTTCAGCAGATGGGAGCATCATCCTCAGTGCTGCTCAGGCCAAAACCTGGGAGCCACCTTCAATCCTCTTTTCTTTCACATCCCGAATCCAAATTCTGTTTCAAAATATATCCAGAATCTGGACACCTCTCATGACTCCACCCTGGGTAGAGCCCCCTCGACATGTTGCCTGTGTTTGTGCAGTATCTGCCCACTTTCTCTGCTTCAATATTCACCTGCTTTCTCTTATCAAATGGCTGTTAAGGTAATTTTTTTTAAAAACACAAGTCAGGAAACATCACTATGCAACCTCTTTTTGTGGTTCCCTTTCACTCAGGAAAAGAGCCACAATCTCTATCACGTCGCACAAGGCCCTGCGCAGGCTAAGTCTTTTCCTGCTCTCCCTTCCTTTGGTCCATTCCAGCTCCTTCCTAGCCTTTGAATATTCTTGGTCTTTGTTCTGTCTGTTTTTATTGCCTGGACCTGTTTCCCCACAAATACCTGCATGCCTAACTGCCTCACTTCATGGGTCTGCTCAAGCACACCTTGCTGTTAAGGGAGCCACGCTGACCTCCGGTAAAGCTGTAAAACGCTGCCCCGCCCCCCGCCCCACCCCGTCCCACCCTCACACTGCACCACCCAGCCCTGTGCTGTTTTCTCCTACAGCAATCGATGTTTCCTAACATACTGTATCTTTTACCTGTTTATCATTTTAATTCCTTTGCTCTCTTGCCCTCGATTTATGTGGGCAGGGGCCTTTGTTTTATTCACTACTGTCTGAACTCTTACTGCAAAGGCACAGAGTAGTGGCTTAAAAAATAGTTGTTGAGTGACTGTAGAATAATCTCTTTGATCTTGACTTGAGAGCAGCCACTGGTTGGATAAGAGAGGAACGGCGTTTGCAGCCAAGGGTGGGAGCACCTGGGACACACCCAGGTGTATGTTTGAAGGGTGGTGTTGTGAAGTGCCGAAACACCCATATCTCACCATTTTACTTAAAGATCAAGCTATTAATTTACCTTCTGCATTACATATAAAATTTTGAGCCAGACTATCAAGATCCATTTTGCTTTCATTTCCTCTTTGTGTCTTATCTAGCTTCCTCTACTTGGGGGAAAGTTTCTAACCGAGATATTTCTTCATTTTGGAATTTGCTTGAGCTCTCTGAAGAGAACCCAGGAGTTTTCATTATATACCACATTTTTATTTTTGAAAAAATATTATCTCATAGATGTGCTTTAGCTTTCATTCCCTCTATTGTCTCCACTTACCAATCAATTTTCAGATACTCCAATTATAGTTGATCTAGGCAATATAACACCTAAGACTCTTGTTCCTCTCCCTCTTTCTTTGGAGAGTATGCAATTTGTGGAGTTGACAACTCTTAGATGAATCAGACTTTCCAATTAGAAGTCCTTAATAAGATGGAAACAGGGGTGAGGTAAAGTTTATTGCAGTTGGTGGTTTTTGCTATGCTTTCTTCAAATAAGAATTTGAGCCTAGCTGGTCTGTAGGCCCTTTCAACTTCCCAAGAATTCCCTGCAAAGCTGGGAAACCAAGCAGCATCCCTATGAAGTAGCTGTATAGGCTAAAGGGCTATTTTTGAAATCCTTTCTTCCTTCCACAACTTTTTACTCCACACCTCACCATAATGGATTCTAGGCAGGAGGTTTGCAGAAAAGAGTTAACACAGCAGGCCCGAAACTGTTATATTTAGAAGATCCTTCTACCAAGGTTGGCCCTTGGCTTGCACTCTGATATGAAAAGTTGCCTAATTGCTAAGAGTGGTTTGCCACTCCTCGACTGTGTACACAATGTGATTTATGATGAACATCCGCTTTTTTCTAGAAGTCCGGTATTTTGGAAGTTGCTAGGTAGCAGGTGCCTATGTGACTAGCTCTCAGTAAAAACCTGTCTAACAGGCTTTCTGGGGGAGCAGCATCACACACGCATTGCATCTCCACAGCTGGGGGCAAGAGCACCCCCAGTGTGTCTGTTCCGAGCCTTAGAAGGAGAGTGTCACCATCGGAAGCCCTAGCTGTCAGCACCACTGTAGGGAGAGTCTGTGGTCCCGTTAGAAAATCACCAAACATTTAAGGTCTTGGGGATCCGCAGGCAGCAGGAATGGTGCCAAATACTCCTTCTCTCCCCAATTTCTTTGATCAAACTCATGTACTGGTCTTCATGGCTTGAAAATGTTCAGGAATTCATGCTCAAGGTATTTATTGTGATTTCTCACTAGAATTACACAGAGTCCAGAAGACTAACTGAAGCCTGTCTCTGGGATAAGGTTGCACAATAAAATTCAAAATGCTTAGTGTGAAATCTAGTAGGTTAAATTTATCAAAATAGGAAAGAAATTAGGAAAAAGAAACAGGATTAATACATGTGAAAGGACAATAATTCACACAAAAATGAGGTGTATTGGAGAACACATAGTAATTAGTTATTTTAATGAAACTAATATTTATCGAGCATTTATATGTCAGTAGGCAGATGGCTTACCCTCCTATTTGGTAGCTGCATATCATGGGGTATTGCAGACTTTAAATGAACATTTATAGACTCACAAGTTTGGAAGGGTGTGCAGTTAACATGGACACACACTGTAGGCCATACAGAAGATACCGCTCGCCACTAAGCCCTTCCAGCACCTTCTGGTTCCTGTCTTCACATCCTCCCCAAAGCATAATAAGGTGAAACGCACCGGAGGTTACTCCTGACTGATGCGTTTGCAACCCCTGCTCTCAACTGTAACCTTCAAAATTTAGAGAAAACTGTCAATCAGATTAACAGATTCTATTATATGGGTTGCAGATATTAAGACTTTGAATGTAAAGAACATCAATCTGGTAGGGGTTTAAAGTGAAGGGAAAACAAACTGTAGTTAAATATTTGGGGATATTAATTATTTGTGGTACAGGAGAATCATGGACCACAAACAGCAATTTTATAGAAGAAGAAAGGGAAAATCTAGCCCCACTGGCCGAAGGAGGCAGGCTTGCCACTGACTGAATACTTCTTTCCAAAACAACATTGTGTTCTATTCCAATCTTCCACTTGCTCCTCCCCCTCCCTCCACCACACACACACTCATCCTGGTAAATCATGGATGAAGAGCCTGTACGGAAACCCATGTAGTTTTAACATTTCTAAAAAGTACCATACAAGAAAGTTTAAGCTTGAATAAAAGTTTCTAGGTTTTTAAGACAGCCCCGAATCTGAAGAACGGGAGAAAACCTGCTTTACTTTGGACTCAGACTGACGTTGGCTCAAATATCTATTCTACTCTTGCATGATCTTGGAGAAGCTACGGAGCCTCTGCAGAGTTCCATTTGCTCACCTGCGAAATGATGAAATGTTACACATTCGATAAGATTATAGGGAGTCCGTACGTAACATGCCCAGCACACCACAGGCTGTCAGTAAAACACAGTGGGGTGGTGGTGGTGGTAACGGCGGTGGTGATGCTGCAGTGATGATGGGAACGATGGTGGTGGAGGTGATGGTGCTGACCTGCATTGGGCAGCGGAAATTTTCTTCTACCAAACACCTAAGGGGAAAACTACTGCAAACACAGATAATCAAGAGTGGCTGCAGGTGCTGGAGGTAGCAGAGCAGCCTGCTTAGACACCCTGCCTCCCCCAGTGGTCCACTGCTGGGACCCCACCAGTTTACCGCGGAACCCTGAGCACTCAGCCAGGCACAGTCTGGAAATCCATGGCAAGAGGCTGACAAAGACATGACAAGATAACCTTTTGCTTACTTTAGATCTGGAGGAGGTTTAATGTTTCTGGGAGGTAGACTTGGGACTGGCGGTTGTGTTGGGTGAGAAGCTGGCAAGGGCGGTTGGCTGGCGGGATGGGACGGCGGAGGCGGTGGTATGGAAGTTGCTGAGTAAGGTGTTTGGCCTTTGCTGGTACCTAAAAAGCAAAATAAACAACACCATGAGTTAAGATGTGTTTTCAAAGCACAAGAAATGGTTACTCCATTATGTAGAAATAAGAATTTTAAATATAAAATGTAAGAAATGCATCCGAAGTTGAATTAACGCTTTGGAGAGTCTAATATTCTAAGTATCATGGGACATGGCATTTTTAATGCTCCATTTCTTTTATTTTTTCAGCCTTATTGAGGTATAATTGACAAATAAAATTGTGAGATATTTAAGGGTACAACATAATAATTTTATATACCTATATATTGTTTAAGGATTCCTTCCATGAGTTAATTAACACATCCATCACCTCACATGCTTACTTTTTGTGGGGGGAGGGGAAGAATATTTATGGTCTATTCTAGCAGATTTCAATCACACAATACAATGTTACTAACTATAGACACCATGTTAAATGTTAGATCATCAAAGTTTACACATCTTTTTAAAAAGATTTTATTTATTTATTTTTAGAGAGAGGGGAAAGGAAGGAGAGAGGGAGAGAAATATCAATGCGTGGTTGCCTCTCACATGCCCCCCACTGGGGACCTGGCATGCAACCCAGGCATGTGCCCTGACTGGGAATCAAACCGGCAACCGTTGGTCGGCAGCCCATGCTCAATCCGCTGAGCTACACTTGCTAGAGCCAAACTTTATACATCTTATAACAGAGTTTGCACCCTTTTACCTACCTCTCCCTATTTCCTTTGCCCTTAGGCCTTGGCATCCACTTTTCTACTTTATTTTGATGAGTTCAACTTTGTTTTTAAGATTATGCACATAAGTCATATGTTGCAATATTTATCTTTTTCTGGCTGATTTTACTTAGCGTAATGCCTTCCAGATTCATCCGCACTGTCACCAATAACAGGATTTCCATTCTTTAAGGCTGAATGACATTCCACCATATGTATTTACCACATTCTCTTTACCCATTCATCTGTTCTTGGACACTTAGCTCGTTTCCATACCGTGGCTGTCGCGAATAATGCGGCTGTGAACAGGAGTGGACAGCGACCTCTGTGAGGCAGCGCCTTCGTGTCCTTCGTGCAGATACCCAGCAGTAGCAGTGCCGGTCACAAGGAGGGTCTAACAGTATCTCCTCGCGGAAATGCCACAGTTTTCCATAGTGGATGCACCGACAACGCGCACACGTTCCCTTTTCTCCACTTCCCGGCATTTTCCATCTCATGTCTTTTTTTTTATGACACCCAATCTAACAAGTGGGAGGTGATATTTCACTGTGCTTTTGATTTGCATTTCCCTGATGATTACTTGCTAAATGTTCCATTTCTTGAGGTAGACAAATTCTTTGAATTTAATTCCTACTCTTAAAAATATCTTTTTACCTTGTTTAGGGAAACCTTAAAAATGATTAAATCTATATGTAGAGTATATGAATGTAGTATTTAATAATAAAAAGTAAACAAACCAAAGGAAATTCTCTTACTTTTATAAACCTTAGTTTTAATATTATGGATTTTGTGAAGAAGCCTATATCAACTTTAATGTCACATTCTTTGTTTTACAGATGTTGATTATTTTCCATCACTTTATACCACAGAGGTTTAGCTTTTTTGTCTGTTTTCATAGATAACACATTTTTAGCTGTTTTTGATGATCTCCTTGAATCTTTAATGAGAAGTACATTTTGTTTGAGGTGTGATTTTTAAACATTGAAACCTGCTAAAAATCTCACAAGCAAATCATATGTATTGCAGAAATTATAACATGGGACAAGGAACACTAAATATATATGAATTACCTATAATTCCATCACCAAGCAGTAACTACTGAGTTATATGTATTTTAAAACATTTTAGGGCAAATATGTACTTTTATGAGAGGGGAGCAAAATGAGAGCATTTTGCTATTTTGCTATCAGCTTTTTATTTTTCTCAATATTCTTAAATATCTTTTCAGGTTAATACAAATATAATTTTAAGTTATTAAACTATTGTTTTTCATGTAGGTCCACCATGATTTAAAAAACAGAGCTCTAATATTAGATATTGATATAATTCTTTTTTTTTTTTGCTTTAATAATAAATAGCTTAGTCTTTTTGCTTTTTTTTAGAGTTTTTTTTTTTTTTTTTTTTTTTTTTTTTTTTTTTTTTTTTTTTTTTTTTTTTTTTTTTTTTTTTTTTTTTTTTTTTTTTTTTTTTTTTTTTTTTTTTTTTTTTTTTTTTTTTTTTTTTTTTTTTTTTTAGGATAAACTCCATTAAGAAGAAATGCTGGGCCAAACAACATTTTTAAGGCTTTTTATTTATTTATTTTTTTACAAAATATCAAATTATCTCCCAGAGACATACCAACTGAAAGGTTCCTCTGTTGGGATGAGAGAGCTCATTTTCATTCATTTTGCCAACATTGGCATTTTTGTTTTGGATCTTTGACAATATTATGGAAAAATTCTACCTTTCTTGTTTTAATTTCATTTTTATCAAACAAATACATGCTCAGGAATTGGCAAGCCAGTGACCAACAAACAACAGCACCTCCAACATTTGAGATGTTTCTTTTGCATTTATATACGTATATACTGTTTGATTCATGATTTTTAAAAATATTATTGACTTTCTGTTTAATAGATGTGGATTTTTGCTTTCCTTCCTTTTCGTTTCCAATAGAGCAAGGGCATGACTTTTCTAAAAAATTAAATTTGTATTGATTATTTTCATTACCATGACTAGGCAAATATTGTTCTTTGCTGAGTCAGGTAGTATACCACACTATAATTTTCCTTCTCAGTCAACTTACTCTTTTCTTAGAGTCAGTTTGTCATTTTCAAAGTTTTCTTTGGAACTCTTCTCACAATATCCAATAGTTTGTAAAATACCTTTAAGCACTTTCTACAAAATTAAACCTGTCATTTAGTTGACCGCTTCCAACATATTGCCTCTTTCCATTTGCTCTAATTTGGTCTGGTTGCTTTTAAGGGCTGTCGCACAGCTGTGGCCCTGGGATTTCTTTTTGCCAGTGTCATGGCTCTGGTGCGCTGAGAGGATCCACTGTGACAAAGAGTGCCAGCTCTGGAGCCCGAGTGCCTGGGTTCGAATTCTGGCCTCACCATGCACCTGTGGGGTGACTCAGTTAAGTAACTTTCTGGGCTCCTCCGTAACACAGATAATAATGCCACCCCGTAGGGTTGTGGTGGGGACTTAACATGTGTAAAGCACTTGGGATCATACCTGGCATATAATGAGTTCAACATTTTATTTTTCCCTTAACAAGTATTCATTGAACATCTACCATGTGTGAACCTCTGTTCTAGGCACTAGGGACACAACAGAGAGATAACACATCAAAAATTTTCCTCTTATGGATTTGGGAGATAGATACTAAGTAAATGAAGTCAAGTGAAACACATGTGAAATTGTCATGAGAAATTCTCTGAATGGTGGAAAGTTACATCACAATGTACTACGGCATCTCTTCCCAACTTTGCATTCACGGGTCATGTAACATGGAGTTACTACAAGTGTATTAAACTTTGGCATGATGAGAATATTTTTGTTCTAAAAGCCAGCGAGAACTACAAGTTTGAGCTTGCTTTATTGTTTTATTGATTATTAAACTTAAAAAAGCCATAGAGAAACTGCTGATAATGCAGATTAAACTTAAAAGTGTGTTGTTTCTGTAGATATTACATTGTGAGTAGTATACACCATTGAGGACATATTTCCCAGTATTTGAAAACTATTATACAATTTAGCAAAGCAGTTGCTTGATCATGGGGAAGTGAGTGAAGTTCTGACATATGTCTTTGTTGTTTCACACTCGTCTTGTTAGCATAAGTAAAAATGTCAATCAATATTCAGGTCAGAGCTACTCTCCTTCATTAACTACAACCACAGGTTGGCTACAGATATAAACATCAACAATGGCTATAAGGAGTTTTCAATAAAGAGTACTGGATATTTTATTATTTGTACATTGTATGTTATACACACTTTATATCAATAAAATTTAATGTATGTATGTATATGTATAGTACACACACACACTGTTTTTCCTGGAGAACTTGTTCAACATTTAGCAGCATACCATTGCTTCTGTCTAAAATAGGTCTGGTGGTGAATGGGACCACTTGTCTCTGTACCCACCTCCTTGACTTTGACCCTCGGTCTGTCTGTCAGCCCCCCATTCACTTTCCAATTTCACATGTTATGCTGAGGAATTATGCCTGTTGCTTGGTCTTCCTGAACGTGGAGTTTATATTGCTTATCTCTTTTATTTTGGGGCAATTTTTTGAAAACGATAGGGGTGGCCTCTTGAAAAATATTTCGTTTTAATTTTACATGTTGGAGCACTAGGGAGGTCAATTTTTTCATCTTCATAACCATTTTTCATTTTCATTGTATTATCTATTCAAATTCTTTGCCTATTTTAAAAATAGCATTTCCTTTTTCTTACTGGTTTATGAAACCTCTTTATCAAGATCTTAATCATTTTGCTTCTCACATGGACAAACTAGACATAATAATTTGGCTGCTTTGGCTCCTGCTTCTGCATGTCCATGCCAAAAACAAACAAACAAACAAACAAACAAAATACTCAAACCAACAACAAAACACTTTGCCACAACCAATCAAACCTTCAAAATTTTCAAAACCTTTAAAGGAAATGTGGTGCTTTACAGTAAATTTCCTTAATGAGCCAATGGCAGGCTTTTCAATGGCGTATCACCACATTTTGTTGTGTATCATGCATGCTCACATTTTTGGCCCAAACATTCAGGAAAAAAGTCCTTCATTTTAATTTTTAAATTCAATTATTTATTTATATTTAGACACTTTTTTGTATTAATAAAGTGTATTATTATGCAGACACTGTTATTACTTCCTAGAGTTACACTTTTAACACATAAGCATAAATAAAAGAATTAAAAACATTTATATAGATACTGAATTAGTACTACCCATGTATAATGCACATCCTTATTTTTCCCTCAAAAATTTGGGCAAAAGGTGCTCATTATACCTGACAAAATATGGGTATACAAAAAGCTTCCTAATTCTGAATTCCTTTTAGATATTTCTGCCTCTTTCCAAAGTGTTTCTTTCACTGAAGGTAATAAAAATATTACCTTCTGTCCTCACTGTCACAGTCCTCTTCTTGGAGCTTTACTTAGAGTTGGCTCAGGTCTGTGCTCCTGACTCGGGCCCTCCCTGCTGGGTGCGTTCTCAGAGGGACAGCTCCTGGCCTCTGGCCGCTATGTTTTGGGGGAGTTGAGGTAGGAGGAATGAGTTCCCTCATAAATCTGATATGTAAAAATTTCCAGCTGCTGCTATTTGTATTAGAAATGTTCTATCCGTTTCATTTTTGTTGTAAGTGAAGTTCCCTTTTTTGATATATAGGACTTACTACTTTTTCTCTAAATCAATGAATAAATTCTTTTATGTGTAATTTCTATCACTAGTGTTACATTTAGAAAGGTCTTTCCTACTCCGAGAACATATAATTATCCACCTTCTCTTTTCTCCTACTTCTCTTGGCTTTATCTATTTATTTACATTTAACTGCTTAAAACTCTTAGTAATTTATTTTGGAGTCAGACTCAAGAGCAGGATCCATTTTTACGGTTTTTCTTATTATTGTGCTTAAATCCTTTACCCAATGTCCAAGTGCCATTTAGCTATTACTTACTGATTTGAAATGCCTCTTGTCTTATGGAATAACTACTTAAAGTCCTATTGGATTTGACAGATAAAAATGATATCTTGTTATTTTAATGTATAAATAATGTGATTTGATGGACTTATAAGTGATTTGATAGCTGTACACAAAGAGAATGACACACTGTGAGTGGATGTTATAAACCATCATCAAACTAGACATAAAAAATGTTTGTTAGCCATTTGTGACATCTTTTCATGAAAAAAATTGGCAAGCAGGAGGTGATGCCACAGGAGAATAACCTAAGGGATGGAGATGAGAAACTGTAGATAAGGTGTGGGGAACGATGAACTGCAAACACTAAAGACCGGCTTGCCCCAACCCACTTGCATTGTCACCTTTGCATGGACTCATGGGATGGTCTGCGTGGGCATCTGCGGTGCAGCCCTGCTGCCGTGCTTGTGTCTGCCCTCCCTGTCCGAACTGTACTAACCGCGGCTCCTGGGAAGGGTATGCTAGCTTCTCCACGGGACCGGGAGCTCTCGGGGGTCCTCCTGGGCTGCAGGCAGCCACCTGGCCCCCACCAGGGGAGGGCTTGCCTGACAGTGCAGCAGAACCAGTAGACAGCAGGGCTGAGTGGTGGAGGGGGACTGATTGGAATTTTAAATAAATCACCTTTGAAAAATTGTTAGAGATAATTTGGAAGGCTTAATGGGGCTCTAAACTAATTGTGTGTGTCCTGCTCCTCATCAAGTTTGGGAGAATATATGCCGAAATCTTCCTGCGCTCCACTAGTATTAAGGACATTTTGCTTTGCAAAGTCTCTGGTCGCTTTCAAATACTACAAGGAATGTATTTGCATGTATACAAAATAATTCTGAGAAAAAGCACTTTAGTTTTTCAGGGGAAAAATAGGTAGACTTACATGAATGTAAAATGATTGGTTCTAAAATCTCAATCCAGACTTTTTAAAGTATGCCAAATATAATTAGGAATACTGGAATTCTCAAAAGCAAAAATCTAATCTGTGGTGAGGAAAAGGGGGGTGGATTATAATAAAATAAGTAAAAAAGAAGCAGAAAGAATAAATCTATAGGGAATTTCTGAGATTAATGGTAATAATGTAAAATAAACACTTTTTGCCAGGTACCACTCTAGGCATTTTGCTAATGTAGTCTTATTTAATGTTCATAATAAGGCTAGGGGTATATATAATTATTTAAATTCTCTTCAATAGTTAAGAAAACTATCCAAGTTCAGGGAGTTTATAAGTAATAAAAGTGGGGGTCAAACTCAGCCAGAATTTAAACCCTAGTCAATTTCTTACGATATCTTGCCTTTTTGGCTATTTTGCTGCTCCTCAAAGTGATGAAATGAAATTACTGATAAAGTCAAATGGACACACTAACATGCTTTTCTAAAATCTCAGTGTAAGTCCAGCTTTTCCAATGGGTACTTTTCCTCTCCGTGCGACTTTGTAAGACTTTTCAGTTTCAGGCAGAGCAGAACGGACTCTGGAGGATGTAAAATAAGTCTCAAGCATATATGGACATATATGGGTGTTTTAGATGTTGAATTTATAACTTACATCAGAAT
This sequence comes from Anoura caudifer, assembly GCA_004027475.1. NCBI lineage: Eukaryota > Metazoa > Chordata > Mammalia > Chiroptera > Phyllostomidae > Anoura > Anoura caudifer. The sequence continues at coordinate 150,012 of PVKU01002805.1, read as the reverse complement.
TTGATTTTGGAAGACAGATAGCAGGAAAGTAGACATTTAGGAGCTGGTGAAAAATGGTCCCCAGAGATGCAGGACTGATGTGAGCTGGCAGGGAAAACAGTCTCAAGAAATGGAATTTGAAATAAAGTCATGAGGGTTCTGACTTCTGGCCAAGATGGAGGCGTAGGTGGACACACTGTGCCTCCTCGCACAACCAAAATTAAGGACAACAAAGATTTAGAAACAAGAAAATAATCAGAACTGAAAGAAAAATTGAACTGTATCCATAAGAGGGGCGGAATCACAGCAGGAGGAGGCAGAGGTTGGTGGACCTGGGCACGCAGGCAACTGCTGGCAGACCAGCTGGCAGGTGGCGGCTAGCAGGCCCCAGGTACAAGGCGGCTGGCTGACCAGGTGGTCCCACATTCACACACAGATATTCCAGGCGAAAACGGGGAACAAGACAGAACTTGCAACTCAGGGCTGGGAAATAAAACCCTAAAACACCGAGACCTGGCCCCGATGAACAGCATCACAACCCAGCAACTGGGCTGCCAGCCCAGACCAGACTAACAAAAAAAACAAAAACGAAACAAAACAAAAAAAAGGCTCAAACGGGAGAACAAATCAAAGCTCCAGAGCCAATTCATCTAAGCAACCAAGAAATAGCCAACCTATCAGATGCACAGTTCAAAGCACTGGTGGTAAGGATGCTCACAGAATTGGTTGATTTTGCTCACAAATTAGATGAAAAAATGAAGGCCACAATAAGTGAAATGAAGAAAAATGAACAGGGAACCACTAGAGATGGGAGGAAAACTGGGACTCAAATCAGTGGAGTGGACCAGAAGGAAGAAAGAAACAACCAAACAGAAAAGAGGGAAGAAACAAGAATTCAAAAAATGAGGAGAGGCTTAGGAACCTCCAGGACATCTTTAAACATCCCAACATCCGAATTATAGGGGTACCAGAAGGGGAAGAGGAAGAGCAACAAGTGGAAAACGTATTTGAACAAATAATAAAGGAGAACTTCCCCAATCTGGCAAAGGAAATAGACTTCCAGGAAGTCCAGGAAGCTCAGAGAGTCCCAAAGAAGTTGGACCCAAGGAGGAACACACCAAGGCACATTAGCCAAGATTAAAATGAAGGAGAGAATTCTAGAAGCAGCAAGGGATAAAGGCAGAGTCACCTACAAAGGAGTTCCCATCAGACTGTCAGCTGATTTCTCAAAAGAGACCTTGCAGGCAAGAAGGGGCTGGAAAGAGGTATTCCAAGTCATGAAAGTCAAGGACCTACATCCAAGATTGCTCTATCCAGTGAAGCTGTCATTTAGAATGGAAGGGAAGATAAAGCACTTCTCAGATAAGGTCAAGTTAAAGGAGTTCATCATCACCAAGCCCTTATTATATGAAATGTTAAAGGGACTTATCTAAGAAAAAGAAGATAAAAAATAGGATGGCAAAAAGACAGCGAACTCACAAATATTAACAACCACAGCTAAAACAAAAGCAAACTAAGCAAACGACTAGAACAGGAGCAGAAACACAGAAATGGAGATCACATGGAGGGCTAGCAACAGGGGAGTGGTAGGAGGAGAGAGGGGGAAAAGGTACAGAGAATAAGTAGCATAGACAGTGGGTAGAAAATGGACAGGAGGAGGGCAAGAATAGTGTGGGAAATGTAGAAGCTAAAGAACTTATGACACATGGACATGAACTAAAGGGGGGAATGTGGATGGGAGGGGGTGTGTAGGGAGGAGGGGAATGATGGGGAGAAATGGGACAGCTGTGATAGCATAATCAATAAAATATAATTAAAAAAGAAATAAAGTAATGAAAGAACTTAGAAGATATAATATAAATAAAATGGCAAACAACAAGTTTAGAGTTTAGCTGGCATCAAGAATTAGGGACTGCCCTGACTGGTATGGGTCATGGGTTTGATTCCCACTCAGGGCACATACCTGGGTTGTGGGTTTGGTCCCGGTTGGGGCGTCTGTCAGGGGCAACCGATTGATGTTTCTCTCTCACATCGGTGTTTCTCTCCCTCTCTTTCTCCCTCCCCTCTCTCTAAAAGTAAATAAATAAATTCTTTAACAAAAAAGAATTATGGATAAAAATTGAGAGATAATACCTCAAACTGATCAAGCTCATCAGGGAGCATTGCTGGTGGTTTAAAAATGCTGAATGAAAAGACCACTTGGAATTCCTTCCTCAAAAATGACAGCATTGGGCCCCAGAGCAGTGAACAGAGCTGGGCCCCTGGACAGCACAAGATGGCTCAGTGACAGTGAACTAGTCACGTAGATTTGCAATTTACTGCCCACTCTGTTCTCAAGTCAGATCCAGGAACTGTTTTTGAGGGCATTTTAACAGTAGTTTGAGAGTTCAGGAGGAACCTGGGGGCAGAAGCAGCTTTCCTCTACTGTTCAAAGTTCTTTCAGCTGGTCTCACCATAAAATCTGCACAAAACAAACTAACAAGAGACAACCAAATTCCATCGCAAATGTGATGGGATCCCTGCATGGGAACCGCACATACAGGAGAAGTTCAGAGACAGGAAAGAAAAACGAGGTGAACATGACCTTCCGATTTAAGGATGAGGTCAGGTCCCTAGGAGGTTCTGAGGGCAGGATGGTCATTTACAAGACACTAATTAGAGCAGATGTTCAGTAATTAGGAGTTTGCCCTGCGTTATAGACAGGCCATCAAAAGTTATTTCTGTTGATAACATCAGATAACTTGTTTAAATTAGAAGCTAATTTAAATTCTTTAAGGGAGAGATAAAAGTTTCCCTTGTGCCTACAGGGTCTTGATTAGCTTTAGCTCAAAATAATTTGCACACCGAGGTGCCATGCCCGGGAGACCTTTCCTGAACCCTGCAAGGAGATGCTGGGCAGTTTGCTGAAAAAGCCAAGTGGGAGCTTGACTTACATTTTGCTGTAACATCTGAACTTTCACGAGACACATAATAATTTTAATAATATAATTCATAATTATAATAAAAATGTGACTAAAGGCAAAAATAAGAGAGAACTGACTGTACTTCTGTTAGGGAACAGTTCATACTGGCTACGGGAAAAAAATGAGGTAGGCTGGGAAGGAAGGGCAGAGAAATTGCAAAACCTTGTAGACACGCAAACAGCTCTCAAGAATCTGGAAAGTTAACAGCCTCTGATTGAAACTTTTCATCCTCTTTCATTTTGGAAGCTCAGAAGGGGCTTTGCACAAGTCACGTGCCTTGGCTCAGGCGCGCCCGGATGGGTGGAACTGCAGGGCTGTTTTATGAGGAGGAAAGGACTAGGAGGGGCCCTCCATGAGTCAGTGGGACCCGGGAGTTATCTGGCCCTGCCCCAGGGTGACACCAGATTCCCTGAAACACAGACTCCTCAAAGTGATGGCATTTTGCCAGCACCTAAAACTCTATAAACAGAGAACTAGAATTGAAGGAAAAGAAAAGAAGGAATGAGGAGAAGCGGAAGGGGTGATTAATGAACACACAATCAAGGTGCCATACATACTCACTGGAAAAGGAAATTGTATTATTTCACAATCTTGGCACTTTAGATTTTTCTGCAAACCACATACTGGTTCTAGACATTGTCACGATACTCTCGTAACACAGAGATCTGTGAGGACCCAGGAGATCTGCCCTGTAGATTCTGACGTTTATGACCTTTGACTAAGAAGGTACCTAGAGCCTTCACATCACAGGGGTCTAAGGAGCATCCAGAATTGTGGTTCTCAATTTCCCTTTGAATCTCTGGATTCCTTGACCAAACCAAAGGCATTGTATCATATTGCCCTGGTTTTGTTGGGATGTCTTAGAATGAGGGCAGGTGTTAGAAAACTTCGATTTTTACCACCAGCTCTATCAGCAAAGAGCTCTTTGTCTTTGGCAAATCAGTTAACCTCCCTGTGATTTAGTTTTTCCATCTGTCAAGTGGCAGTAATAGGATTCCAGCCAGTTCTCAGGCATTTAAGGATTAGCAGAGCTGATATACATGAAAGTATCTTGGAAAGTCTGAAGCATTGCATACACATAAATGATGATCAGAGAAAGGGGCACTGCAAATAGAATTATTATTAAGTTATCCTGACTTAAACTATTTTGAAGTCATTTGTATATTTATTCCCTGGGAATTGTGCCTGCCCTTGGATTTAGTCATTGAACTGGCAACTCGAGGCATAGACTTTTAGCTTCCCCGGGTCTGCATGGTGTTTCTGGAGTCTGGACTGGTGAACTCCGCATTCAGTAACTTGTACAACAGTAGAAGGGCACCCATCATGGAATCCCTAGCACACTCACTCACACCTGATGACACACGGGCTTCCTCAGGACTGAGTCTCACGGAGATCTTATCACATTTACCATAATGGATGGTTCAACCCACGTTCCCGAGCCGTATCCATGCCTCCCTTGCCCACCGCGGATAGCCTCGCCTATCATTTTACTACGCACATGGACAGCATGCCACCCGACCACCCTCCCCTACCCTTCGTTCTAACTTAAAACCTCCTTATGTCTTGTTCTCCCTGCTTCCTTTTCCCTGATTCACTGGGAAAATGTCATTCCTTGTTACCTGCATGAACGGGCATTCTTGGTTCTTATCCATGCCCACTTCCTTACAGATGCTCCTTAATAACACCTTCCCTTGCATCAAGCAAGAAACATTTAGTGAGCACTTACTATGTGCTCTGGACTGTGTGTTTCATCCTTTAAGATGCATTTCCCATTTTAAATATGGTCTGAGTTCCTCTCCTCTAAAGCACAGGCGGCAAACACAGGGCCTGCAGGCCGAATCCAGCCCAGTGCCTTGTTTCTACCTGGTGGCAGCACCGAGCTCTCGCTTAACTGTTAAGGAGTAGGTACATTTATACCGTCCTAAAACTACTTTTGGCCCTTTGAAGGCAACTGTGAGGCTGATGTGGCCCCTGGTGAAAATGAATTTGACACCCCTCTTCTAAAGGAACACAACAATATCCTTTTTTACCCTGTCCCTCACTCTAGCCATGAGCTACTTTGTCTCCTTCCCTTAAGAGCCAAACTTTTTGGAAAAAAATCTATATTTGCCACTTCTATATCTTTAAAAAAAATCTATTGAATTTAGACAGAGAGAGGAAGGGAGAAAGAGAAACATTGATTTTTCCACTCATTTATGCATTCATTTGTTGCTTCTTACATGTGCCCTAACTGGGGATTGAACCTGCAACCTTAGTGTATCAGGATGATGCTCTAACCAAATGAGCTACCCAGCCAGGGCCTGCCACTTTTATATCTTTATTGTACTTGGTGGCTTCATGGCAGAATAAAGAAAGAAAGGGTTGTGGGACAGATAAGCTTCGGTTTGAATTCAGGCTCCACCACTCCTGCCTTAACCTTCAGTTGTTTATTACTCAATTTGCGACCCTGAGTAAGCTGCCTAACTTCCCCAAGTCTTCATTTTTTTCATCTGTGAAATGGTCATACACACCCACCCTGCAGAAGCAACGGACACATTCCGGCTCTCAACAAATGTTCCTACCCCCCTTAGCTATCACTTGGTCTGGCTGCATCACTGATACAGCCGTCTTCCCGCCTCGACTGTACAAATCAATTAACCAGCCGAACAAAAAACCTTTTCCCCAGACCAGTCCTGCCCAATACTGGTTCCGTTAGAGTGTCTCAGAATGGTTTAAGAATGAGGAAGTTTAACTTTCAGTCCATCCCATTAGGTACCAAAACAAGCATTACTTTTGCTTTCTTGATTCCTAAACAAACCAGGAGCAATTTTAACCTGGGAAATAGCATGGTTTGATAGAAAGAATACTCACATTGGCGTCATTCAGACCTGGGTTTGACTCCTGACCTCACTCTGCAGTAACACTAGGACACTGGGTATTTATTTTGCTTCTCTGGGTTTCATGTTTCCTGCTTGTGAAAATGCGACTTCTGATCCCTAACTTTCAGGACGACTATGAGAATGATAAATAATGTGTGCACCTGGCCCGCATATCGTTGGTGTTGTACTTATGAGTTATCCCCGAACCTGACCCTGTGTTCTTAATGGAACAGGCCCTTATCAAGCTCTCAGGACACACAGCCTTCTATCTCTGCAGAAAGACTGAGATGATCCTACTTTTAATAAGTTAAACACCTTTTTCCCCCTAAACCGCCGCTTGTGCCTGAAACACGCTATTTGCCGCACACTCTGCGGCAGGCGGGCTCTGCAGAGCGGTGGGCCCTTGCAGGTGCAGTGTGACCGGCTGTCCTGTGTCCCTCAGTAGGACTGCCCGTGCAGCCCAGCGCTCTTCGGAGAGCTTTCCCTCGTCTGTGTACAGAGCACTCACATGTGGTTTCTTATACTAATTTTATTTTTTAAAAAATTCCCATAAACTACTTTTCCGTTTATTTATTCATTTTCTTCCGAGTTAAATGGTAACCTTCTAAAGGCAAGTCTAATGTGTCAGCATCAGGCCCCAGTGCTCAGTGTCTGTCATACATAGTAGGGCGTTTACTGCCTTATTGATTTGGACTTTCTTGTTCCGTTCAGAGGAAAAAAACTAATTTAAGATATTTCGTTACAAGATAAATATGTACATAGTAAAACATTTAAGGAAAGAGGGAATCCTGGAATGAAAATCTAACCGTTAGAGCCCATATCCTGGTTCCTACCCTCAAAAGATATTTCATCTGTTATTATTTTTTTTACACAAATGGGACCATAGTAATACATTATTCTGTACTTTGCTTTCTTAATTTTAAGAATAAATTGTTTAATATTTTTACAAGTAGGGTGATCAGTTTTTGTTCAGAGCTGTGGAGGTCTCTAGTGCCTGGATTTACTATAATTTATTTGGTCAGCCCTGTCACTGATACAAATTTAGATTATTTTTAGTAGCTTTATCAAGATACAATTTACACAAAGAAGCTGGTTTAAAGTGCACAATTCATTGGCAGTGTACTTACAATCATGCAGCCTGCGTCAAACCCAGTTTTAGAACGCATGAATCATCACAAAAATAGAGCCTGAACCTATTAATGGTCAGCAACCACTCCCGGCTGCTGTCTTCTGTCTCCCTCCCTTGGGCAACCACTAACCTGCTTTTCGTCTTTATAGATTTGTCTGTTGTGGACATTTCGTATTAACAGAATCATACGATATGTGGCTTTTTGTGACTGGTTGCTTTCACTTAGTTGTTTTTGCAGTTTAATCGTGTTTTAAGCAGATATTGGTACTTTATGTTTTTTAAAGGCTGAATTAGAGCCTGCTGTGTGAGTACCACATCCCGCTGTCCATTCATCCGTTGGTGGGTGTTAGACTTGTTGCCAGTTTTCAGCTATTGCAGAGAACGCTTGTACGTCCATCCTGTTCATGTCTGTGCGTAGATATAAGTTTTCATTTTTCTTGAATATATGCCCAGAGCGGAATTGCTAGGTAACCCCATGCTTAACTTCTGATAAACTATAGGTTGTTTCTAATATTTTTATGTTTTTGGATTATTCATCATGATTATGCAATTATTCTTGTACTCATTCCTTTGACCGTAAATATAAATACATTTTAGAATAAATTCAAGAACGTGAAACTGGTAGGTCAAAAGAACCAACATGAAAACATTTTGGGAAATAATGCCATTTTGTGAGATTTTATCCATTTGTATGTCATTTACCACAAAAGGCAAATACCAGTTTTACCATAATCTCACCAACATTGCGCATTGTTATACTTCTTTAGTTTTAACCGTTCCTATGGGCAAAAAATAATACATTTCAATTTACATTTCTACGTTTATAAGTGAGGATAAGAGTTTTTTCATACATTTATAAGATGTTCTATTTGTGTATGTGTCTGTCTGTGTTTCCTTTATACTGAATGTTGGAGATATAGTATCCTATTTAGTTAAGTAGCTAAAAAAAAAAAAAAAAACGTCTCTTTTATAACTGGAATTTGCTCTAATATATAAAATAATTTATAATATAGGCATAAAAGTAGATATTGACTTATCTCTGTCAAAGTATCTTAGAAATTTCCAGAAGATCCTCTGCAGCCTTCAAAGGTAAGAACTTGAAGCCTCTGGGCCACTGGTTTAGAAAATCTAGTTTTAGAGCGATTTTCCTTGCCCTAGCTAACAGTCATCTGTTCTTATCTTCAAAGGCTTCGTAAACCCACAGTGGGTGGGAAATTTTGAAAACTAATTTAGTTAAAAACGAAAACTAACTATATTAGTAAGAAACACTTTGCTTTGAAAGCAAGCCGCCAAGAAAATGTTGGTTAGCTTAGAAGAGTCCAACAAAATGGAAAAAAAAAAGTAATACTGAAATGTTAGCTTTTGCATAGATAATCAAAACAGAAATTAGGATGAAAGTGAAGAAGTAGAGATCAAAACAAATATGGTGATCAATTAGAGGAAGATAAGTAAAGAAAGGCTTTGATCGCTATCTTAAATTTCTCCAACTGGGATTTAACTTTAGCATTCAATATCTCCGTATGTTATTTTAGTTCTTAAAGATTTGCTTCCCCAGGACCTCTGTTGGCTATCCTTTTGATGTTTGTACAATTATTGGCATAATTATATGTAATGAAGAAATGTAAATTATTTTCATAAGTGATTTTATTTATTTTCAATTCATAAAATAACATGAAATTAAATCAGGCAGTTATTTGATGGACAATTTGTGATTTAGAATCTTTTCTTTTAAAAAATATTAAGTATAATTTTAAAAGGAAAAATTTAGTATGTAAAAATCATTTTTTTGTCACATGCTCAGAGTGTATAGGGTACCTCTCTCTTGCTCCATGATAGAGCATAGTTGGGCAGATGATAATAATTGAATTTCTTTCCTTCAGTTATTGGTGTACTTTTAAAACAACGTTAGCATTTGAAAAGTACACCAATAACTTATAAAGGAGGAAAGAAAGTACTGGAACTCAGATTTTCAAAACTTCCTCAGATGAACTAATCCATGTGTTGAAGGAATGGTGAATGTTTGGGTGAATGAACACTTTAAAAATAAAATCCATGCCCTGGCTGGTGTAGCTCAGTGAATTGAGCGTGGGCCTGCAAAACAAAGGATCGTGGTTCGATTCCCAGTTAGGGCACATGCCTGGGTTGCAGGCCAGTTCCCGGCAGGGGATGCATGAGAGGCAACCACACATTGATATTTCTCTCCCTCTCTCACTCCCTTCCCCCTCTAAAGATAAATAAATAAAGTCTTTTTTTAAAAAAGAAGAAAATTTAAAATAAAATCCATATAACCCAGAAGCATAGCATTAATGAGCTGGGAAGGAGTACATGCTACAGAGACGACGTCTCAACTTCAGAACACGGGCAAACACAAATGGATGCTCCAAACTCAGCCCGTCAATGGAACCCAGGTAGGAACCTATGTTTGTGCCCTTAGCTGCGAATGTGACCGGGGAGCAGGAGGTCAATGCCCGTCTCAATGGGGTGGCTACCAAAGGGCTCCAGCCACTGTAAATTATGAAGGACAAGTCTAGATTTTTCTACAAAACCATTTTGTTGAATATTGACAACTAAGAAACAAACAAATAAATAAAACCACCAATCCCCCATGCCCAAACTCTGCACACCAAACAAAGCACATTTGCAGGCTATATTAATTCATGAGCGAAACATTTTTTAAGTTAAGGAAAAGGAAGTTGCCATAAAGAAAAAGTTTATTAAGGGAAATTGCCTAATCATAGGTTCATCCAGAAAGCCAGTTTTGTTCCTGCTAACAGACACTATGAGGTTTTAAAGGGGTGGATGGGACTGTCACACCAGGTAGAGGGTCACAATGAGCTGAAGAAAGAGACCCAGGACTGCCACAAGAAGTCAGAGCTTCCTGCAGTGCCCAGGACAGAGCTCCCAGTGAGACTTCAGGGGAAGGTCACTGGGCCGATGGAGGGACCGCAGCCCAGGGGAGCCGTAAGAAGCACAACTATGCAGACAGATGAGTGTACAGAGAGGGTGCTCAGCTCAATCAGTGTTTGCACGTCCATGACAATGACTATTATTGTCATTGCTAGTTTTGACAGATCACTTGGGCAGAAAAAAGGAAGGACCCTCAGTGGAGAGACACCCCAAAAGCATCACATGATAAAGCGAGACCTTGAGAAGAAGAGAAGGCCCAGAAGAGAAAATACAGAAACCATAGTGAAGTTCCAATTAGAGTCGTGATCTTAGGTTATTCCCTTTTCCTTCTTTATTTGGGAAAAAAAAGAGTATTTTTAATTACACAAATAATATGCTAAGCATTTCTGAAAAAAGTGTCACAACACCGATAATGTAAAATTTCACATGACTTCGAGCTCCCTATTTCCCTCTCCTGTCCTGAGGCAGCCAGAGTTTTATCTTTGCTGAACTTACTCTAAAATAGACTCACCTGTGGATGTGCGCGTAGAACTGTCCGATTAAAAACCTAAATATTCCGGTCCCCTGAATATTGTACGCACATCCGTGGAGCCCACCCCATTCTTCGTGACCGCGGTGGAGTGTTTTGGGCTCCCCCAAAGCTTGCTGGCCTCCCTGCCTGGACTGTGGACCACATGGCGCTCACACGCTCCAAGGCGGCCGCAGTTGTCCAGAACAGATACCGCGAGCGCGGCTTTACCAAGGTGGGCTTGCCGAAGCTTTGCCTCCTCGTAGCCTCTTTGCAATTGGACATTTTAAAACAGTTTTCAATTTTGCCAACACAATTACTTAATCTTTCTGAGCCTTTGTTTAATCTGTAAAATGATAAAAATTCTACTTCCCAATAATGTTATGATAACTACATCAGTTAACACAAGTGTTCATTAGAAGTACCTACTCAGAGTAGACACTTCCTAAATATTCATGCCTTTCCTGCATTACAGCTTCTTTAGCGAGGAAATATTCAGTCAAATTTGATGTATTTGTATAATTGTCTTGTGGTGTTGATAAACCTTTGCTATTAGTAGCATGTGTTTAACCATTGAGTAAATTCACTTTTCTAGCCTATATTCATATTCTATTTTTAATTAAAGTTTTCTAATTAGGAATACCTCTTTATAGCTTAGCATTAGTGTTTTACTATGTCCTGTATTGTAACTCAGTTTCCCACTACATTTCTTTTTTCAATTACTGTGAAACCTTTGTTTTTATAGTTCATTGTGACATTGGCCTTTACTTAGTCTTTTTCATTCATCTCAGGTGAATAAAGCTGTACTTTAATGAAAATTAATGTAAATATAGGCTTATGTTAATTTTTAAAAGGATCTTATTTATTTATTTTTCGAGAGGGGAAAGGAGGGAGAAAGAGAGGGAGAGAAACATCAGTGTGTGGTTGCCTCTCATGCGCCCCCTACTGGGGACCTGGCCCCCAACCCAGGCATGTGGCCTGACTGGGAACTGAACCAACAACCTTTAGGTTTGCAGGATGACTCCCAACCCACTGAGCCAAGGTAAGCTTATGTTAATTTTTAAATTTTTTACTGAAATGAAGTTACAATTTAAAAATTGGTTGGGGAAATTTAGGATTTCTGCTAATGCTCAAAGACCTCAAATTTGAATACACTGTCCTGACTGTCCGCAGCTCTGTCAGGTTTACCAGCTGAACATAAGGACTTCTCCACCTCATTTATCTCATCTGTGTGCTTTGATTAATGATTCAAACCAGTCGAATATTACCAAGTTTTACAGTTCCTAAATCTAATTCACAAACTCCATCACTATATTATACAATTTTAAGTATCGTCACAGTTACACTGCACATCTAATCTTGTATGAAGTCCAACTATACCAGCAAATTGGTGAAATTAAAGTTTCATGAACAAATATTTTACAACTGCTCATACTGATTCCTCCTTTGTTTTTTCCAACCCCAACGTCTAACACATGAACAAGTCCTACTGATGCTACCTCTGAAACGCATCTCAAATTCACCTACTTCCCTCCCTTGCACTGCACCACCCTGGTCCAAACCACATCATCTCTCACTGGAAAGTCTTCTAACCAGTCTTTCTACTTCATTCTTACTTACCTACATTTTATGCTCCCAACAGCAGGCAAAGAGAAGCCCTAAAATGTTAACCAGATAGTAATGGCTTCAATTTCAGTGGCTTCCTATGACAAGCTCCTTCTTGACAAGGCTATGACTGTGACCTCCTAGGACCTATAGGATTTGGTCAGTCAGTGCCCCCTACTGCAGCCTCTTCTTGAACCATCCCCCCTCATCCTTGGCATTCCAGCCCACTCAAGGCCTTTTGGTTTGTGTGACCCCATCAGGCTGGTTCTGACCTAAGGAATTCACACTGGCTGCTCTCTGCCCAGACAGCCATTGTCCTCTATCATCGTCCAGCTGGACGCTCTCACCATTCACGGATCTGCTTAAACATCATCTTCTCAGGGTGTTCTTCACTGTCGACCTCATTTAATAGCTTCACCTTGTCTACCGCCTGCTCAGTCACTCCATGGCATCACTATTTTTTCACAGTTCTCAGCATTCTTTGAATTTGCTTATTCATTTACTTCTCTATTTTCTGCTCCTCCACATTAGGAGGTAACTCAAACCATATACATCCATCTCATTGCTGTATTTCCAAGCAGAAACACATAGTGGTCAGTCATGAAACATTTGTTGAATGGCCATATAAATCAATAATCTTCTTTTTAAAAATTATGAAATGTCAAACCCTCTTGGATCTTGCCTCTTTTAGACCAACAGCAAAAATTAAACACCATAAAGAATTCATTATGTTATTTATGTTTATCATTAATATTCACAGTAAGGATTATTGTTATTTTTAGTTCAAAGTAGTGGAATTAAATGTTATAGGGCACTGAACAGAAAGAATGATGGTTAAATATGAGCTGAAGTCATATAATGAGTAGAAAGAATAACATTTAATATTAGCCACAGAATTGTAATTGGAATGAGAAGTCACATAATAGAGAAAGTCATTGGGTCTAAATTTAATTAAAATTTAACTCACAGGCTTGGCTGACAGAAAGGAAATCTTTGGCAATAAGAGAGCAGGACAGTCAGAAACATAAGCCCAAAACTAAAGATTCTGAGTAGCTATTCCAGAATTGCACTGGTCAAGTTCATTCAGAAAGATCAGCCAGGAAGGAGGCACCAGAGTCCAAGGTAGTCAATATATAGTATCAGATAAGACCCATGCTCTGGAGTTAGTCAGACTTTTAGTAAAACCCCCTTGACCTTGTAGATTACTGTTGTCCTTGTTCATTGACTGAGTGTTGTTACTGAGTTGCAATGAGCCTACAGATATCTAAGTTAATCATTATTATATAACTAGTGAACGACGAAGCAAGTCAATTCTAGTGGCTAAGAAACCATACATGAAACAACAATATTAGATCTGGATACTATGAGTTGTAAAATGCAGATTTTTACAACCATGAAAGGGAGTGGTGCTGGAGATGTAGCATTGTAAAACTGTGCTGGGCGGGGGGAGAAAAAGAGGCTTGGTAGGTCTCCACTTCAGACTTTCCACATGTGCCAAGCCTTTGCTACAATGGACACCAGCCCAAAGTTACCTTGAGGGACTGAGGAAGTAGGAGAAGCTATCCTCGCCTAAAATCCCCCAGCCTGATTCCTCCCGGGAGGCTTTGCTAAAACTGTATTACTTACACGTATCTTGGTAAACTTGGGCACGTACAAATTGTGTGTCAGTGCTCATTTTGACCAAACCTCCAATACAGTCCTTTGAAGGACCACACCGAAGATGCACAGTCGACTCAGATTATTGATAACACCTTGTTGAAGGACCTACTGTTTCCTTAGAAGACAAGATCGTATGTAAAGAATCCTTAGTACGTTAGAGACATATAACTAGAATGACATCAGACAGAAAGAAGTGTAATTACTTAGTGACAAAAAATTTAGTATGCTGCAAAGAGAAAATCAACTATGTACAGGAATCATAGAAAAAAAAATTAAGGTACCCCTATGTCATGGATATAATATTAATACATTTTATAATATACTCAAAAGATAAAATGATATTTTACATTTTAGATAACTGAAATATAACTGCTAGTTCCTGAAAAGAGTCATATTTTAGGCTCTGATTAAATGGTCAGAATTCAGCTCTTCAGACACTGTTGTCACTAAACTTGGGTCTACGGTGATAGTTTTCAGCATTCAGGAAGCATCAGCATCACTGGGGTTTATGTCATACACAGTTTAGAAAACCCCCCCCCCTTCAGGATGGGGCTCAGGGGTCTGCACCGCTGCTTAGAGTCTCAGCGAGTTCTGGTGCTTGTGGCTCATGAACCACACTTTGAGAAACATTGATTTTTTTTTCCCTCTCCTTTAAATGAAATGCTAGCTGATGGTAGCATTACTGACATAGCAAAAGGTTTAGATTAAGGTACAAAGAGATGTTTTAGGTTGATTGCTTAAAAAGATTAAAAAAATAACCTGGAGATAGCATTTATCCACTTTTGCCTATAACCCCAGAACCAACAAAAGCAGTATCCCCTGACAACTTATTAGAAATTCTGATTTTCAGACCTCATCCCAGATCTACTGGATTAGAAACTCTGCAGCTGAGGCCCAGCAATCTCGTTTAATAAGCCTTCTAGGCAATTCTGTTCCATGCTAAAGTCTGAGCATCACCGGAGTAGAATGAACGGTGGACCTTGTCTTATTGGAAGGTCAACATAAAAATGAAGAGACTGGTAACTTGAAGAAGTCATTGCACTCCTAAGGTGTGCAGCCCAATACCTGAAATGTACAGGTGAGGCAAAAGTAGGCTTACAGTTGTTTGCATGAAAAAATAATACAATAATTAAATGACAATACAAGAATATAAACTGTTTCACGTACTCATAACTGTATCATTATCGCAACCTCTCTCTGTTCAGTCTTAAAGCACGACCTGTTTATTTTTGACCCTCAAGTACATTGTTTCAGGTACTAGCTGACACTTGTTAGGACTTCATTCTTTGAAAGTCCCTTCTTGCCCTTTCTATAAGAGCCAAACTTTGTGTGATCCAGCCATAGCTGAAGTAAGAGAGCCTGGTGGTTAGGAAGTGGGAAAAACCTCATTAAAATGCCGCAGCACTACTCATATAGTAACTGGATGGATGGGGAAGTGACAAGCAGGGCTGGAGGGTGACAAAAGGCAATGGGGAAAATCGGATGATGACTCCGGGGCAGATTGAAAAGACTGTAAAGCAGTAGACAAAGGGATGAGGACCAATCTACCACACTGTTCACAGATCGCCGGCAACCAGTTTTCAATCTAGAAAGGGAACAGCATGTGGCGAAGTGGATCCACCAAAGGCGGTAGAATCCCTTTTGATCACTTCCAGAGCAACTTGCCAAGGAATTAGAATCTCTGGTTCTAAAGACAGAACCATAAAACCACAGGACTGAAAGTTCTTGTGAGTCGCCATTCCAGTGACTTTCATGTAATTTGGCATAAGCAAACCTGTGGATTCTTTGTGAAGCTATCTTCCTGCTCCCGTGTAGGATTTTGGATCAGAATGAGAGAACCACCCCACCTGAGGGATGACACAGCCTAGGGTAACTCTTTAAAAAGGCCCTCGGTTCTGATTAGAGATAGGAAATCTGAGGTCCAGATGAGTTTAGTGATTCACTCAAGTACATAAAGCCACATATCTTTCGATCCAGGGACCAGAATCCTGTTTTCCTTATTCAGGTGTCATATTCTTTCTACCATCCCATGAAACCCAACATAGCTTTCTTTTTCTCTCTTCTTATTGGTTTCAAAATTCTAAAAAGATCAAAGATAAACAACTTCCTTTTGTAAGTTTCTTCAGCATCTTAGTGATGAGATAACAAGAAGGTACATGTTACTCTCCAAGATGAAAGAAGAAACTAGGGAGAGACAAAGCAAGACAGAAAATCAACAGCCCAGTAGACTAAGAATAAACAGAACCAGGCAGAATTTGTCCCCCAGACAGAAATAGTTGTCCCAGTTCTTTTGTGAAGAGAAGAAACTTAAGATTTCCTACAAGTCAAGGCTACACGTTTGCTTGTTCGTGTGTGTGTGTGTGTGTGTGTGTGTGTGTGTGTGAGAGAGAGAGATATGTGTGCTGAGAGGATTCTGGAGGTGAGTGAGGTTGATAATTAACTTCCTGGAAGGGAGGGGAATTGCTGATAGTCAAATCTCTGAGGTGGGGGAAGGGAGAGGGAGTGGGGGTGGGAAGAGTGAGCAGAGTGGAGATTCATCAGGCAAACGCTGCCCTGATGGCTCCAAAAAACCATCAAAGAAGGGATCCAGTTGGTGGGGGCAGGGACAGAAAAACAGTGACTGCAGATTCCATTGCGCAGGTTTTGGGGATGGTCCCGCCTGACCGAGGAGCCTGTTATCAGGAGCCTGGGTTGGATTGAGCTGAGACTGTGCTGAGATAAGAACAGCTCCCAGGGTCTGGAGCTGGGGCTGCTCCTTGGTTGTAACTAGCTGGGGGCTTCTTTTGACCTCAGTGGGAAAAACCCCTGCCTTCTTCTCCAGATTAAAAGAGAAGAATGACAAGAATTGCTGGGAAAGCATGTGGAAATGCCACTCTCTTGTTCCGTAACAGCCCAGACTGTTAGCGTGCCTTCCGCAGGCAGGTTTCCTGCTGTGTGGGACATTTCTAAGAGGTCGGAACTGCAGATCCGCAACAGCCCAGGGCTCTTCTTGCCTGCGCCTTGTGGAACGCGGGGCAGAAAGGCATCGAAGGGGCATCTGCTCGTGTGCCAAATGGGGATGGGGCAGTACCAGCTTCCAAGGAGGTGTTTGGAATTGGGGGTGGGGTGTGTGTGGGGGCGATGGGATTGTTTTTGTTTGTTGCAACGGGTAGTGAGCAGAGCTGGCTTTTCAGTGGTTGGAGGTCAAGGAAGCTGACATCCCTGCACTAGGACAGACAGGCAGTTCTGCACGGTGAGGAGTAGTGTGCTCCAGACGGCCAGTGGCGTTCTGGAAAACTTAACAGTTCATTTACTGTATGAGATCCAGAGTGTTAAGTGCTTCAGAGTTAGGTGCAGAGCACGGATGAGCTTCCTCGAAATACGCAGAGTGACGTGGCAACCCTCTCGCAGGGCTCACACTGCTGCCTGCAGAGGCCTCTTCATGGTTTCTGTCTTGTGTTCTGAGAAGCCTGCCATTTTTATATCCCCCTCGGGTCAGCGAGACTTGAAGGGCACGCTGCTGCTGTGGCGACACTTGGCCTCGTCAACAAAATCAAATCTGTGCTTTCACGTGACCAAATCTATAAAAGCTTGCAACTTGAGACGATGGCCAGATGATTAGTCTTCATTTGGCGTCAGTTAAGAGCGGCTTTAGCCCCGGCTGGCACGGCTCAGTTGGTTGGAGGGCTGCCCTGCAAACTGAAAGGTTGCGGGCTTGATTTCTGGTCCGAGCACCTGCCTGGGTTGTGGTTCCGTCCCCTGTTCGGGCACGTAGGAGATGCAACTGATGGATGTTTCTCCCTCACATAGATGTTTCTTTCCCTCTCTCTTTCCCCTCCTCCCTCTCTAAAATCAATAAGCATGGCTTCAGGTGGGATAAAAAAACGTAAAAAAGAGTGCCTTCACTTTGAAAGTGCCCGTCTGTGAAAAGATACGTGCCGTCTGCCTCTGAAGGCAGTCATAAACGCGGGAGGAGAAACAGAGATGGGGACACCAGAGTTTTTCGGTAACGAGGCTTTTTGTCCAAGTGAAAAGCAAAGTGAAAGTAGCAGCGCAGCTTCCCGAGTTTCTGATTCCATCAATCCACCGGCCTGTCGCTTGGTTTGGCTTCCCAAACCCATTTTAACCGAGATGGTGGAGGCGGCGGAGAGCAGGGTGCCGGCATGCACGCGGCGAAGCTTCAGAGGCAGGGGTGAAAGCAGGAAGGGAAGAGGCTGGCGTCGGCCTCGTTTCCAGACCCGGGCTGGCCTCTGGTCACGAGGCCTTAGCGCCGATGGGAGGAGGGCACCCATCTCCATTCTTACAGAGAATGTATTTCAGGCTTTGAAAAATGTGGACTATCTCAGGAGCACTGGCCCTCATAACACCGGAATTCCTGTCGTTGTTTCCTGGCCGTCACGGCCCGCACTTACTATTTCAGCACCACCCCAAAGTCAGTGACACCCTACAGCGGCC
Source organism: Anoura caudifer (assembly GCA_004027475.1). Taxonomy (NCBI): domain Eukaryota; kingdom Metazoa; phylum Chordata; class Mammalia; order Chiroptera; family Phyllostomidae; genus Anoura; species Anoura caudifer. Next base: position 131,970 of record PVKU01002805.1, on the reverse strand, counting down.
CAGCAGGCTAGAGTGACAGACACCTGTCTGGTTTCCGAAGGACTGAGGCTAACCTCCGGTTTACTGTTTTTGTGGCTGCCTTCCTGTTACAATGTCTTCGCTAGCCAGAGGGGCCTCCCGTCATTAACAACCAGGAGAGGTCTGTAATGTACCCTTTCCTTTGATTTCACAAGGACCCTGGAACTAGAAGGCACCTGAGAGGTGATCTAATTCACCTCTCTCATTTTGCAAATGACAAGGCAGTCAAAGAACTTACTTGTCCTAGATCACCCCAAATTTACAGAGCTGAGCCCCAGATGCAGTCTCTTGACATTACACCCAGCCACACCGTCCAGTTTAAGACCTGCGGGCCGGTTGGATTCACTAGGACTTGGCGGTACTCAAACCGCTGGCTGTGATAGAATTCGGGGATCGCTATAGTGCAAGAATATTGTTTCCCAGCAAGGTTTTCAAACTTTGCAACTGCTTTAATTCAAACTTTTGGACCTTGAAATTTATATATAAAAGGAGGCTGCCACCCAAATCCCCAGCGTCCTTCACCGTCTCCCCTGCATCCGTGAGGCTGGGAGTGCGCGGGCGGGTGAGCTCTGAGATAAGGTGCCTGGCCTTGCAGCTCCGGTTCTGAACTACAAAGCCAACGGCGCTGTGAAAAGCTGCAAGAGTACCCACTTCCTACTTTGCTGGTGACATATTTTTGCAAAGCTGTTCTCAGCTTCCCCATCTCAAGCAAGTTAAGGTCTAGAACAATGCCTTCAGGTTCCTTTTTATGCTGCTTCTGCTTCGCACAGTAGAACAGCCTTCCTGGCAAACATGAATGGTTTTTCACCAGTGAATTTGAATTGTAAGTATTATCTGCTACTGTGCATTTATCTGATGTAGCATTTCCTTCAAAGTTAGTTCCCCAGGACCATCGGTCCTCCTAAGCTATTTTGAGAGGTGGGGGGAGAGAGAGAGGAAGAGTTCTGTGATCAAATATGATTTGAAAAATTGCCACAAACTATACTCTGCTTTTGATATTCATAATCATTAGCAGTGTATCAAAGACTGTAAAAATGACTTTAACTTTGCTTCAGCCAGGATTTCCCGAACAGAGTGAAGCTGTGCTTTCACACTCACTAATAACCCTCAGAGCTTGCAGGAGGTGGGCTGTGGTGAGGCGACAACCAGCCTTTACTGAGCACCTTCCATATGTCTCACGGGGTCCCAGGCATTTTATGGAATAAAATCTGTTTTAAGGATTAAATACCCAAGGGCAAATCCAGACTCTGTAGTCGGAGGCTCAGGATTTGATTTGGGATACACCTCTTTACTACTTCAATAACTGGGTAGATTACAACAATCTCTGAGCCTTGGTTTTCTTCCTCGCAAAATGGGGAGAAGAAGAATAGATTGTGACATGGTGTGTGAAAAAAAATACTGGTAGAATATCTAAACAGAAGCACATGAGCAATGCTTTAGTTCTCTAACTGCACCAAGAGGCTATTTTTTTTTCTTAATCCTTAAAGAAATATCACCTGGATATGTATCATGGTTATGATAAGGCAGGTTTTCTTCCTGCAGATCTTTGAATGTATTGCAATTGTTTTCTGATAAGTTTCCTGATAATCTTCTCATAAGCTTAGGAAATTCTTTATTTTAGGAAATACATCTTGGGGAGCACACAGAAAATGTGCTAAGTTTTAAAATCTTTCTAGTCCTGATTCTCAGTGGGTTGGGGCACAGACTAGTTTGTACATCGTTTCCTATGGAAACCTGAGCTTGTTATCACATTAGCTAACAAGTCTTTCTAGCCCATAATACTAACAGCCTTCACACAGTGTTTCCTTGTTCCAGGTGCTGCTCTAAAAGCTTTGCTTATGGAAAGACTCATTTAATTCTTCAAAAACCTTAGGAGACAGGTAGCATGATTTTTCTCTTTATAGGTGATGAAACATGCAAATTATTAACTTGCCCAGAGTCTGACAGCTACTGAGGGGCGGAGCTGGGGCTCGAACCCCCACAGCCTGGCTCCGGAGCTGGCACCTTGACCACTGGGCACCCCCAGCCCCCGGTGTAGCTGAACAGCCATACAGGATGCAATTCCTGTGGGGCAGCAGGAAACATGGAGTCCAGAAGGAAAAAACAGATGAGACTGTTTCCAGTCTTAGGGGCCAGGGAATGACATGTAGGTTTATCTTTACAGTAACTTTTTACTTCCTGCTTCCACGGATACTCTAAGTCACAGAACAGTTCACTTCGCTAGACCACCAGACCCTCCCTTGTCTCCTGCAATCAGCTCATGCTCACCCATTCTCCCCTGGCCCCTCTCTCCTCTGTGCTCACTGGCCTTGGTGACGCCTACTGTCTGTGGGGCTCTGATTAGGTGTCAGTTCCAACAGGAAGGCTTTGCCTCTGACCCTTTAGGAATAGTTAAGTCTCACAGCACCCAGTAGGCTTCACTGCCCTTACTTTAGCCCTTATGGGATGGAGTGTAAGTGCTCATCGACTTGTCCGGGGCTCTCATTACAAGTCAAGGTTCAGGAAAGCAGGAATTCCTTCTTCCTAGCACATAAACAGGAAAAGGGTATCAGACCCATCACGCCACTGACGGAAGAGTGTGTTTCTATTCAAGCTGTGCCTCTCCTTTTATTTTCATGTGCCTCATCATTCCTCCTGAGCCCTCCACCAACACTTAATCCCTACTCCAATCCTTCTATCCTTAGGGGAGACCAGAGGATCTCTTGTAACAACACTGCGTTGAGCATATTCTGCGTTGGGCATTGACCAAGACTCTCAGGAAAGTCCTTCGTGGGACACTGACCATGCCCAGAAAGACAGCGTGGGCAGGGGTCTCACATCACTGTGGTTATCTGGCAGGTAGCCTGGCCCTTCAGGAGCAGAACACAGGAGACATGGAAGTGGATGCCCTAGTAACAGGCGCTGCTGCCGCTGTCTCCATGATGGGGAATGTGGCAGGTGTCACCTGCGAATCGCTGGCCAAGTTAGAACTGAGTGTGGAAGGGCAGAGGCACCATCACCTACTCTCTGCCTCTCCTGCCTCGACGCCGATTCTGTTGTCACTGTGTATGATACGCCCTCTCACTGCAGCTGTCTTAGAAACCGGCTGTCTCACTTTACGCTGTCAATTTTGAGTAGCCATTTCATTAGAATAAAGCTAAGAAATGACCTAAGTGATTGATTATTTTTCTATATATTTCTGGAACAGAATTTTAGGTATTGACTCTCTCAGTTGCTCACTCATTCATTCAACAATGCTTGCCAAACACCTAGTACAAAGATGTGTTGCTGAGTGGAAGAGCCATGAGGATGATGGGGCATGGTCCTCACTTACTCGGGAGTCGCAGACACGAGGGGTCAGGCGCAGAAATAATGAAGACCATGTGGGGTGTAACGTGCATGATATTGCAGGGATGCTACTTTAGTTTTAGAGACACAGCTGAGTTTCCAGCAGGTCACCAGATCGGTGCTATTCTGTACAATGTCTGGGATGATGGGCATGTACAATTCCTGTGCAGGCTTGTACTATTCTGACCAGCCACAGGTGGCTATTGAGCATTGAAAACGTGGCTGGAAGAACTGAATTTTAAGTTTTATTGGGTTAACTGAAGTTGAATTAGCCCCCTGTGGCTAGTAGCTACTATATTGCACAGTACAAACCTAGATAGTCTATCAGATGGGTAGAAATGTAAAAACTCCGCAAAGCATTGGGACCCAAGGAGCAGACTGGAGTGTCAACAATGTAAAGAGAGAACTGAAGCTCCTACGGGCTCCAGACTTTGTAACCACCTGCCTATTCGACATCTTGATGCTCCTCTAATTGCCCATGTTCAGAATAAAGTCACGGTCCTGCCACATAGCTGACCCAATTTTCTAACCAAAGGACCTGTCAGATCCATCCTCTTCCTGTCTCCACTGTCACCTCCTCATCCAGGCTCTTAATACTTCTTTAACTGCTCCTAGAATGTCTTTCCCAAACATCAAACATGGCCAGGTCACGGCCCTGGCTGGGTAGCTAAGTTGGTTAGGACATTGTCCTAATACGCCAAAACTGTGGTTCGATCCCTGGCCACGGCACATACAAGAATTGACCAATGAATGCACAACTAAGTAGAACAACAAATCTCTCTCCCTCTCTAAACATCCATCAATAAAAAAATATGACCGAGTCACCCTCATATTTAGGCAAAAGCTCCAAGTCCTTAACATGACCGATAAGGTTTGGCCCCTGCCTATGACCCTAGTCCCAACTTTCATCGCTTTTACTCCTTTCTCTCCACTGCAACCTCACTTACCTTGTTACTTCTTATTGTTCATTAAACACACTGTGTCAAATGGAGGGCCAGGGGGCATGTACAAATGCTACTGGTGTGCATGTGAGTGTATGTGTGAGTGTGTGTGAGAGTGTATGCCAGTGTGTGTATGCGAGCACGTGTGAGTGTTTCTGTGAGAGAGTTCATGTGAGTGAGTCTGAGTGTGTGTCGTCAAATGTTATATATCATTGCCATTTGGTTTCACCAAAATTTGAGGAAGCTCCTAGAGACACTGTGCAGATGCCTCTAAGCAATAAAAATAAATGCTTAGATTTAGGCCTGTGGTCTGTGTTTGTTTAGTGAAAGTTTTAATTAAATGGGAGGCTTTCTAAGAGACTCTGGCCACTTACATCATGTTAACTGGGTTAGTGTGCTACGCAGGTACAGCATGGGGAAGCTGAGCTTGTTTTAGCACCATCGGGCCCCTTGCATGACAGCCCCAATTCAGGGGGGAAACAAGGAGCCACAAGTGACCTGCTTTGGGGGGCAGAGCACCTGGCATGCAGTGACGTCACATACTGGGTGACATCAGGTGCCTGGCAGGAGGCAGAGGAGTGCCAAGGAGAAGGCTTTCTCAGCACCACTGCTTTCCCCAGGGCAGCTGGCACCTCTCCCTACACACTTTTGTGCCATTGTTTCCTTCTCTCTGTTGCTAGTTTTCTAGGCATTTCAGGAAAATTTCATTATCCTCAAAGTTTTTCAGGGCAGAATTGTCTCCTTAGAAAAAAGAATGAGCTGCAGGCCGGCCTGGCGCTAAGCAAAACTCAGGTGACAAAGTTTGTCTTCAAAGGTCCCTATGCCCCTGTTGGCATTTGTTTCCCGTTTTAGGTATTCCAGAACTCTGGTCCAGGAAGGAAAGTGGTCGTCTCCAAGGTACGTTTAGTCACAAGCACAAGCAAGCATGCTGTATGCATTTGAGCTGTTAGGGCCTGTCCTACGAGTACTTGCAAACTCTGGCATATAATCCCGTGTATACATGAGGCTGGTTGAATATTTTATGTTTTTCTGCATGGTGTAAACCAGACTTAGATGACTTTTTAAAGATAATCCATTAAGTATTGTCCTGATAGATGTTTTACAATAAAATGTTTTCCCACTAATGTTTCCCCCTTAGATACGTGATTAAAAGTTCTTGGTCAAGACAGCAGGCTGATGATGTCCTCTAGCAACTCTGCTCACCCCAACTCTCTGTAAAATATGGAGAGTATATTTGACCAACCCCCGCCCCCCCCATAAACACACTGAAAAACAAGAAAGGAAACCCACAGTGGACCAGAGCCATGAGGAACTTCTAAAACAGGGGTGTCAAACTCCTTTTCATGGGGGGCCACATCAGTCTCTCAGTTGCCTTCAAAGGGCTGAATGTAATTTTAGGACTGTATAAATGTAACTACTCCTTAACTAGGGTCAAGGAGCTCAGTGCTGCCGCCAGGTAGAAACAAGGTGTCGGGCTGGATAAAACAAGGTGGAGGGCCGGATTCAGCCCGTAGGCCTTGTGTTTGCCACCTGTGCTCTGAAAAATAGGTCTGCAGAGAGTTCAGCTGAAAGAGGTCACAGAAGCCCAAGCAGAGCACAGAAGAGTGGGTTACAACGAGTGGGCACCCGCTGAGAGCACCCCACACTAAGAGATGGAGAACGCTGGGGCAGGAAGGGGCGTGGGGGAGGACTTGGAGGAATCTTTACCACCAACACATGCACAAGCATTGAACCTCTTAACATTCGAGAAAAACCGACACCGACAGAGGAGGACTCTGGGGTCAACACAGAGCAAAACTCACACTCGAGGAGACGGTAGTGCAGCGAGAGAGAGGCGTCTGAAAGAGGACCGAGCTGATGCTGTGACGACGAAAATATTTTATGCTGTTTTTAAACAAAATACAGTGTGACAATGCAACAACTGGATGTCATTGCTCCTGGTGGTGATTGGTACCTGGGGCAGATGCTGATGGTTACCATCTACTACTTGTCTATTTTGCAGGGGCTTGTTATTTGAGCATTATCACCTTTTCATAAATGTAATTAAATTGCTGTCAATGATTTAAATCTTTATGATATATCAGGAACTTTAAAAATATTCTTTGTACTTGTATTCGATCCTCACAATCCCCACATGACAGAGTTGACTTATAGTAACGGATGAGAAAACCGAGGCTTGGAGAGGCTAAGCACTGTGGTCCCACAGTAAGTGACAGAACTTGTCCTGGACCCCGGGGCTCTCCAGCAAGAGAGCATCTGCTCCAAACTCTCCCTGATGAAAAGCAGTTGTGTAAACTCTTGCATTTTTCAAGACCACAAAAAGTGCTCCTGTCTTCACAATGCATCTCACTTCTAGATCAATAGGAGTCGACAGTGTTTTCAGCAAGCTCTCTTATCACCTTCACAGTGAGATTAACAAGTTTCCAATTTACAAAACATGCAGTGACAAGCCCGAACAAATTCCGAGTTTGTCAAGGCCACATCCACGCTCTCCTTTCGCCGGGAGGCTCACAAATGCGGGAATCTGTTTGTAGCATCAAAACTTGAGAGTGCTTTTCTGCAAACACGCATACCTTTGAAGCCCAGCTGAAAGGTACCACTCAAAATAAACGCACCCTTTATTTGAGGACAAAAATGGACTGACTTTCTTTTGTGTTGACTTAATTTCTATAACGTACTACATGAACACAGGCCTCGTTGGAAGAATAGCTACTTAATACACTAAACTTGTTGAAGAAAAAGATGATGGTTGTGACCAAGTGAAGAGTTATCGGATAGCTGGGTAATGAGGCCAGTGCGGTTGCACTCAGCACCCATCAGACTCAGAGCACAGAGACAACCAGTGGTTTAACTCTGCCCGTCCTTAGCCCTCCCGGTCGGTTTTGGTGGAGGGGAGGGGGCTGGGTTACCCCAAGCATGGAGACCTCCCAAGGGAACAAACGTGGTCACCTTAGGCAGGACCATTGTGGTTTTTGGAAAAAAACACTTAGGTTTTTTCTTTGCCTTGAGTACCACCCTAGTGCGAAATGTGGCTTTTTAATTTAATGAATAATAGTTACATGTGCCATGCGAAAAACTCTGTGCTGAGCTAACTTGAGGGCCACTGCAAGGCAGGAAGTGAAAAAAGAAATTTTTAAAAAAAGGGCATGGAGAACAGAAAAAGGGCAGGAAGGAAAGGGAGGAGAGAGTGGTGAGGCTGTGATTGCAGGTGTTCTGTGGTGGGAGCACCTCACTCAGCGACTGTCAATCTTGTTCATCTCAGGGCTTAATCGCACAAACTAATTACTAAAATTCTGCGGCACACCAAACAACACATTTTTGTTGATCTGACAAAAATAGGTGGAATTGGGATTCATTCACACCAGATGGCTATTACTGTGTTAGTTGTTTTCACTTTTTTATTGACAGCCTAAGGGAAAAGATGTCAGTGGCCCCGACTAAATAGTCAGGTATTGTATGATTTCAAAATTCTTGAGGCGCACCAGTTGAAAACTGCTATTGTAGGCTGATGGTCAGAGTGTGTACAACTTAACCACCAACTGTTAAAATTGTGAACTAGCTGTGTCCCTCTAAGGGCTCCAGAGATTCCTCAGGGGTCTCTGGATCTCTTTCTGATCCAGCAAATAAAAGGTTAAGCCTGACACAGCAGAGGACTTTCAGGACTCTGGCCCCAGCCACATGGATGTTAGAAATTTGAATAGTACTTTGGCACCTATTCTTACTAAACAAATTTTTAAGATCCACCATTGGACACCACTGTTTGCTTAAACAGATCACTTACTCATTTCCACATTTTACATAACCACTAACTTCTAGTATCCTGTCTCATGGTATTTTTCTTCTGTTTTCAGAAAAATACCTATGGGTTAGAAACCCTGTCTCTTTCCATCATCCCTTTTACCCCCAGGCGCAACTGTGATTGGTCTCTTAGACTGCGGTATTTCTCAGTGTGGTCCAAGAACCAGGTGGTTCTTAGAACCTTAGAACCACCTGGTGATGGTGATAGCTTTTCCAATTCTTGGGTTCCATCCAGGCTTCTTGAACTAGAAACTTTGGGGGCATTCCTATGCAATTTAAAATTCGATAACCTTTGAATGATTAAGGCCCAATTTTGATGTTCTCTTGCTCCTTCCGAATGTATGATGTACAGATTATCAGTCAGAATGTCTGTCCACTTTGGCCATCTTCCTCCTTAGAGGCCCAGGTAGGGCTACAAGGATCAGGAAGACTTGTAAGAGACAGTGGCTTTCATGGGAGTCCCTGTAATATTTTAATTAAGAAAGAATCTGAAAACTTTCAAGTCCTAGGAGAAAGCTGCTCTTCAGCACTCTTATTTTTTTAATGGGTAAAACAACCTGATTATCACACCCATTTGGAACAATTCAGTTCCTGCACTTCTATTGGGATCGACAAAACTCTCCTGGATACATTCTATTCATCAGTAATTTGTTTCTAGTAATGTAATGACTATTGATAGCAATATAAAATAAAACCACTTCCTCTCACCTGGCCAAACCTTTTAACTACCTCCTTCTCCTCTCAGAAGAGGTAGGGAAGAGATCTTTGAGTAAGAAATGTCTACTTATATGCAAAGGTAGAAAACAGCTGAGCTTAAGAGTTTGGGTTAGAGGCAGCTGGACTATTCTGAATAAAAAATGAAAAAAAAAGTTGTTTTTCTTTGCTATTGAGAAAGAGGAATTAAAAAATGAGGAAAAGAAAGGAAGGGGTGAGCAATAGGAGGGGGGACAGGAGCCTGACATGCAAATACCCAACTGCTTTTGAAGAAGGGTTGCAGCCATAATCCATTTTAAGTTTGTAGCTTCAATGCAGTGTAAACTCTTGCCTCCTCACACCCTCAGTAAAGTCTGTTGTGCACATAAAAATGCCTTTGGTAAGTGGTTTGCGGTGACATGTGAGGAAAAGCGCCAAGTCTTGTTCGGGTGACTGCCGTAGGGCCCACGGTCAGAGACGCAATTCCCACACTGACCCAAGTCCGAAGAAGCACAAACTGAGATTCAGAAGTGACCTTGAGAATCCGAGCCACTTGGTCATCCACTGATCTTCTGTGGAGGCCATTATAGTTTTCCATAAGACATGGCTGGTGTCATCCAGATTTTAAAGACCACACTAGCTGCTTTTCTATTTCCTGCCTTAGCTTTTCCACTTCAAAGTCTCGTTGGCACATGGGATTTGCCATGTTTTCCTAGTAGTTCAGAATTCAGCACCCTCTTTGGTCCACCGCCTCCATAATCCTCTACAGGGAACCCATCTGCATGGCAGTGGTGAATGTAGCGCAGCCCTGGTTTGGAAAACTGGCGGGGAGCAAGGCCCACGGATCGGCTTTCCCATGGGGAACCAGGCCTGCATTGTACCTGGGCTGCTTTGAGGCTTGCTTTTGCTAAAAGTCCCTCACCCTGAAGCAGCAAATGTTTACTGCAGATCTTTAAAGTAACTTCCTAAAGTCTGTGCTAAACCTCCCAAGGATGGAGTGTAACCAGTTCAACCACTTTTCCTCTTGCATTCGCAACATCCTTTCCTTTGTTATCTGTAAAGGGTAATCACATGCAGCGAACCTGTGCATAGTAAATGAGGACCATCCTCCATGTAATGTGCCCAGAAAAGCAATAAAAACCTGTCCAGGCAGGGGTTGGGGCTGTCTCTCTCTCAGAGAGTGGCCGTGCCGTCCCTTTTTCTCCACAGGACTCTGCAGTCTGTGTGAATTTGTACATCGCATCCACAACACATGGACCCCGCTGGTTGGAGTCCACATAATCCATCGGCATTTTTTGTGGGTTTTGCTAGCAGGTTTCACTACTCAAAAGAAAGGAGATTAGTGGTGACGGAATGGAGGAATGGGAAAAAAATAAGATTTTAGAAATCATAGTTTAGATGATGAAAATGAAGACGAAAGCTAGAAAATAAAAGGCAGACAGATGCTTGGGGCAATGGTGGAATATCATTTCCTAGGTCTGGTGGCATAGGCTATCTGCTATGGACCAAAGGTGTGGTCCCCCAAAATCCGTATCTTGAAACCTACCCCTCAAGGTGATAGTGCTAAGAGGTGGGGCCCTCAGGAGGTGATTAGGTTATGAGGGTGGAGGTCACCTGAATGGGGTCAGTGCCCTTGTATAAGAGATTCCAGAGAGCTCCCTTGTCTCTTCCGCCAGGTGAGGGCACAGTGAGAAGACAGTCATTTTTGAGCCATGAAGTGGCTCTCACCAGACAATGAATCTGTTGGTGCCTTGATCTGGGACTTCTCAACTTCCAGAACTGTGAGAAATAAATTTCTGTTGCTTCTAAGCTGCCCGGTCTACGGTATTTGTGTAACGGCAGCCTGAACCGGCCTGGATGCTGCCTCACCTTGTAACAGTCTGCCCAAACAGTCAGTCCATTACATAACCGCTCAGAGTGAGTGGAGAAAGCAGAAGTCCCCAGCTGGGCAGTGGAGACCTAGCGGAAGGTCTTGAAACATCATTGGTTGCCTGCCACTCAGCCAGACCAAGGTTCATTTCTCCACCTGAGGAATGAGAACTCAGAGCGTGGGAGACATCAAAGACAACCTCTTCACACAGAATAGGGAGGTTTCCTGCTCATTAAACTGCTCATACTGGGGCTAGAAAAATTTCTTCAATTTACAGTAACACGAAAGACTGAAATGTGTATTATAGACTGGCCTTATCCTCCTTCCACATAGAACTGCTTTTGAGAAAATGGCTGAGAAGCAAGTCATGGTTGTGTGTGTGTGTGTGTGTGTGTGTGTGTGTGTGTGTGTGTGTGTGTGTGGCTTTCTTACATAATCTAGATGAAGAAGCTAAAGGCTGGATGAGAGAGAGAACAGGGCTCCTAGAGAAGACGCAGTCTAGATCCTCAGTAACTGAGGGCATGTGCCTGGGGTGCCTCAACTTCGTTTTTTTAAATGTATTGATTTGAGAGAGAGGTATGTTGTGTCCCTTCTTTCTGCATTCACTGGTTGGTTCTTGTGCCTGCCCTGACTGGGGATGAAACCCATAACCTCGGTGTGCTGGGACAATGCTCCAACCCACTGGTGACAATTTGGAAGAGAAATGGGAGATACTGTAGGATTTTAAAATAAACCACTTACTGAAGGGGGCTTTTAAAATCTAGGATTCTTTCTCCACCTAATGCCAGTCGCGCAACTTTTGTGCCAGAGTAACGGGAACAGACACTCAAACACACTTCGCGTGTCTGCGATATATACCTGCCTTGCCATTTTTTTAAAGACAGAGTTTCAGTTGCCCAGCTGCACTCACCCTATCCCCACACGGATGGGTTTGGAAGAGATGGCGAGCCACCTGATTGTCTGGAGAATCATAAGAACAGCAGGAAAAGAGAGCGGTGTTATCTGGCGAGAAGCTTTCCCTGTGCGCTCATTGCTCCTCGGCCCGCTGCCAGCCCCGCAACCAGTCCTGCGGCCAGCCCGGGAAAGCCCGGCTGGGTGGCCAGGAGCTGCCCCGGGCCCAACGCACCCTGCGCTGTGCAGAAGCGCAGCTCCGGGACGCAGACTGTTGAATAGACACAAACAGCTGACTCGGCGTGCAAGTTCTTACTCTGGGGAAAGAAAAACCTCATGCGATTTTTTTCTTCAGATTTTTTTTTTTTGTAAGCAGATGTCTCACCTTCGGTTGCTTTTTCCTGATAGTATCTGTTGCTATGGGTGTTCTAGGTGTTTTTTCCACCTTTGCTATGCCAGGTAGAACAAAGTCTATTCTGTTTTCTTTAGCGGCGATTTAAACAGAAGAGAGCATGTTTCTTGTCTATTTACTAGTGGTTAACGCAGCAGTCCAATTCTCCAACTTCTGGACTCGTTTTCTCTTCCTGCTCCTTCATATATTGGAAAAACAAGTAATTCAGTGGTCTAGATGGTTCTGTCGGCTTCAGAGATGTGCCATAACTATGATTGTGCTTTCTCTAAAGGGATACACACGCACAGTGGGTGTGTGTTCGCAAATTTCCATACATTTTTGTAAAAACAGATGGCTGGATTTCTGCTCCTTGGGCATAATTTTGTTCTTCCAATAATTGGAGTTATTCTTATATAAAAATTAATTTCATTTGTTTTTTTTAAAAAACATATGCAGAAAATGGTGCTTTTAGCTTATGAACCCATATTCAGAAATAAGTTTAATCGAGCCAAACAAGGACCTTTAGTGGTAAAAGCATATTATGGGAACCCAACCCTCTGAAAAGAATCTTATTTGACATGGCTTAGAAATTATTTTAGCAGGTTGTATGAAGCAGAGTGTCTCCTGCCGAGTGTGAAGACTGAATTATAACATCCACATTCGCTCCACTCTCCTTGTCTAGTTTTTGAAAGGAAACTTTTCCATGTGTAAGCACAATTGAAAGTCAATTAGAAAGAGTTTTTATGTATTTGGTTCTTAGACCCGACTTTCCTTCTAATCTCCTTCCTTTCTCAAGTAATTGAAATTTCATTTTAATGCTTTAACTCTTATGGGTTGCATGACTATTTTAAGAATGGAATACTTGTGATCAAATTTGGTATGTATTGTGTAATCTCCCGTGCATTTTGTACTTCAGCCATTGCAAAACAAAATACTTATGTTACAAGTGGCCATGTCTTATTGGATCTAGCACAAATGCTACTAATGTTGATAAATACCAATTGATTAGCCATTTTCCTGTGTAAATACTCAAAATCATACCAACTCTTGCTTCTTGATCATGGGGAGATTTATTACAACAGGGTAAATCATGGCATGTCGCTGCAAACTAGGATTTCCAGAAGCTTCTCTTCCCATGACTAAGGAAATTGGTAGCCCTTATCGTATGCAGGGTGAATATCTCCATAAGGAAACGTTTCCCTGTAAATTAAGTGATATGTGGATTACTGTCATGCTACAATTAATTTTAAAGACTATTTGGTTCCTGAGAAGTCAGGGAAAAAAACAAAATAACTGAAGACCGAGTAGAGGTCTGAGCGGGGAACTAGGCACCTAAATATGCTGAGGCGGCTTTTCAATGGCAAAGTGACTAAGGGCTGGGAGGGAAGGCATTTGCTTTCCCCGCACGTCAGCCCCTCCAGCCCTCTCTTTTCTTGGCTCATTTTCCTATCCAGTATTCTCTTCCTCTCCTAGTCTAAGTATGAACTGACTGGCTGGTAAAGACTTAAAACAGGACTGCTGTCAGGACATGTGCGGTGGGCAGAGGTCAGAGGCTGCCCTGGCTGGTGTGGCTCCGTTGGCTGAAGTGTGGTTTGTGCACCACAAGTTGCAGGTTCCATCCCCAGTCGTGGCACATGTGAGGCAACCAATCCATGCTTCTCTTCTCCCCTTCTCCCTCTCTCTGTGTTCCTCTCTAAAATCAACATGCACATTAAAAAATACAATAGTCCAGGGGTGAGGCACCCATCTGGGCGGAGCTGGATATCTCCCTTGCCCCACCTTGACTGTGTCCAGAATATTCCTCAGAACAGGAGACTTAGAGAGGGATTAGGGGTGCTGTCCAAGCCGTGACTAACAGGAGAAGCCCAGAGGACAAGGAACAAGGCTGGCGGTGGGCACTCAGTTCATGTGAGGTTCCTTCCTTCTATCCTGCTGCTCGCTTTGTGGAGAGCAAATTCATGATCTTTTTAGAAATATTGTTAACCCCTGGACTGTAATACAAACATTTAGTTGGAATTAAATAATGAGGGAGGGGACTTCTAGCATGTTCCTCCTCCAATTTCCAAATAAAGTAGTAAAAACAAAATAAGGCAAGATGAACATATCTCAGATTCACCAGTGGTTGCCACATGAGAAAAGGAAACTAACCTCATTGGATAAATTTCAGAAGGTGGTATGTAGGAGAGGAAGGAGAAGGTTCTGGTGTCGCAGAGGTGAGGGAAGCTTCCCACTTATTCCTCAGGCTCAGGAGCAATACTGTGGGAAGACAGCAATTCCAGGAAAATCTGGGCATCCTCCCTAATATGTTCCAGCTTGGAGAAGTGAACTCAGGGATGGCTGAGCAGTCTGGTGGAGGAGCAACCTATACCAAGAAAGCCGTAACTACCATGACAGGGTCACGGCAGAGGCAGGAAGGGGCTGAGCTCTTGTGGTTGGCCTTGCCGCGCAGAACAGGGCACTGCATGAGGTCTCAGGCAATGGGATGGAATACAGACTCCGGCAAGGACTGCCCTCCAGACCAGCACAGCTGCCCTTCACTCCACAGAAGAATGGACGAAGAGCAATACCAGGGCTGGAATCGCAGCTCCCAGGGGAAAAGAAACTTATCACCATGGATTAGTGCAAGTAGATGCATTTGTCACCCATCAGGCAGATTAAAAAACAAAACAAAATGGTGTGAGCCCTATGCATGGGGACCTGAAGATCCTTGGACGCAGAGGGACGTTGTCTCTCAGAAAGTATTGATGATAGAATGGTTGACACAGGTTTAGAATGATGATAAATGATCGGCAGTGATGGCAGAATGATTGGCTGTTTTTAAACCTTAAGAACAGACATTTCTTTAGGAATCCAGACAGAAAGGCAATCATTTTGAAAGAGAAAAATTCAGGGTGGTCAGGTGGTCAATAGGGTTTAGGCTGGGAAGCTAGTTTATCTTAGCATAGCAGCAGAGAGAACTTTGAAAGACAAAGAATAGGCAGCTCCCAAGATTGGACCATGAAGGGCAGGCTCGTTCTGAGGCATTTTCTATTACGGAGCTAAGCCCAGGTGAGCTGCCAATGAACAGTGTTTCCTCACAAGTTTCGACCTAAGGTAGAGGGAAGACCTGCAGGTCTTATGAAAAACTGTTCTGCCAGGGATCCAGGAGAGCAAGTGAAATAGACTTGGACTCAGGCTTAGCGAAAGGTGAGGGGGGCTGCCAGCCACAGCGTGCAGCAGGCGCTGGAGAATAAGAGCAAAGGGCGTGGGAGGTTCTTGTTGCCGCCGGAGGCTGAGCCAGGCTGTAGGTGACTTCCCATCCAGGCTGTGCACCCACCGCTGTGCCTCCGGGTTCCCTGTGTGCTGAATAGCCAATCTGTGAGGCGCTTCAGAAAGAGTACCTGCTTTTTAGGCAACTTGCTCTTAGATTCCAAGTGCACACTCATGAAACAGTGCTTATAGAAACCCTGCTGTACAGAATCCACTCGGCCCTGTGTTTCTTTTTTTTTAAAAATCGAATTCATTGGGGTGACATTGGTTGTAGAGGACATTTTATGAATTTGCCCCCAAAGGCAAGGGAAGGACAGACAAAAATAAATGAATGGGACTAAAAAGCTTCTGCAGAGCAAAAGAAACCAACAACAAAACAAAAAGGCAACCAATCAAATGGGAGATGATATTTGCAAACAACAGCTCCGACAAGGGGTCAGTACCCAAAATATACAAAGAACTCATGCAACTCAACACCAAAGAAACAAGCAATTCATTTAAAAAGTGGGCAGAGGACCTGAGCAGACACTTCTCCCAAGAAGACATCCAAAGGCTAACAGACACATGACAAGATGCTCAACCTCACCAGCTCTTAGGGAAGTGCAAACCCAAACTGCAGTGAGATACCACCGCACACCTGTCAGGATGGCCGTCGTCAACCGAAACAGGGGCTGGAGAGGCTGGCGAGAAAAGTGAATGCTCATCCACTGCTGGTGGGAATGCAGCCGCTCTGGAAGCAGCCTGGCAGTTCCCACATTTCTTCAATGTGGTCGAGCAGTGAGTCCCTGTCCTCTGTCACGACTGGGAGCAACACACTGAGCTAAAATGTAATCTTTAAGTATCTGACAAGGCAGTTTTCAGACAGTGCACGTGAAAGGTGATTGCAGGGAAGAAGGAAGGAAGGCCACAGCTTTCAGATCTATGGATCTATGAAGCAAAACCTCACCCCCCGCCCCTGGAAAAAAGTCACTGGCCGGTGAAAAGAGGGCAAATGCCTTTCGGCTCCAAACTGCTGTAGGTGGGTGAGTTAAGGTGACACATAAGCAGATGGCAAGGGGTCAGTCACACTATTAGCTCATTGCTAAAGCTGTGTAGGATGCTGACCTTGCCCTTCAGTTGTCAAGATGCTCACCCAGTCATTCTTACAGCCAGCACAGGAAAGACCAGCCTTAGTTTCTCACCAGCATTAAGAACAAGACTAGGAGAAAAAAAGCTGGATGGAATATTTCCCAGCGGGTTTTACCGACTCCTACGCACAACCCACCATCGGGTCAGGGTTTGCCGCACCCCGGACTTTGCTGGCGAGGTAAACACCACGGTGCTTGGAAGGGAGTCCTTTCAGGGATGGCCGGGGACCAGAAGGAACCAGGGAAGAGGTTGGTTCAGAGAACACTGTGATATTTTGAATTTTTAAAAAAGTTTGGCCTTTATTAACCTTAAATGGTTCTGGGGAAAAAAGTTACTAGCTCCACATTCAAGGAGCAATGTGTCGTATTCGAGCTTTTGGTTTATAAGAAGGTAAGCTGCAAAGATCTACAATATAGACTCTGTGTATAATATTCATTTTGCATAGAAGCTCATTCCATTTGCATGCAAGTCTATGGGCAAGGGTTATCTAATTTGTTAGAAAAATTATTGTTGAACTATACAGAGTATTAATACTAAGTTCTGACTATAGAGACTTTGGTGGGAGGACAAACCTGAACAACTAACAAATATATACCATTTCTATACCAGTCCTCAATCCATGATGGGCATTTTTAATGGCGAATGTGTTGGGTGAAGATGAGAAAGACGGAAGGCGGGTCTGGGGACGTGGGTCTGGAAGGGAGGGACTCAGGTGGAAGGCTAGGAGAAGAGCTTTAGAGTTTTGAAAGCCGACACAATTATTAGACGAAGCTTTAGTTAATTTGAACACTACATGCTTTCTAATTCTGGTGTTTTTTAGCGTTCCTAAATGTAATTCTAAATTAGCTTCACAAATAATCAGTTAGCCTTTACTAAAATGTGACAAAACATGCAGGATTTCTTAGTTTTTTTTTGTTGTTGTTGTTGTTTGTTTGTTTTAAGAAACAAGGATCACAGCGTTGCATGTAATATCCTACTTCTCGAGTAAAAAGTGAGGGGATTAGAATCTGTACTTCTGCTTGCTTGTGTGAACATATGCAAACTCTGGGGGCCGTGGAAGTTGGAAGAGGGGTTGTTTGTTGGGGGCAGAGGCTGGGGAGACCCTGCAAATGGCAGAAAAGGATGGAAGGTGACTTTCACTGTGTCCCACTTTACGCTTGTTTACACCTGCTGTTTTTTGGAGCTAGATGTGATCTCTATTTAAAAAATAGATGAAAAGGAAGTGAGTACTTTGAAGGGGTGTTATTCAGGATGTAAATTTATGAAATGGATTGCTTTATCCTGACGTCAATCTGAGCTCAGTTTCCCTTGGGAAAGACTTAATTCTGATTTGTGGAAGAGATGAATGAAGAGGGATGTGGTCCCTTCTGGAGTGCAACACCACCAAGGGGTCAGGGTTGGAAGCAGGGTGCACTGATGAGAGGACTTAGAATCCAGGCCATGCGATGGGGCACCTGAGCAGTGGGGACGCATGTCAGGAGGTGGGGAGGAGTAGCAAAGGGAAGGACAAATGCAAGCATCCACTCTCATGCCAAGCAATCATGCCTGGGTCCCTCGGAGCAGTACTGTACTGAAAATCAGCTCAATGTTGACTTTGCCAGGACTGGAGGGCCAGTAAGAGGGATCCAAGAGTGTGCGTGAAAGCTCATTCAATGGCATGACACCGGGTCACTGGTTCCCAGTGCCCAAACCTGGGAGTGGGGTGGAAACTAGGTGGAAGGTGCAGAAGGAAGCTCCCAAGGATGTCTGCTGGACATCACAACAGTTTCCTTGGCGTAAAGCAGAGCTATGGAGTGGACGCTGGGATAGCAACATTTTACAATCTGAGGTACAGAACGACTAAAAGGAGATATCAGGGACCTTTCAGAAGGTCTCCCAAAAGTAACATTTCTGAGTTATAGATAGGTATTAAAACGAGAAGGTGACAGATGAGAAGGAGGCAGTGTAATAAGCCTGAGTCTTTCTAGAAGGTCATGGGGTCATTCCACACCTGCTTTCCTGCATGATGGACTAGTGGACGATTTGATCACAAATCCTTTGATCAGCTCTAAAGATATTGATGCCAGGAAGATGCCATATTGCAAAATAGTTCTACAGAACCAGAAAAGAAAAACAAACTTTATGCCTGAAATAGCTTCAATGGGACAACACTTTTGTAAGGAGAAAAATGTGTCTCACAGAGAGTCACTTGCAAGCCTCCTATCCCCCCAGTAAACAGCAGTTACACATTATTTGCCTAAAGTATGTGAGTTTACACATTGCAGGCACATGTGAGTTTCCCTCATCACTATGCAGAGTTACAGGTCTTTACTAAGTCTCTCAGCATCGAATGATGGCATGTGCCACAGTATTGTGGTAACATCTCTGGTAGAAAATAAACCATTCACCCGGAAGGAGACGTACCATTTTGTCTGGCTTGGTACCCTAGCCAGGCGACACCTATGAATCAGAGAAGTTCAGGAAGCTTTATGTTGAGAAGCAGAAAGCAGCTAAAGCAGAAAACGGAGTATGATTCACAAGAGCCCCGCTGCTCTCTTATTTGAATATCGGGCTTAAGCAACATGTGGTGAAGTTGTGGGCCCTCACAGTCACTTGGAGGAGGGTTTCTGAGCCTCTGACTGTTGACTTCGGGGCTGGGTGCTTCTTTGGTGTGCGGGGCTGTCCTGTGTGCTGTAGGATGTGTGGCATCATCCCTGCCCTCTACGCTCTAGATGCCCGTGGTACTCTCCTGCTGTGGCAATGAAAAGTGCCTCCAGACATTGCCAAACGGCCCCTGGCTGTCAAAATTGCCCCGCCTGAGAATCGCTGCCTTAGTGTTTCGCTCATGTTTCCGTGCAGCTCTTGAGTGGTAGTACGAATAACCCACTGCCGCCTTGTTCAACAGAAATGAAACCAAACTAAGGAAGTAAACAAAATGATTATCTTAAGCCAAACCACGTACCAGATCCAATGGATGTGCCTCCCTCACCCTCAAAACCAGACCCACCCCCCAGACCTCTCACACCGAGGGGGAGTCGTGCCAAAGAAGCCACAGCATATACCGATGGAACTGTTCCTGATGACAGACTTCCCCCCAGGAGCTAAAACCCCCTCTGCAGCAGAGCAAAATGCACGGAATAGACACCGAGAGAACTCACTGTTTCCAGAAGCAGCTTTGTAGAATTTCGTCAGGTTGACATGCGGTGGCCGGCTGGGTTTCTGGGGTGGTGGGCCCAGGACGGACAAGGGAGGCAGGGGCTTCTGCTTAGGGATGGCTGGGTTCCTGTCACCCTTTTCCTTTTCCTGACTTTGGCCCCAGGGCCCTGCCACCGCCACCTTAGATGGTGTCTTTGGGAACTTGGCAGGTGGGGCCCCAGAGGCCGGTTCTTCTTGGTTCATTTTGCTCAGGAATACATTCTTGGCAGCATCTATCCGCCTGTCTTCTCTTCTTTCTTCAGCACTTTTGGGGAGGCCTGGGCCTCCCCTGCTGGCAGCAGGTTTCAGAACTACTCCAGGAAAAGGTGAACTTGATGTCTCACCTCCCTGGTCTTTATTTTCTGGGTCTTCCTTTGCTGGTTTTAAAGGGCCCATTTTGGACTTGACTCCCAGGGGGGCCAAGGCTCCTCTCGGTAGAGCTGTATTCTTAGTGGGGCTCTCGGCTTCATGGGGGTCATCCACACTCAGGGACGGCTTCTGGCCGAAGACGGGTTTGGGGAAGAGGGGCTTGGGGTCATGGTCTTGGGAGGCTGACATAAACTTGCCTTGAATCCCAGACAGCTTTGGGAATGCTTGCTTCTGTTCATTTTCCTGGGCTGGAGGATTAAACTTGGGCTTCGGACCTGGTGGCTTTAAGTCATGGTCTTGGTTTGCACTGGGAAGTGCAGGCTTGTTCCCAGGAGGCCGGGGAAAGGCAGGTTTGGAGTCTTCTCGGGGCAGGCTGGTGGGCTTGGGGCCTACAGGTCTGGGAAATCCTGCCTTCACCTCTGGGTCCCTGCTGGCTGAGGCTGCCGGTGAGGGTGATCCAAATCTTGGGCCCACTCCTGTGGGCTTCAGAAAGGGGGGCTTGGGCTCCATGTCAGGTTTGTCCTCAGAAGCAGGTTTCACTGCCAGAGGAGGCTTTGGTGACCCAAACTTTGGTACGTTGCTGGGTCCCGCTGAAGGGCTGGCATTCCCTTGGCTGTCGAATAAGTTCTTTCTCGCTTGTACTCCTGAAGGTGAATTTTGCCCCGAGACTTTGAAGGGCCGGCTGTTGACCTCCTGTGTGGGGTTGCCCAATGTGTTAAACTTCGCCATCAGAGACTTCACATCTGCTTTCCCATCCTACAAGTACAGGGAACAAAAACTAGCTGAGAACCAGAAGCAGCACTTGCACAGTTTAAAACACTCCACTTTAAAGGGTTTCCTGGTTTGAGGCCTGCAGTGCTGCTGATTGGGTAGTGAGATATTGTAACATTTATCTTCCTCTATGGCAAAATAAGTTGTGAGCGCTTCTTGAAGGGGGAGGGCTATTTACGCACACTCTTGGAGTTGCCTTAGACTGACATGCTTACTGTCGTTTGTCACCACTTACTGCTCCCCTTTCCTGCCACTGTTTCTCTGGCTGTCTTGTTGAAGTTACTCTTCATTTGGTAGTTGTCCATTGCATTTTACTTGAAAAAATATGGACGTTTCTAACAAGTGGCTTCTTCCATATTTAGAGTTGAGCCTCTTAAATAGAAACTGCCCTTCAAAAACGAAAGAGAGCTCTTAGGTGGCGTGCCCTGCAATGCATGGCCATGTTTAACATTTCTGTGGTTTGCCAGAGTTCTCTCTGCCCACCCGCCTTTCAGGTCTGCCAGTTTGCTAACAAAGAGATGTAGCAGAAAGAGCCACTCACTGTATGTGCGAGTAATACAAAGTTTTTCTACTTACTTGTATACAGTGATACACCTGGAACCAGACTAGCAGGCAGAGTGTGCGCCCTTCCTGGGTGGGTCCTGCCTGGGGGGATGGTCTAGGGCACTTAG
Organism: Anoura caudifer; assembly: GCA_004027475.1. Taxonomy (NCBI): domain Eukaryota; kingdom Metazoa; phylum Chordata; class Mammalia; order Chiroptera; family Phyllostomidae; genus Anoura; species Anoura caudifer. Next base: position 110,679 of record PVKU01002805.1, on the reverse strand, counting down.
GGGAGGGGGCAAGGATGCAGAGACTGGCTAGGAAGTCTCATCACCCAGATCTCTTCCTTCTCCAGTCTTGTCTCTTCAGTAATGACATTTGTTACTCCTTCTCTGAAGTCCTTCTGCACGGTGTCTGTCCTCCTTGTCTAGAATTAGGCTATTGCTTAGGAAAGAGAACAGCTGGTTACCCTCCTCGGTGGGCACAGTCCCTTCTAGTCTGGTAGAGCTCATGCTGTGTTTGGTCCGTCCCTCATGAGCAAGGTCTTCCAGAGCATTCTAGTTCTTTTAGAACATTTGAAAATCTGAAGCCTTAAAAAATAATCCCAGTGACATGTCTGGTCATCACCATTTCTACTTTTGTGCTTTAAAACTGACCTAGAAATGTTTTCTTACTCTGCCGGCCCCCCTTGCTCATTGCCACACACCCAAGCTCACGTTATCTCTTAGGCCCCGGCTCGAATACCACAAAACCAGATCCTGTCCGGCTGGGAAGATTCGCTCTGCGCTCTCAACTCACGTAGCATTTCAGTACCTCTCCAGGCCCCTGAGTGGCTTCCTTCCTAACAGCAAGCACCACCATTTAGTGTGTGACCTGTGTGGTCCATCTTGCGCTTCGGGAGGGTGGCACCATCTAACTCCACTGCCCAGGAAAGAAAAGTGAGCTGAGAACCGCAAGACCAAGGAGAGATCCTGAGAACTGGGCTGGAATCCCAGTTTCTTAGTTGGGCCTCAGTTGCTTCATCTGCAAAATGGGGACAATAACACAGGCCTGCCAGAATCATCATGCGCATTAGAGATGGAGTTTATAGAGTGTTTGCCTGGCCCGCCCCCCGCTTGGGCTCAGCCAATGGAAACTGTTATTCAGAGGAATGTTAAGAAGTGAATTCAAGGACTCCCAGCCAGGAACCGTGAGCACAGGGAGGCAGACTCGGGGCCGTCCAAGTTTCCAAAACCCAGAAATTGTCTCCTCCCTCTTCGTCTCCTCACAATGCCGGGACCAAGGCCAGGGTTTTAATGTCTATTTGGGGTGTGAAGGTTGGCACTGGGCTGAACACTGTGAATAGCGATTTTAAGGAAAAGAGGTCCTCAGCAGGAGTTTGTCTCCGCACCAAACTGCGGTGTGTGGGTACTTGCGGGTTGAGGCTAAGGAACCTGGGCAGGAGATGAAAACCGGATGAGAGAAACATTTTCCAGCTTGAATTTTGCTCCTTTATTTCCAACCCTGTATCTGAGTTGCTGAAAACATCTTGTTTTCTACCTTGACTCCCTTGACGATGTTTTGTAATGCCCGTGGTTTCCTCAAATCCTGTCAATCCCTGAAGGCCTCGGGGAGGACAACAGTGGACTGGGGAGAGTATGGGTGTTGGGAGTGGGAGTGGGAGTAGGGGTGGGGGGGTAGGAGAAGATGGGTCCTGCTTTGGGCCCCCAGGGGGAGCACAGCCACAGGGAACTCCAAACAGCATAAAGAAGCAACCTTACAAAAATCGCTCCCCACCTGGAGGACAGTCTGTCTCTGGGGAAGAATTCTTTTATTTCTGCACTTGCTCTGTGTTCTGTCCTTCATACTCTAGGTCTAGAATTTATTCCACGCTTTATAACAAGAGGCTGCCTAGCAGAGAGGTCAGTAACACAGTGGACCTCAGGCTGTTCACCTCTACCACGGGAATGTCCTAGGGCTGTTACGAATCATAAACAATTAATATTCCTAAAGCACAGCACACAGCACCTGGTACAGGGGAGGGTTCCTGTTTTTACGGAACAATTCAAGCCGTAGAGATCGCCTAGTCCATGCCTTCCACCACGATGGGGAGGAAGAGAAACCAAAGGATTTCAGTGACATCCTACTTAGTTACAGTGGTCTGTCATCTTGAATTTTGTGGGGGAAATCCCAGGAAACACTCTGACCCATTGCCACACTCTGCATCCTGGTTTTAACGGAGAAACGATGGATGTGGTTGATTTGGAACTGGAACTTCTCTCTTAGATGTCACCCTCCACCCAGGGGGCAGGGCAGCGTCTTGGTTAATAACACAGGCTCTGGGATCATTGACGTGGGTTCAAACCTTGACTTGGCCCCTCACTAGCCATGTGATCTACCCCCCTGGGACTCAGTTTTCTCTATCGATAAAATGCAAATAATAACAGTGCCTATTTCCCCCAGGGTTTTGCTTTTCAAAAAAGGATTGAATGGGTTAATGTGTGTCAAGTTCTAAGATCAACAATTGCATGTCTGCCATTGTTGTTTTTCTAATTCACTAACCAGACAGTGACATTTTCTCCAGGTGACCAACTTGTGAAGTTGCAATTGTTAATGTTATGTCCTAGTTTTAAATCTACGTGGCTGAGATGAGCACAGCCCTGGATAACACAGTAGGGTTACTGTGTTGGAGTTTAGTTTAGTGTACTCCGAAACTTCTCACTGGACGTTGAAGGACAGGCTAGGAAAGAGCCAGTTGCTGTGGAAGGCGCCGATGAAGCAGGAACAACACCTGAGCTGCCTAATGTGCCTGGGGAATCAACAGCCTGAACTCAACTATTTAATCACTTACACTGACTGCTTAGCTTTAGGTTGTTATCATTGTCAGGAGGTGTATTCAATAAATTTTTAACACCCTGATTTTCCCTTAATCTTAGCAATAGTAGCCATGTTTCTTCCTCAATGATGATAACAGAAAGTCAAAAATGGTCAATTTTTTTTTTGACATTCTCCCATTCTGACTTCATTGTAGGGTGAATACCCATTCCATTTCCTAGGGCTCATTTTAGTTAAAAGATAAAAGGAAAAGGCAGTGCAGGGGCAATGTGCCATCGTGCAACAGAGTGAAAAGTAAGCCTGCTCCACGGCCCGAACCTCCAAGCCCCGGTCCCCCAGTTCTAGGGAGCTGATGTATCCCAACTGCCCAGCGCACCACAAGCTTATGCCTACTGCTCTGGGGTAATAGTAATGCTCCCTTTTACTCTCAAAATTGCCCCGCTGTAAGTAACAAATGAAATGGTGAACTCACCCAGTTCCTCACTGGAGGCAACCATTTCATCAGTTTCTTATGTGTATATCTAAGCTATGCATGTACAAATACCTATAAATACGTATACACACAGCCTGCCTGTTCCCACTTTTTGTACAAATGGAAATGCCAGTTTTGCACTTCACTTTTTTCCAGAAGTGATAATCAGCTGATACCCACCAGTGCAGCAGGGCATACGGTCAGAAGCATTTTGATTGCTTAATGCCCATCATGCAAGTCCAGTCATTAAATTTTCTACCTTAACTCTGCTTATTTCCTGTGCCAACTGATCATTATCAGTGCATATTATTTGCAGAGTCTTTTAAAAATAGACTTTATTTCTTCATTTTTTTGGGCAGTTTTAGACTTAGGGAAAAATTGCAAAGGCAGTGCAGAGCGTTCTCATGTACCGTCCATCCAGTGTCCCCTGCAACTGGCACTTCATATTAGTTCACAGGAGCTTTTTAACTTTTAATGATTCTAAGATTGAGCTTCTATTTGTTCTTAAGAAGATGTATTTCATGATCTGGAAAATTGCAGGGCTCAAGATATTTTAAGTAAAACTAACATTTCATCTTAGATTGGATTTTTTCCCCCCGGTCATTTGAAGCAAATCATTAACTATTTCCATCTGGGTACATACATAATATTTATCCCAAACTATAACAGTGCCTTACCATTACACAGATGTAATTGTAGAGATGCTCTTGATACAAATAAAATTTCTTTAGTCCTCCATATTTTTCACACTTCCTCAGAATTTTGTACCTTCACTGGTATGAACTTACCACGCCTGCAATAGCCCCTGGGAAGATGACTGTTAGCAAATACTTCCTCTGACTTCTGGTAACCCTCTCCAGAATCCAGAATCTAGTTTTGTTTCTAGAAACAAAAATTTTTGTTTCTACATAAAGGTAGGAAATCAAGTACATACTTAAACAAAGGCCGAGATGGAGTTTAGTACAGACATTAAGAAAATGCTTCCTCTTATAGCTAATTCATCTATATATTTTCCTAGCGAAGATTAAAAATACTCTCTAACTATTATTGATAACAGGGTTTGGGATTTATTGTTACAGTGTTCATGCTTTTTAATCTATCTTGGACGTTAGGCGAATCCAGCAGTACTCAGCTGGGGGTAATTTTGGCAACGTCTGCAGACGCTTTTTGGTTGAAATGACCAATGGAGGGAGTGCTCTCTGCGCCTAGCGAGGAGGGTCCAGGGAAGCCGCCGCGCACCCTGCGGTGTGCAGGGCAGCCCTCCACAGCACAGAACCGTCCGTCCAACGTCTGCTGCGGTCGGGGAGCCCTGAGCCAACCTTACGGCTCCTGAATCACCGAAAATGCCTTACCAGAAGGTTTGCTTTGTTAAAGATAATATATATTTTTAATTTTTCAATTCCAATTGACATACAATGTGATGTTAGTTTCAGGTGTATAACATAGTGACTAGACATTTATGTAACTTACAGAGTGATCACCCTGCTAAGCCCAGCAGCCCCCTGCAGCACACACCGTCACTGCGATATTATTGGCTGTATTCTCTGTGCTGTGCTTGAGGTCCCCATGACTATTTTGGTATCGGCCAGTTTGCACACGGAAAGTCTGCTGTTACTTTTTAATACTAGAGTACACTCTAAAACCTATAAATAGACAGAATAATACAAAGGCTACTACTAGAGATTGTTTTTAAATTTCCTGGTCTTTAAAAGTCTCATCTCTGTAAAGTTTGACTTTGTAAAACACAAAAGAAATAAAACATCCATGGGTCATGGATATCTAATAAATTTAAAATAACCAGAGGCCTGAGTTCACCTCCTTAAATTGTGTCTGTGCCACTTTTGTAATTAATGCATGAGGAGAACAAACCACTCTAATGGATACTGGTATTTTTCCTGAGAAAAGAGTGAAGATAGGGAATACGTAAAATGAAGTCCCTTTACCCAAGCCACGGAAATTATCAGCATTATGAAGGTTAAGGCATGAGGAAAGACTATACTCTTGTTCTAACTGGTGTGGAAACTAGTTTTCGAACTTGCCAGTACTGTGACAAGGTCTGGACGTACATCCGGACATGTGTCAGACCTCCAGATAACCATCTGATCACGCCCCAAAGGACTTAGGTATCCAGACCCCTGACGTCTAGTATCCAGACCAACAGGTGTGGCCAGGCCACCTGGCATCCCTCACCCAGACTCCCTGACCTCTGACTGATAACTGTCCTGGACCAATCTTGGGCCATCAGTGCAGGACTGATGATTCTCAGGGATGTACTTTTTACAATGAAAATTGTTAGCTTTTCTTTCTTCTTTGGAAGAAAAGTTTCTGGGTTTTTGCCTAGCTGTGTTCTCAGTTTACAAACTCCAAGACCCTTCGATAAATCTTCATCATTTGTTTCTAGCCACAACCTCCAGACTCTTTTTGAGCTCGTTCAACATTCTCTACATAAAACCCATAGAAAAAGGAAAGAAATTGATTTGATTTTAGTGCATGTAATGCTTTTCATTAAGAGGGAGACAGTGAGTAACAATAGTTTACCCAAACTGATGTGTCTCTTTCTCTCTCTTCTTTATTCCTTCCTTTCTTCTTTCTTCCTCTTTTTCTCTGTCTTTTTGTCTCTCTCTCTTTCACCATTATTAATTTTGGTATACGTGGTTTTTTTTTAGTTGTTATGTTGAGATAACATGTCAGTACCCATAGCTATTTGGTCAAAACTGCTGGCTCGTCTCATGGAACAAAGTCAGTTCCCACCACCACCACCATTGCCCAGAACAGGGCCGCAGGAACAGTGGCCTGAGGAGGTAACGTGAGGCTGCAAGGAGGTGCAGATGTGAAGAGAGAAGATTCCGGGAAACTAGCCCGGGTCTTGCAAGTCATCAGACACGGTAACCAGGTGCCTGGAATGGGGAAGTAGGCAGGTGAGGGCTGCTGGGGTGATGGCTCGTGTTGCTCAAACTTATGTGAGCCAAGGGTTGGTTGACCAGGAGGCGTAACAAAATGACTGAGAAGATAGTAATGTTCTCCTGGAAGCCAGGTGAACTCACCATCTTTGAGGTAGAGAGAGGCTGGTGAAAATTTGTAATGGACTCAAGCAGCCCAGACTTTCACTGAGCAGTAACACCCAGCCTCACTGGTTTATGCTGCCCGGGTTAAGGACAAGAACAGCTACGTTCCCCATGATCAAGTCCTCTGAACACACCCACCCACACTGACATGCACCTGTGCACACGCATGCACACACAAACACCCACCCACCCACATGCACACATGCACATGCACGGGCACATATACACCCCCCCCCACACACACACATGCACAGTAGTAAGTTGTTTTTTGTTTAAGGAGACTTGATTTGCTATACCTAGTAAACTTGGAACAGAGAACTGTTTTAATCTGAAAAATCAACTTCTAAAAAACTCTTTATGGTTAGCAATTACATAACAAAACTAATTGTTTTGGTTGTAAAAACAGAGCACGTGGAAGGTGGCTGAGAGGCAGCGCTTGTGTCAAAAGCCTGCAGGAGATGGTGGACGGTAAATCCCACAGCGGACGCTTCCGTCCTGGTCAGCACCGTCGGATGATGTGCTCGCGCCCCGCGAGTGCCCGTTTCCATGAAGGGGTGGAGAAGCAGGGACCTGGTTTTATTTTTTTCCTCAAAAACGCACCCTCTGCCCCCACCCACCCGAACAGGCACCACCCTGATGCCACCTTTTCCGCAGGGCCGGGTGGGGCAGAAGCAGGCTTGCACTCGTTCACGTGAAAATACCACGATCATTAATGATGAAAATACAAGAATGCACTGCATTTCAGGTACTCACAACCGGAAACTGACCTCTGTCCCACCCCGTGTATATTAAACATAGTGGCTAACTTCCCACACTGGCCAGTTTTACCATACTTGATCGGAGATAACGGTTGGAGAAATGATCTCCCAGACTCTTAAAGAGTTTGAAGAGCTCTCTCACTAACAGCCTCTGCTCCAGGGCTGGAGGGAGCACCAGGCCCCTCTTCAAGAGGATGTGGGAACGTGCCTCTCACCGCAGGCTATGCTGCTGGGGAGAAGCAGCCCGCTGCTGGCTGGGCAAGGGCACAGGCCGGAGGAGCGGGTGGCGGTGGCACTGGTGTTAGCCCTGACTGTGACAACCCCTGACGGTTTTTTCGGTGGCCTGTGAGGGTGGGGACAGAACACCAGGCAACCTCAGCAGCAGCTTTGTGCTGTCAGGTGCGGTGTGAGAAGAAAGCAGCTGGTAGGGCAGGGTCTCTCTGGGAGCCCAGTGTGTGGCTTCCCTCAGGAAATGCCCGGGCACCTTGGCAGAAAACCTCCGCAGATGTCACTGAGAATCAGCACCCCTCTCATGTTATCTCAGGCCCCTGCTGCTCTGATCCTCTCCTGGTCCCCACTGGGTTCTCTTGAACTTTCTTTTCGAGGGTGATTTGAAACAGAGGACGCAAGATCATTCAGCAAGTGGTGAAGCTTGGGCGGCTCGGCCCACCCTCAAAGACTGCATCACCCTGAACTCTCAGGGTGTACTGATCAGTTAGGGTTTGCATAGCCTCTGTCTTTAAAGGCCGGGAGCCTGACAATCACCATCACGGCACAAATTTAACCTTCAAACCTTCTCTTCGTGGTTATCCTACCAAACAGCTTCTGTGCAAACACGGTCCAACTTTGCTGCGGCCTCTCTTGGCTCACCGTAAATGATGAAGAAGCTACATGTGACTTTGCATGTGTTTCTCAAGCTAGTTCTGCTCTAAGTTTTTGATCTGTTGATGCCGATGTAGATCGTATAGAACAACAGAACAGTCCCGAAACCATTTATTTTTGTTACTCTGTTTTATATAGTTTTCCAGCAAATTTAGCTTACATTTGCTTAGGATAGAGTTCACTTAGCCTGCATTAACTAAATATACCAAATTGGAGAAGAGTTATTTACATTTTGACTAGTGCACATGTAGATCATTGAAAACTGTTTTCATAGATACGTTACTAGTGGCTTATTTGAATTTTAGCGTAATATTAATGTACACACACCATGATACAATATAAGTCCTTCCATTTTTTCCTGTACCTTCAACTCTGTCACGGCAAAGAGATCTTAATTTCATCTCTTACTTCTTGTGGTTATTTTATTTTCACATAGAAATACAGTATGAAGCACCAAAAGAAAACCCACTTTGCTAAAAGCATGAAATTTGAAATAAAAGTTTTTGATGGCAGAGGAAGTTGCTGTTTGACACGGGATAAACAAAATGGACATATTACGCTGCTTCTTTGCCAGCCTCCGTACCCCTCTGAACACACACACACACACACACACACACACACACACACACACGTTTGGGCTGTGAGTTCCTTCTCTGTGCTTGACAAGAAGTTAGAAACTGAAAGTGTATGGTCTGCATGGAGTGGGGTGGGGGAGGGGGTACGAGGCCATCTGTGGGGTTTTCTAGAGACTTCCTTCCCAGCATGTGAAAAGTTCTGCGTGAAGTAAACGGCTTAGAGGAAGACTTCAACCAACAAAGCGAGGCAGGTGGCAGCTGCTCTTCAATGTGGTACCCATGGTTTGAGTGGAGGAAAGTACAAGTCAGGCAGTGGACATGGAGGGCCACGGGAGATCCCACAAACGGAGGTGGGTGATACTTTGAAACCTCACCCTACATATCAGGGTGACGAGACCCTCCCCCTAACTTCCTCTGTTCCCATTCTGCCTCTTCTCCTTCTAACCTTTGGAGAAAGTGCATTCACTGTTGAGTAACCAGGATGAAAAGCAGAACCGCCTCACACCTCTTCCTTCTCTGTTTCTTCCTTACAAGTCACAGCAACAAGACCCCACCGTGAGACGAGCGGCTTCCTCTCACCTTCGTCACTGTGCGGCTCTTTACTGTAGGTTGCGCCTTTTCTCGTGAAAATTATGATGTTTGAAATTTTAAGCTTTTCATGGTGTGTATCCTGTTCTTAGCACGTAGCCACCCTTTTCCCACGGCCCCTGACCTTTCCGAAGGGCTTGATGGCTTCAGCTACTCTGGGCCTGCACCACCCTTTCCGCACCACGCATTCCTTCATCTTATTCTGAGATGGCTGCTGACTCCTTATATGCGAGCTAGTTCTACTATGTGGCACTTTGCCATTATCTAGTTTAAAGTTTGTGCTTTATAAGGTCACTTATTCTAGAATACAAATGATCTCAACACTTCTCCATCTCCACCCACCAAAAAACAAACAAACAAACAAAAAACACACAAAAAATGCGCAATTGTGTAGTTAGCAAAAAATGCTGGAGTTTGGTGTTACACACCTATTGCTAATTTTATTATTAGAACTATTAATCATTTTAAAATAAAATTGTACATACAATATCTCGTTTGTCTCAAAGCGTGGTTATCTTTATAGAAGGGTAAACTAAATGCGAGCACGTGGCAGAAAGGAGAACCAACATAGGTTTTCTGACTCTAAACTCTGTGTTTGTCCCAACACACCATAGAAATCATCACTTGTTTTCTTGTCTAGTTGCTATTTTGAGTTTAAATCCTCAGCTCACACACAAAAGTTTTAACAGTCTTCGTCTGATCCCAAGTTTTCCATCAGCCCTAGTAATTGACCTTCTGGCCAAATGCCTAGTCACTGCGGGGATGTGTTGGCAGTCTGGTCCTGCCCCCGGTGTGAGCGCACATCTGCCGTGAGCAAGGGAACGGAGCACGGCGCAGGGGGGTGCAGGGCTCTGAGCCTGAACGTCCTGATTTGCTTGGAAGCATCAGAGGCAACCTGGACAGGGAACGAAAACGAAGAGAAGATGGTTTTGCTTGCTGTTCTGATGTTTGGTCTGTGTGTGTTGCTGCAGAGGTGACATGTTTAGGCAGATGACTGTATCAAGTCTCTTTACCCCAAATTATTCCGTAGAGTCAGAGGCATGAGTCATCCAACTGGCAGTTCATCGATCGGCCTGGGGCACTGTTCTGGTTCAACCATTGCCACCTGGCATGGTTTATTATTAACCTGGCTTTAGCTTAAGACTCATTACCAGAGAGAGGTTGAAGGGTACAAACCAATGTAACTAGGGAATGAGACTATGATTTGGGAAGTTCTGTGGCAAAAATTAGTTTGAGGTCAATGCATTCATACAAAATAACCTTTTCTGTCTAGATGATGGACAAGCAAAAAAAAATATGTGTTACATCTATGGTTGAATCAAAGAACTGAAATATCAAATGAAACCAAAATTCCTTTCTGTTCAATAATTTTCTAACACTAAGTGTTTTTTTTTAAGAATAAAAATACCACAGAGATTTGCTTATTGTTTTAAAATAATTTTTGTTTTAATGAGGCATTTTAATGATGATGAGACACCAGTGCACACCCACGAGGATGGTTACTGCCAAGAAATGGAAAATAACAAGTGTTGGGAGGACATGAAGAAATTGAGCCACGGGCACTGCCGGTGGGAGTGTAAAATGGTGCAGGCACTACAGGCACCGTGGGAAACAGTGTGGAGGTTTCTCAAAAGACAAAAAGTAGAGTTTCCACGTGATCCAACGATCCCACTTCTGAATCTATGCCCAAAGGACGCAGGGACTCGAATAGATATTTGTATGCCCTCGTTTATAGCAGCATTATTCTCAATAGCTGAAAGGTGGAAGCAACCCAAGTGTCATCGATGGAGAAACGAAAAAGACAAACTGTTATATACAGGGCATGGAATACCATCGGTCTTAAGAAGGAAGGGGATTCTGATACACGCTCCAACATGGATGAACCTTGGAGACAAGGTTGATGCTAAGTGAAACCCACCAGTCCCAAGAGGACAAATGCTGTCCGGTTCCACTTATCCGAGGTGCCTGGAGTAGTCAGACTCCTAGAGACAGAAGGGAGAGTGGGGGGTGCAGGGACTGAGGGGCAGTGGGGATAGGAGGTGGGGTTTGATGGGCTCAGAGTCCCAGCTGGGCAAAGTGCAAATGCTCTCGGTGGGACGGTGGCGGTGGCCGGGCAACGTGAATGGACTTAAGGTCACAGAACTGTACACTTAAAATGATTTAAAAGGCAAATTTTAGTTACGCAAGTCTGACCACAACAAAAACATTTAGAAAAAATAGTTAACCAGTATTTGGAGAATTATTAAATTAAATGAAAACTTTTTATGAATAATAAGATTACTTCAATGTTTTCTTTCTTTTTGTCTAAGTTGTAGTTCTTGGAAGATAAAATGGAAGTGACTCAAAAGGGAGGAGAAAGTGGCATTTCAATGAGTCATGCTTATATGTGGACATTTTATGGTCCGGAAAAATTTTTATTTTATTCAAAATAGTTTTTAAAACTTTTAAAACATTTTAAATGACTTAAGTGTGGCTGACATGCAGCAATGGACCAATGCCGAATTTCTAATATGCATAGAAATGATAAAAATACTTGAGAGGTACAAGTGCACCTCACTGACTGAAGTGAGTGTTGGACAGAGAGGGTAAACGAGGTATTTTGAATGGTCTCTCGAGGTGAAGACAGGAAGGCAGAGGACGTGGTGGGGTTATCCTTAGGGGACATTTTCCAAGCTGCGCATGCTCTGTGGCCCAGTCTGTCTTGCTGGCCCTCTCAGGGTTCTCTCTGGAGGACTGCCAGCCCCAGCAGCCCTGGCCGCTACAGGGAGGGCAGGCATCTCGTGGTGCATTAGAAATGGCTAAGAAAACCCTGGATCTTCTGGGATCCTGGATCTCTCTTGCTCTGATCCTCACATCCATATTGATCAACTCCTACTAAAAATGTTGCAGAAATTTAATTGCAAGGACTGGGGTCTTTTCAGGGCTACCCTGATTCAGCACAGGTGAATGGGATTGGGGTGCAGATGTTGACTACCTTCTAAATTTTCTATCTTCTATACTTACTAAGTGGGTTGAACAGTAGCCCCCTAAAAAAAATAAGCCCATGTCTCTAAATCTATGGCTGTGATCTTAATTGGAAAAAGGGTATTTGCAGATACAATTAAGGATCATATGAAGAGATCATCCTGGATTACCCTAAATCTAATGACAAGTGTCCCTATAAGATACACAAGACAAGGTAGGAGAGGACAAAGCCATATGAAGACAGAGACAGAGATTGGAATGATGCAGCTACAATGCCTGGACCCCCCAGCCGCTGGAAGAAGTGAGGAATGGCTTCTCCCCCAGAGCGTTTGGAGGAAGCTGGCCCTCTCAACACCTTGAGTTCAGAATTCTGCCTCCGGGACATTGCTGTTGTTATAAGCCACTGAGTTTGTGGTCACCTGTTACAGCAACCACTGGAAACGAGTACCCCCACTCTCGCAAAGTCCACAGTGCTTTTGTGTTGTATTTCAATGAATGTCCAAGCACCTGCAAGGATGAGGTTTAGGATGAAGGGCAGAAAATCCTGTTGTGTGATCACCTTCTCTGGGCTGCCCTGCTGGCATTGCCTTTGGCTTGGAAGGACTGAGTGGGGAACTAGTCATACGCATTGGCGGCATCGAATCTGCTCTCGGCATGTCAGGTACTCGTCTGACCAACACCTGCGGCATCAGCTGAACAAACATTATCAATATGTATAGGTTGAATTAGTACAGCTCAATAGTTTTGCTGGTTTCCTGTCTGTCTATGGAGGCTGGTTAGCAGAGGCAGAGACCACCAGGACAAGTCCTGATCTTTCCAAATACATCAGAGAAAACCCCAGACCAATTTCTGATGGGGGTTTCTCATTCTGGCCCAATCACGTACTTGGTTTAATCCTAGAGGCTGATACAGAGGTAATTCCAACCTCCACTTTTTATTAGTCAGCAACTGCGTAAATAAATGCTTGGACATGCTAGACCCTGGGCTTTGATAAAAAGAAAGGCAATCAAAATGGGCCTTAAAGGTAGACCACTTCAATTGGAAGCCTTACCTTAGAATCACAGTGTTTCAGAAAGAAAAAAAAATCCCTAAACATCCATGAATATAGGAAAGGAAACAGGGCAAGTTGTTAGGTAGGACAGGGTAGTACACTAAGGCGGAGAGGAGGAGGGAGACGCCTCACCCATTGACTCAGCAGTTCTGAGCCTGGTCCGACAAGATTGCCCGGATTGCGAGCGCAGGCGGAGGGGAATCCTTGAGACTCTGTGCTGGAAAAGGGAGCCAGCCTCTGTAGCGATTTCACTAAGACAAAGAGCCTTTACTAGCTGAGAAAGAAAGCCTTTGTAGCTGGACATTATTCCCAAGGCTTAGAAGGGGGAGAAGGAGGTGGAGCCTAGAAACTGACCAAAGTATATGATCCTTGAACCCCAATAGTTGGCACATCAGAGTAGCTGAGTGCCCACTTGTAGCTTTGGCTTAAGTGTATAGATCAAACTCACTAACAAACTCACTAACAACTTTATTTCCGCCATACACGGGGCATTCCCGCCTGCCGCTTTGCACCATATGGTTTTCACAAATAAACTCGCTATCCCATTTCCACTATACGTGTTTGTCTCTCCCTTGAATTCATCTCTTGTGAGCGAGGCAAGAACCGAGGAACAAGCTCGAGGGAGGAGGCCACCCCCTGACTCCGGTGTCTCCCCTGTAACAAAGTGATCTGTCCAAAGTCACACAGCTCTTAGGGGCGGGACTTGAATCCGGGTCCACTGGGCTTCCCACCATCCTGTGCTGCGTGACCTGTGAGGGGGCGGGGCCGCGGCTTCCACAGCAACTTTCTCTTAAACACCCTCCAACGACAGCAGGAGCATGGCCGATTGCCTCCTGTGGTCGGAGCTCGCAGAAAACCATGAAAAAGTGACTGTTTCGCCCCACTTTGCAGATACAGAAACCCAGGCAGCGGGGCAGTTCGGCAATTCACGCGAGACCCACAGCTGCCGAGTGGCAGAGCCCCGGTCAAACTCGGGTCTTCATTCTGGAGCCGCGGTCTTAACCGCAGCCCCTGGGACCGCAGCCTAAACCAGGCCAGTGGGCCACCGTCTTCGCCCCACGCTCTTGTTCTTGGAATGTGCACCCAGAGGCGGCCCTTGCTAACACATCGGACAAGTGAAATATGCGGCTACTTCCCCTGAATTCTGCCTCTTGTTAAGATGGGGCACCTACCGATGGCAGAAACAGGATTTTTAAGGCACGTGAAGACTAGAAAAGGTTTCAAAGCAATCGCTTGCGCTTAGCATTCGGACCACTAGGTGTCAGTGCGACTGCCCCGTGGGGCAGCTGTCACTTTCTGGGTTGAGGAGCTTCTCCAGAAACCAGCTCTCTGGAGCTTGGGGTGCAGGGAATGGGCCTCCGGGTTTAGGCAGGAGCTGGGGAGCATTTGAAACGCAATGGCACTTAAACACATGGGGAGGCATGACAAGTAGGCGGCGTGGGTGTGAGCCTTTAAAATCAATTCCCAAGAGAAACGAATCCTTCCCAGGCTTTGCTGTTTGCAATAGAAGACTTGACTTCTCCAGGGTGTCTGCTCATTACGGCGCAATTCCTTTGACATTCCTGATCACCTTTAATCCCCTAAAGATGTGGTTTTTATTTGAAAACACAGCCTCCTCCTCCCGCCCTCACCTATCACTTATCATTAATTTCTTGGGACGTTGTAATACTTAAAGCCTGTGCCTCGCCTTGTAGGTGCACAAGCACTGGTCTGCACCGCGCCTCTCCTGACAGGGCCTCAGCAGGGGCAGGTAAGCGCAGTCCCCACTTTGCCTTGTGCCCACGTGCCCATCTATTTTCCTGCACAGAAGAATCTCTCTCTGATGACAAAATATTTAAATAGCAAATATTAACAATCTATTATCACATAGGAACACATAATACATGTATGAAATTTTATACTCACAACAGCCATATAAGGTTAGTACTATGATTACCTTCATTATGTTAGTGGAGGAAACTGAGGCACAGAGAGGTTAAGTGGCTCACCCAAAGTCACACAGCCAACTGGAGGCAGTAAGAGGCTCCTCCTCTTCTTTTCATCACCTCACTATCAGTTTAGTTAAAAGGTGGGGGAGGGTTGACCTTATGAATTCTTTAGAAGAGGTGGCAGTTTATACAAGAGGGCCAAAGGCTCTCACCCAATTTTGAGAGGATCTGTAGCCCTCTGTCATCCTGGTTTCCACAGATTCCTTCTGAGGAGGTAGGGTTGATGGCAGCTAGCCCCTTTCTCTAGTCTGTGTAGAAATTTTGCATGAAACCCCACCCCCTGCCAGATCTTAAGGTTTGGCAAGAAACTGAAATTTGCTCCTTCTCATCAAAAAAGATGGATGGGCACACGCTTGTCAGGAGCAGGATGAAGTAAATTGTCTGTGCCCAATAGGATTATGTGTCTGGTTTTGGGGCAAGACTTCACTTAATCCCAGCGGCACCAGAGATTGGACCAGGAACATGTGAGCAGCCCTATCCAGTTACAAAACAGCAGATGACACACTTTTATCTGCTTGACGCCCTTCTGGCTGGGTTTTCATGTCTGCTGTCTACCTCTTGTGCTGTTCTCCAACAGAATGTACGTTTCTGTCTGTCTATGCTGCCAGAATTTGGAGGGTGTACCTTTTCTTGCTGTTAAAAAAAACAAAACAAAAACAAAAAACAGGCACATTTATCTGAAAGAAGAAACCTGGGCACAGTTGTTACCTGACTCCAGTAGAATGAGGTGGGGGCAGGGCCTTGTTTACTGGGTCTTCCTGGGCCCAGAGGTTGGGCACCCCCTCACTGGCGGCTGTTGTGGCTGCTCGGCACACAGAATCCAAGGACTGTGGCACTTTCTGATGCCTGGCTGAGGAGATGTCCAGGGGAATGGTGGGGCGATCCTCCCCTCCCTCCCCCAACTAGAATGACTTAGATGAGAAAAGCTCTATTATGTCCTCAGGATATTGAGCAAGAAGGAAGAGAAAGAGGGGAACTAAAAGTGTTTATTCAGCCTGGACACTTCTGCTGACATTCCCATCAAACATGTGATATTTAAAAGGCCAAAACCAAAACCAGGGTTCTCCTGCCAGCCACCAGGGCATCTGCAGAGAAACTGTAAGGCCTTTGGCTCTGTAAACAATTTGCATAACCAGGGTTGCCCCCCGCAGTGGAGGTCAAGGAGGGGGGCACTGCCAGTTAGGGAGGTGCACCCCAACACACAGAATATTCTGGTGAAAATGCAATAGTCAAATGAAAATCCATGTTAAGAGACTACCATTGGCATAGAGTGGGATTTTAACAAATTGTTGTTGGTAAATTTACCTCCCTTACCATTCATTCATTCATTCATTCATTCATCATCAGTCATAAACATTATGTGCCTACTATGGGCCAAGCACTATGCTGAGACTAGACAGCTGAACAACACAAGACTCTTCCTCTTAGTGGTTTACAATCTTGTGTAGGTTGTGCCAGAGAGGGCCACACTCCTCCTGGGATACTCATCTTTTCGTCCGTAGTGAGGATTGGAAAATTGCGGCCCCATTGCCCAATCTGGCCTGTGGTTTGTTTTGCACAGCCCCTCAAGATAAGAATGATTTTTATATTTTTACAGGGTTGCAAAAAAATTAAAAAAAAAAAACATAAAAGAAGAACAACAACACATGACCAAGACTGTATGTAGCCTAAAATATTTACTTTCTGGCCCTTTGCCAAAAAAGTTTGCCAATGCCTGTCCTATAGTAAGAGTACTCTTGCTTTTGAGTCAGACGTACAACTAGACCGGACAGGACATTTTCTAGCCTTTCTGGCTTCTAGAGGTGGCCATGTGACTAAATTTTGGCCATGGGATCGAAGCAGAGGAGATTTCAGTAGCTGCTGGGTGGAGCGTCCCCTCCATACTGGCTGCGCTGCTGTGTGGGCCTGAGCCTTCTGGTTCATTGATGGCTCAGGGCAATGCTCTCGGGATGGCAGAGCCAGAAGACAGGAGCCTGGGTGCTGCACCAGGGAGCTACTCTACTGTCTCTGGATTTTGCTCAAAGGTTATGAGGGAGATAAAGAAAGGAAAAAGAGAAGAAATGTTCACTTTTTAAAGTCAGTCTTAGGTTTCTCCTTTCCCCCATGAACCTCCCCATGATGCCAAAATAAAAGTCCCCCCAAATCCAGAACTTGCCAGGCCTTCATGGAGTGCACCCTGGTCTTTTTTCCCTCTGCCCCTGGGTAACTCCTATGCATGCCCTATAGCTCTGTGTAGGCTTCACCTCCTTCTGAACTCAGCCCCTGCAGACCAGGCCCAGCATCCTTCCTCTGGCTTCTGCGGCATCCTTTAGTTTTTGGAGACAAGTCTGTCTCTCGCTCCCACTAGAACTTGAGCTCTTTAAGGGTGGAGACTGCTTCTTATTTGTCTTTGATTCCTAGCTTCTAGTACAGTGCCTGCCACACTGAAGGTGCATTACAAACATTATCCAATGAATTAGTTTGTCGGAGGCTGAGGGCAGCTTCCTGGTTTGTGGCGCAGTTGATTTCTCACACATTTAACCCAGGAAAAGATGAGCCCAGGAATTCATACCTCTGAGGGGAAGTACAGTTTGCTTTCCAAAATAGGAGAGAAGAAATGTACGGAATTATAAAGATTATATTTGCAAAATTGAGTGTTTATATGATTTGGGTGGTAGTACCGCTTGCCAATAGTGTCTGAAAAGGTTTGAAGATTTAATAAAAGGCCATGAGGAGACTTTAGAGATATAAAGACATGTTCCTGAAATAAATGGAAATGTAGATACTTTCTCAAATCTACCTTAGTATGTAAAGATAAACTCATTTTTTCTATTTTTATAAAACTCTTCCTCACAAAGAGAAATTGTACAATAATCCTATTATTTTATAACAATAACATGATGATGATAAAGTTTTTATTGGCTCTCCCCATCCCCCTCTATGTTATGTGGCTTATGATCAATGAATGCAAAAGCATTGTTTTTTCTGTAAGCCTATTTTACTGTAGACCCTGGGTAGATGCAACCAATTCGTGGAACCAGCAAATTAATGTAAGACTTTTAAAGCAGTAATAATTTTATGTTCAGTTAGAAAAAAGAATAGAAAACATGAGGGACACATTTTCTTTGCATGTAAGCCCTCTTGAGATGGTGTTAATAAAAGGTGGAGTCGGAAAAAACTGCTTGTATTATGCAGTACTTGGTTATTATTTGAATATCTCCATTTCGTTAAATTTGTAGTAAATAGAAATTACAAGGAAACCTGAGCAATAAAATAAAATAACTCTAAGGCTTCTTAAATCGAATATTAGATCTTGCATTACATGTCCTGAAGAATCATAGCTAACACTTGAATACTTCTGGATATTTTATTAGATGTTTAAAGCTCTCCCCTTCTACTAGCAAGAACAATTTCTAAGCAGATGATAGTCTCAATGAATAACTCATTCCTTGCGAACTTGAATACTAGGCTTTTTCTTCCCCATCCTGTACAACACAAGAAAACACAATGCTCTGGGAGGAAAATGAGTGAGTTGTGTAGTGAGGGTGGAGGAAGTCAGCTTACTCAACTCCGGTATCAATGTGGTATATCAGAATTTCTGTCTCCATAATCCAGGCAAATTATTTTACTCTCCCTATCGCATTTCACTCTCACCTCTACCCCAGACTTCAGGAGTCTTACCTCACTTCTATCTGGTCAGTGTAATTACTACCTGCAGCATTGGCCTCTTTATACCTACGGCCTTTCAATATGCTTGTGTTTTTGTTGCTCTCTAAGTTAAATATGGTACTTCCTGTTCCTACACTTTAGCAGTTGTAACACTTATTTCCCTCAATTAAAAATGAAGTTAATATTCTAGTTCTTAAAGGAGTAGGTGACATGAAGCCAATGTCCAAGCCAGCCATTTTCAAAGAGAGAGAAGCGATCTGGATCTGAAGTCTCTGCCAACTCTGCTGTGCCATTTAAAGCCTCCAGTGACTTATTCAGAGAGCAAGTCAGGCTCCAGGCAGTCCTGATGGCTTCCCATCGGGTAAGGATCCGAGTGTAGTGCAGGGCCAGTTGGGCTGGGCTTCAATCTGCTTGCTCAGCGCAGGAGTGCCTTTGGCAGGAGAGGTCAAGTCTGGCCACTGCTCCGGACTAAGGAGCAGCAGATAAAACACACATGAATCCATACCCTTCTGCAAGCTCACTGTTGACCAGCTGATGTATGTCTGGTTGTCAGGAGCTTTGTCTTTACACCAATCATGTCCCAATCACAGGTCATCAAAGGTGTGTGTATTCCTAGAACGAGTTCACTGTCTGCTGTCAGAAACCTGTGCCCATATGTAGGGCAATTAGGATGAAGATGGATCACCATGTACGAGAAAAGCCAAGAAACAGGATCTGCTTATTTTCTGACTTTGACAAGTACTTCCCCTTCTTCTCGTCAAAACTCTGCACACAGATCCAAGATGGCAGCAAGTTAGACAGAAACTACACTAACTTCTTCCCAGAACCAAACTAGAATTACAACTAAGTTATAGAAAAATCATCTGGAATAAGCAACTGAAGACTAGCTGGAAAGAAGCCTCATAACTGAGGACTTACAAAAGAAGCCACATTGAGACTGGTTGAAAGCACAAATACATGACCAGGCTGGTCAGACTCCTGCGGGCAGCAGCTAAAGTGCTGGAAAAATATCTCAGCTGTAGGGGAAGGTCCCTCCTGAGAAATGTGGGGTCTAAAGCCCAAGCTGGGCTCTGCAGTCTAGAGCAGCTGGTGAAAAGGCACCCACATAACATCCACCTGCGAAAAGCAGTGGTTTTTCTGTCTGCCAGGGAGAGATTGCTAGAGATGCAGCCACCCTCTTAAAGGGCCAATGCACAAAATTTCACAACTCACCCTGGGCTCCAGTGGAGGTAGGACGGAGCTATGTGGCTCTGGTGAGAGAGCTGAATGGCCAGCCGCCATGATCCTGTGTTTAGTCATTCTTCATACTGGAGAAGCCATCTTTCTCAGGTAGAGCACTCACCTCCATGCAGCATCAGCCTGGGGGAAATAACTAGCCCCACCCTCAAGAATACCTCCCACCCCACCCTGTAGAGCTTGAGCCCTGCTGAATACAGCTGGGGGTTTGGGGGTTCTTTCAGTGATTAAACCTAATAGACAACCTGTAGGTAGAGGCAGATCTCTGGGTGCTTTAAGACTTTTGCTGATCTGTCACTGGCCCTTATGCTGTTAAAAGCCAGCTCTCATGCACACTTTGTTCCTTTCCCAGGCCCAGCAGAGGGAGCCACAAGCTTGGATCACTAATAGATCCAAACAGGTTGCCCAGGGCCAGTCACAGGCAGTGTCTGACATAGGACTGCACCAGAGTCCTTCCAAAGAGGCCCAGAACCAACACATCCAGTGGCCAGCTTCAGAAAGTATCAGAGCAGGATCCATTAAGTTTAATAAGCAGCAAATCCACAGGGAGATCTCAACAGGCACTGACTCTGGCTAAGGAGAATTCTGGTTCTTGTGATTAATACCTGTACAGTAGCTTGTGTACTGTGCTGGGGCTGGAACCTCATGGTCAGCCTGCCTGAGGGTCAATCCCACACATGAAAACACCAGTAGCAATTGAGACTCAATAACGAGGGTCCACATAATGTACACAAAGGGTATTCCTAGAGCACCCCACTCAGGTGAGCAAGAAGACTGCACCGCTGGGTCCCATAAGACACCTACTACATAAGGCCACCATACCAAGACTGGGAGTCACAGCAGATCTACCTAATACCTAGAAACAAAAATGAAGAGGCAGCCAAAATGGGCAGAAAACAGGCCCCAAATAGAAGAACAAAAATTTCTCCAGAAAAAGAGCTAAATGAAATAGAAGAAAGCAGCTTATCACATAAAGAGTTCAAAGTAATGATGTTAAGGATGCTCAACAGCATGAAAAAGTACATGGAAACCACTAGAAAGAAGAAATCAGAAATAAAACACAATCTCTAAAATGAAAAATACACTGGAAGGAATAAATAGTAGGTTTGATGAAGCAGAGGATCAAAGCAGCAATTTGGAAGACAAGGTAGAAAAAAACACCCAGTCAGAGCTGCAAAGAGAAAAAAAGAATTAAAAAAAATGAGGATAGTTTAAGGGACCTTTGGGACAACAGGAAGTGTAACAACATCTGCATCATAGGGGTACCAGAAGGAGAAGAGAGAGAGCAGAAAATCAAGGATCTATTTGAAGGAATAATGACTGAAAACTTTCTTAATCTGGTGAAGGAAAAAGACACACAAGACCAGGAAGAACAGAGAGTTCCAAACAAGATGGACCCAAAGAGGCCCATGCCAAGACACATCATAATTAAAATAGCAAAGGATAAAGACAAAGAGAAAATCTTAAAAGTTGTGAAAGAAAAGCAGTTAGTTACCTACAAGGGAATTCCTACAAGACTGTTAACTAATTTCTCAACAGAAACATTTCAGGTCAGAAGGGATTGGCATGAAATATTCAAAGTGATGAAAAGGAAGGGCCTCCAACCAAGGCTACTTTATACAGCAAGGCTAACATTTAAAATTGAAGGAGAAATAAAGAGCTTTCCAGACAAAAAACCAACCAAACAAAAATAAAAACAAAAAAGCAACCCCCCCCAACTAAAGAAGTTGGTTACCACCAATCATTATTACAAGAAATGTTAAAGGGCTTACTTGAAGAAGAGGAAGGGGAAGAGGAAAAGGAACAGGAAAAGGAGGAGGAGGAGGAAGAGGAGGAGGAAGAAGAAGGAGAAGGAGGAAGAGGAAGGAGGGAGGGGAGGAAGTGGGTGAAAAGAACAAGATGTGGAAAAAGAAAAAAAGACAGAGGGACATAGTTTTAAAAATAAAATGGCAATAAATATGTGCCTAGCAACAATCAGTTTAAATGTAAATGACTTAAATGCTCCAATCAAAAGACATTAAGTAGCTCAATGTGTAAGAAAACAAGAACCATATATATGCTGTTTTCTAGACATCCTCCTCCAAATTAAAGATACACACAAAATAAAAGTAAAGGGACGAAAAAAGATATTTCATGCAAAAGAAAGGTATAGAAAGCTGGGCTATCAATACTTATATCTGAGAGTTCTCACCAAGATGGAGGTGTAGGTAGAAACCCTTCATCTCCTTGCACAACCAAAAGGAGGATAACAACCAATCTAAAATCAATAAACAACCAAAATTGCAAGAAAATCAAACTTCATGGAACTCTGACAACTAAGGAATTAAAGAAAAAATCAACCAGTACAACCAGACCAGTAAGGTGGACCACACAGGTGGATTCAGAAAAACTGCAGCAAGGTGGCGGGGGGCTGCGGCTGACTGCCAAGGGTCACAGAGCTGCACAGGAGGGGCTGATTTAAGGGGAAAACTGAGACCCAGAGCTCCCTGTGGACTAAGGCTGGGGTTGCCACGGTGGGAGATACTTGCAGTCTGACTCGAGTCTGTTGGAAAGTGCGCTAGAGACAAGCAGGCCAGTTGCATGGTTCCCTCTCTGGCCCCTCCCGCACAGGCAGTGCAGCAAACAGGGTCTCCCTGCCTGGGTGAATACCTAAGGCCCTGCCCCCTTACAACCTATCAGCTGTGCCAAGACAAAGAAATATGCCCCAAATGAAAGAACACAGCAAAACTTCAGAAAGAGAGCTAAGCAATGAAGAGATTGCCAACCTATCTGATGGAGATTATGAAGTCCTGGAAATCAAAATGCTCACAGAACTGATTGAGCTTGGTCAAAAAATGAAAGAACAAATGAAAGATACTCAAAATGAAATAAAGCAAAATATTCAGGGAACCAACAGTGACAAGAAGGAAACCAGGATTCAAAGCAACTATTTGGAACAAAAGGAAGAAATAAACACCCAACTGGATCAGAATGAAGAAACAAGAATCCAAAAATATGTAGAGAGGTTGAGGATTCTCTGGGTCAACCTGAAACATTTCAGTATCTGAATTATAGGGGTGCCAGAAGAGGAAGAACAACAGCAAGGAATTGAAAGCTTATTTGAACAAATAATGAAGGAAAACTTCCACAATCTGGCTAAGGAAATAGACTTCCAGGAAGTCCAGGAAGCTCAGAGAGTCTCAAAGAAGTTGGACTCAAAGAGAAACACACCAAGGCACATCATCATTAAGTTACCCAAGATTAAAGACAAAGAGACAATCCTAAAAGCAGTTTCCTACAAAGGAGTTCCCATAAGGCTATCAGCTGATTTCTCAAAAGAAACCTTACAGGCAAGAAGTATTTGAAATCATGAAAGGCAAGGAACTACATCCAAGATTACTTGATCTAGCAAAGCTTTCATTTAGAATGGAAGGGCAGATAAAGTGCTTCCCAGATAAGGTCAAGTTAAAGGAGTTCATCATCACCAAGCCCTTATTATATGAAACATTAAAGGGACTTATCTAAGAAAAAGAAGATCAAAAGTAGGAACAATAGAATGACAACAAACTCACAACTATCAACAAATGAACCTAAAAGAAAAGGAAAAGCAATGAAAACAAAAACTAGGCAAACAACCAGAACAGGAACAGAACCAGAGAAATGGACATCACATAGAGGGAGTTCAGTGGGGAGGGGGAAGGGAGGAATAGGAGGGAAAAGGTACAGGGAAGAAGAAGTATAATTAGCAGGCATAAAATAGATGGGGAGAGGTGAAAAATGCTATAGGAAACAGAGGATTCAAAGAACTTATATGTACAACCCATGGACATGACCTAAGTGGGGAGGGGAATGTTGGAGGGTTGGGGGAATAGGGTGGAAGGGAGATAAAGAGGAAAAAAATGGGAAAACTGTAATAGTATAATCAATAAAAATACTTAAAAATACTTATATCTGAAAAATCAGACTTTAAAACCAAGGCTATAGTAAAAGACAAAGAAAGACACTACACAATGAAAAAGGGAGCAACACAACAAGAAGATATAACCCTTGTAAACATTTATACACCCAAGATAGGAGCACCTAAATATGTAAAACAAATCTCGATGGACATAAGGGGAGATCTTGACAGTAACACGGTCATAGTAGGGGATTTTAACACCCCATTGACAACAATGGATAGATCTTCCAGGCTGCTGTGTCCTTATTGAATTAAATCAACAAGGAGATAGCAGCCTTAAGTTGCATAACACATTAGATCAAATGGATTTAATTGATATCTTAAGAGCATTTCAACCCAGAGCAGCAGAATATATATTCTTTTTAAGTGCACATGTTTTCTAAGATAGACCACATATTAGGACACAGAACAAGTCTCAATAAGTTTAAGAAGATTGAAAGCACATCAAGCACCTTCTCTGACCACAACGCTATGAAACTGGAAATCAATCACAAGAAGAAAAGTGAAAAACACACAAAGTCATGGATGCTAAATAACATGGATGTTACTAAACAGTGAATGGGTTAACAATGAAATCAAGGAATAAATAAAAAAATACCTTGAAATAAATGAAAGTGAGGACACAACAACCCAAAAATCTTTGGGTTACTGGGAAAGCAAGTCTAAGAGGGAAATTCATATAATTATCAGATCTATCTCAAGAAACAAGAAAAAGCTCAAATAAACAATCTAACTTTACACTTAAAGGAACATGAAAAAAACCAAGAACTGACAGTGACCTGAGGGGAGGGAGGAATGAGAAAGAAGTGGGGAGGGGCAAGCCAAGGAACGTGAGTAGGGGACTCATAGGCATGGAGAGTGGGGGAGATTGACTATGGGAGGGCGGGGAGGACAGGGCAGGGGAGGGCAATGGGGAAAACGGTGGCACAACTATAACTGAACGACAATAAAAAAAACCCAGCAA
This sequence comes from Anoura caudifer, assembly GCA_004027475.1. Lineage (NCBI taxonomy): Eukaryota > Metazoa > Chordata > Mammalia > Chiroptera > Phyllostomidae > Anoura > Anoura caudifer. The sequence goes on along the minus strand of PVKU01002805.1, from coordinate 86,027 downwards.
ACAAAGCCCAAAGTGAGTAGAAGGAAGGAAATAATAAAGATCAGAGCAGAAATAAATGAAATAGATTCTCAAGAAACAACACAAAAGATCAATGAAACCAAGAACTGGGTCTTTGAAAAAAATAAACAAGATTGACAAATCTTTAACCAAACTCATTAAGAAAAAAGAGAAAGGATCCAAGTAAATAAAATCAGAAGTGAAAGAGGAGAAGTAATGACTAACACCAAAGAAATACAAAGGATCGTAAGAAAATATCACTAACAACTATATGCCAACAAATTAGACAGTCTGGGTGAAATGAATACAATCTTCCAAAGGTAAATAAGGAAGAATCAGAGAATATGAATAGATGGATTCCAACTACTGAAATTGAAGCAGTAATAAAGAAAACTCTCCCCAAAATAGCCCTGGACCAAATGGTTTCACAGATGGCTTTTACCAAACATTCAGAGAAGAGCTAACACCTCTTCTCAAACTATTGAAAAAATTCAAGAGGAGGGAAGACTCCCAAGTTCATTTTACAAGGCCAGCATTATCCTAATTCCAAAACCAGGATAAAGACACTACAAAGAAAGAAAAATTTAGGCCAATATTCCTGATGAACATAGATGCTAAAATCCTCAAGAAAATATTAGCAAACCAAAATCTAGCAATACTTTAAAAAACTGTACACCATAATCAAGTAGGATTTATCCCAGGGATGCAAGGTTGGCACGATATCCGCAAATCAGTAAACATGATAAAGCGCATAAGCAAAATAAGGATAAAAACACACGATCATATCAATAGATGCAGAAAAAGCATTTGATAAAATGCAGCACTCAAAGAGACAGAAAAATAAAATGCAATATGTAAATCTTGATTGGATTCTGACTTGAACAAAATAAATAATTTTGAGACAATTGAAGACATTTTTGTATGAGCAATAAAATGATGAAGAAATTCTTACTTTTCTTAGGTGTGATAATAGTATTACAGTTAAAATAGAGAATGCCTTAATTCTTAGGAGATGCATCCTTAAACTTTTAGGGGTGATTTGTCATTATTTGCACAACTTACTTTCAAATGATTCAGGATATCACTTATATACATATGTATAATATGGCAAAATGTTAGTAGTTGGGTGAATCTAGCTAAATGGAAGGTATTTGTTCACTATATTATTGTTTAAACTTTAAATACATATACAAAATAAGGAAATGTAAAAACTAGAGTGATTTCACCTAATGATTCAGATTTGTGGCTTTTCTTAAAAAGTCTGATTTCCCAGTACAGTAATGAGCTGTAACTACATTGCTTATTGAAGTCGCTTGCCTGGCCCCAGGGTTTGCAACCCATGAGATGGAAGCCAACAACCCTTGAAATTCCCTTCCCTGATTCTCTTCACTCGATTGTTGCTCTTAAATCCAGTAAGAATGACCTAAAGTGCTCTTCCATTGGGGAAGGCCTTTTACTTTGAGAAGGTGAAGTGGGAACTAGGGAACAGGAGGCGTGGGCTGGCCATGTAGGTGGTGTCTTTTCTTGATACACACTCAGCCTAGTGCTTCTGCCCAAGATCAGTGACCAGCTTGAAATATGAAGTGAAAGGTCACGTCAGTAGCAGGGGGTGTGATGATTCTTATGTGGAACAATCATTCAGCTCCATTTTCTGGGGTTTGGTGTCCTAGCCACACAAGTCAGGATGAGTAGAACTGACCTTCGCTGATGAATAAAAATGTAGCCCCCAAAGAATCAGTAAAATCATGACAGAGACTGTCTCTGTGAAGCAAAGGTGTGAAACAGAACTGAGGAGGAATGGCGGCTGATGTCAACTTTACACACGAGTGTACTATTCATTATGTTGTTTGTTTGTTTCATACTAGAAAAGACTTCAAACGAAAGACAGAATTCTCGGTGATGAGTCCATTGGCATTTTTATATATTTCTTTGTGCTTTTTTTCTATTTTTAAAATTTCTCAAAAACCGCGTTGCTTCTGCCTTACACGGGACAGAGGGATCTCACACATCCATCCCTCAGACACGCTGACTTTGGAAACATCGTCACCTACAGCAACGTGTGGTCGGTCCCCGTCCAGAATGAAGGAAGAGGAGGTAAAATCAGAAGGCTGTAGTTTTCCTGACTACTAAGAACCACAGGTTTCACTTTGAAATGATCAGGATGAAGGCTTTGATCCAGGCTTTTCCCTTAATTTCCCAATGGCTAGAGAAAGAGGCTGGCAAAGGAAAATATAAGACCAAAAAAATGTATGATATCTTTCTTATATATGATATAGTTTTTCTTCTTTTTCTGACTCAGGAAGCTAATAAAGCAAGATCCCTTACTTACGATGTCATCTCTCCCGTTTTTGATTTTGGAAGCTAGTAAAGTTTAGAAACAAAATTGATGACCCCTTTGAGATTTGAGCTAAATAGGCATTTCTCACTATAAAATTGGAATGGTTCTTTCTGTATGTTCTAATCCTCAGCATTGCGAATGGGATAGTAAAGGGGCCTAATGCAGAGCGTCTCACCTCCCTGTGGGACAGGATGTGGCAGCTACACAAGGACTGGGGTCAGTCCCACCTCCTGGGCCAGGATGGGGCTGGGCTGATGAAAAGAACCTGGGACTCAGGGTCCCAGGAACAGTGAACCGAGTCTTTGAGAAGATAGGGGCTGATACTCTCTTACACAGGGAAAGACTTAACACACCAGTAGGACTAGCAACCCTGTTGGGGTGAGACTGAGTTTACACCATCCCGCAGGCTGAGAAGCAGAGACTGCTGGCTGTCTGCCTAAAATGCTACACTATTTTGTCTGGTAGGCCCAGTCCCTACAGTGTGAAGGGAGAGTCTATGAAAGGAGAAAACCCGAGGAAATGTGTGGGTGCGTGTAGAATTCTGTAGCATTTTTCAAGTCATAAAGCTGGTGGGTCAGTTTGCCCCCTATAGCTGTGTGGCTGCCTCTGGGGCAGTCCTGCCTAGATTGGTGTTTGGAGTCTTTGGTCCCTACAGCATGAGATAGTCAGCAATGACTGGGCCGTATTTGACCACTTTGCTGGGAGTGGTGCCCACAACGCCACAGCATCCAAGGTCTAAGACTGAGATACGGCATGTTTCAAAAAATTTTAAAGCTGCACAAGACTTTTTTTACAAATGAAATCTGTGTTTAAAATGATGTGAGTTCCAAAATCGCTCTGGTAGAGGCACGGTGGGTGTGTAAGAACCTATTATTTCCTCTACCGTAGCCCTCTAATACATCTCTTCTGAGTTCCCAGGATTCATGGGAGCATTTTGAAATTACTGGTTAAAGTCTCAGTAGAGAGAGTGGAACGACTGATTGCCCCAGGTTGGCCATAATAAGCCATAGAGCACAATCTTGTACAGACAGCTTTGTATTTTAAAAGGAGAATATTCTCATTTTACAACATGATATTGATTGATATTGAGTAGGAAAAGGAGGAAGGTGAAGATGAGGAGGAGTAAGAGCTGTTGATCAAGGAGGACTTACTGGGGGAGGCACTGTGATAACATAGAAAAACATGCTTAGCTCAGAGCCAAACAAACAGTTCAGGCTGCCAGCCCTGACTGTTGTTGCTTCAGGTTGCTGTGTAAACTGGACAAGCCCATTCATCATTTTGAGCCTCCAATTCAAGTACTGCATTAGACAATATATGCAAAAGCACCTGGCACAGAGCTTGGCACATGGAGCTTATGGAATAAATGTTGGGTCAACCTTTTGCTTCTGCATGTATGTAGTACCCTTCAAGCTACAAGGCATTATGTCAAGCACTATGGTCAAGGATGAATAAGACAAATCTCTACTCTTAAAAATCTCAAGGCTATTTGGAAAAACAAATGACATATTTCTGGAAAATTCATAGTACAATGACTATTGCAGGGCAGTTTATGTTAAGTGCCAAATAAGCTGTTCAGGTATGGGCAATTATTGTGCACTGAAGTGATCCTGAGTGCTACCTGGGGTATGGATGGGGTTTGGTGGGGTGAGAGACCAAGAGAGCAGTGTTAACCAAGTGAGAAGAGGGCTAGTAAAGAGGAGCACAGAGGCTACATTATCTAAAAATTCTTGCTGCGTGGCTGGGAGGTGAGCAAAAGTACAGCTAAGTAGTTCTCTTTCACAGAGCGGGGAACTGAGACCGGGAAGGCTAAGTTCTCACCAAGTCAGCAATCCCCAGCTGCTCCCTCTCCAGCTCTTTCAGTCATTAGACCACATTGCCACCAGCCTTCAGTGGCATGCCAGTGAAAGGGTGTCCAGGTAAGGTTGGGTCACCTGAGTAACAATAGATTTTTACATGGGTGATGGGACTTGAAAAGTGATTGTAAGTGGGATGCAAGACAGAGGGAAGCTACAGGGATGGATGCAGAGGGTTGTATCTTCAAAGTGTTTGGCCTAGATCTGAGCTCTCGAGAGATGGGTAAGTACAGAGTAATTAGGAGTGGGGAACTTTCTGAGCCAAAGACAAGAGAGGTTAAAAGAAGGAGACTGAGCAATATCTATTTGAGACCTCACACACCGATGCCCTTCCATAGTCACTTTTTACTGTAATGGACATTGCATTCTTGTACAAAAAAGGATCAATTTAATATAAATTAGCATGTGAAAACCCCAAAAATGTGGCATGTGAAGCTAAACAAATAAGCCACTGGGAAGATAAATCAGAGCTGATTGTGGCACCGGTCTCGCCATCCTCTCTACAAAAACCCACAGCTGATGTGCGTCAAGTCTCAGAAACGGTATCAGTGTGCCGTGACCACACATCCAACCTCAGCCAAGGCTCCCAGCAGACCCAACCACCTTCTCACATTAGAACTGAATTCTCATTTGAAACCATTGTAAGCTCGACTTTTTAGAGTAAATATTTTATGGAACAAAACAATTTGTATGCAATGGAAAAGAGCTCCCAAATATTTGGCTGGGCAAATGAATGGTTTGGTTTATGGGAGAAGAGTGAAGTGAGACTCGGATGTAGCCTCCAAAAAGCCAAGCGCAGTCAGCTGGTCGGATGAAGAGCCATGGTCAGCATCTTTAGCAGGCTTGTGGGCGACTGAGAAATAGGGTTCTGCTTGCCTTTCCCTCCGTCAGTGAATCATTGTCTGGGAGCCTGTTTGTCTGTTTGCACACACCATACTCTAGAGCAGCAGCTCACAGGCTCTGGTTTCCAGCCCACTTTGCATGCTTAGAAATTACTGGAGGTCCCCAAAGTGCTTTTGCTAAAGTGGATAATAACTGAGAAATGATCACTTATTTATTCATTTAAAATGACAATAATAAACGATTACATAATAACATGAATAACACTTTCATGAAAATTCTATTTTCCAAAACAAAACATTTAGTAAGAGACATAGCACTGTTTTATATTTCGGCAAATGTCTTTTGTGTGCGGTGTAATACAAAACAGCTATGTTCTCATGTTTGCTCTGCATTCGATCTGTTGTGACATGTTTTGGTTGAAGTATATGAAGATATGGCCTCGAAGGGAGGAATATCTTAATAGACTTTCTATATAATTATGTAGCCTCTGAAAAATTCCACTGAACATTCATGAGAGAATGAGAATGGAAAAGACACATAACATCTTAGTACTATCATGTACGTAGTTTTGACCTTGTGAATTCCTTAAAAGGCGACTGGTGATTCCCAGGGGCTTGAGACCACACTGGGAGCCTGGCCTTTCTCTAGCTTATATGGGCCAGATATATTTCCGGGGGCAATGGAGTTTCCTGTTACCTGTGGACTTTTTCAAGTAGAATAAGTATGGACTCCAAATGTATGATATTCAACCTTATTTCTAGGTCTTCCAAAAAAAAAAAAAAATCTCCTACCTCGTTCCAAAATAACCACCCCATCCCACAGCACACTTATGTCGGATGATCTGATTTTGTGTGGAACTATGAGGAATCTGTGAAAAGGTCACTCATGAAGACTGTTTTATTTTTAATTGTATTTATGTCTTTATTAAAATAGTGATACTTAAAAGCCTTAACTCCAGGCAAGGAGACATATTTGTTAGTCTTATTTAATTTATATATACAAAAGTATTTACTGGTTATCTCCCACATGGCAAGTCCTAGGTATTCGGATTGTAGTTGACCCTTGAACAACTTGGGGGTTAGGGATGCAGAATTCCACTCGGCAGAAAATACATGTACAACTTTTGAGTCCCTCAAAACTTAACTACTAATGGCCTACGGCTAACCAAAAGCCTTACCAATAATATAAACTGTTGATTGGCATATATTTTGTATGTTACATATGTTAAATACTGTATTCTTACATTAAACTAGGTAAAAGAAAATATTATTATGAAAATCATAAGGAAGAGAAAATTGTACTATAGCGTATTTATCAATACCGTAAGTTTATGCTATCTGTTGACAAGATGAATTATGTGTCAGCACCTACATCAGTATTGTCTTATATGATACAAAATATTGTAGATATTATAAGCATAACTAACACTAGATATCAAAAATAAAAAGATGATGTGAAAAAGAAAGTCATATTTATTTACAGGTGTAACAATTCATGCATTGATAATGAAGAAGTAACAGTATAGCCTAGTGCAGTCAATGTGACTGCTTCTTGGTAGTAAGGAAATCTCCAAGAGTTTTTCCAATGTATTTATTGAGAAAAAAATCTGGTGTAAATGGACCCGTGCAGTTCAAACCCAGGCTGTTCCAGGGTCAACTGCATAAGACTGAATCAAATGGTCCATTTCAGCCAAGCAGCTCAGAGTCCTTGAAATATGAAGAGATAATTACAAAATCACACAGCTCATAAGCACATTCTCTGGGAGAAAAGAGGCCCACGTGGCTTCTTGGCAATGGAGTTGCTTTCCCGTTCGTATTGGAAGTAGGAATGAAGGCAAGAACTGACGACCGTCAGAAAGCCTGCAGAGAAACAGGACTTACGATAACACCCCGAGGAACAGCTATTCCTTTCACAGTCAGCTCAGGATCTTAAAAATATTTTTCTTGAGAAATGAACAAAGGTGACATTTTTAGCCTTGGGGCTTAGAAGTGGGTCAGTGCACGTTTCGAAAATAAACAACTCCTGGCGGACTTGATGCAGATGTCGTGCGCAGCTGTCCAAGCAGGGGCAGAGCGGTGTCAACGACTGGCCGCGCTTTTACATTCAAGCATTCTGGCAGAATTCGTGAAATGTAGGCCACTTGTGCAGAAAATAGTTTGCTTCTTTTTCTGCTGTTGAAATCTTCACTTTTTAAAACATATGATGATACCAGATAACTGAGTATCCGCATAGGAGCTGCCATTTTTACTCAAGGAACACTTGTTAAACTTTTTTGAACACTTATTAGGCACCAGGTGTTACACAGAGTGAATGAATAATGATGGATAAAGCCCTAACTTATGGTAGCTACTTATTGACAGGAACTCTGAGCTACTATGCCATCAGCTGCTATGAATTACATCAAACAGATGTATCAACAAAACCGTTGACATGCTTCTGGAGTAGTGCTGCCCACAGGGTTACTTGTAACGTAGGGATGTTCTGTATCCGTCCTGTCCAGTACGGTAGCCATTAACCATATTCTGCTACTGAGCACTTAAAATGTGGCTAATGTAATGGAGAAATTGAATTTTAAATTTCATTTAATTTTAATTAATTAAAATTTAAATAACCACATGTATAGGCTAGTGACTACAGTACTGAATAGTACAGTTCTAGAGGACCAGAACTATACAATATAGAGAGGTTTGTATTCTAAACCTCTCAGCCACATGAATGCTAGGCATGTGATAGGATTTGAAAAGATACTTTTATGTTAAATTATATTATTCATATTGTTATTGAAGCTCAGATCTGGGTTAATGTGAAGATCAACAGGCTAGGTACTTGGCTCTAAAGCTAAGAATAGATTTGAGAATAATGACTAGAAGGTTTATGTGACTAGATCACTTTAAAGTGATCAGGGCATCTTGGGAAATCTATTGGACATTATAGACTATCGTAGACTAAAGAAGGCATTGGGGTTTTTTGATATTAGAATAATCTATGAATTGCAAATTCAAGCAAATAATTCTGGTGAGAATGGAATAGCAAATGCAGAAATTAAAGACCATGTGTGGCAGAGAAAATCAGGAGGGACAGCTTAGGTGGAGAGGTCCCGCCTGAGGAACCAGGTGTCCCAGCCCCACACCAGGCCCCCTAACCCAGAGTTCTAGCACCTAAAAGAGAAATCCCTATAATATCTGGCAGTAAAAATGAGTGGGAATTGTGTCTGAGTGAGGCAGAGGAGTCCCAGGAGTTCCTCTTAAAGAACCCCCATGAACAGACTAAATGGGACTCACTCACCCAAAGTTCCACCGCTGGGGCACCTGGACACACCGGGAGGAACTGACTTGTATGGCTCTGGGCAAGAGCTGGAAGGGCAGCATTCTCCCAGACAGAAATGCGGGCAGACTGTTCCTTTTCTGAGCCTTCCCGTCACGGAGGTGGCAGGCGGGCATCACATCTGAGTCTCCATCAACCTGGCTAATGGGTTAGCCCCAACCTGGTAATTCCCTGAGGCCCCACCCCACACAACTGGCCAGTGCACTCAAGCCATTTCCATTGGCTTTTCCATACAAACAGCCTGTCTTGGTCCATGCTTCAGATTTTTCTAAAATCTCTCAAATACGCAGAGTGTGGCCCTGGCATGCTGTATACCTCTCACCAAGTGGCTCCAGGCCTGGCACTAGTGGCAGTTATTCCTGGTGTTCAGCCTGGCACCTCCAAGCCCAGCAGAACTAGCAGCCATCGGCAGGTCACATTGTAGGTTATGCCAGTTGGCTCCGGACAGAACACTGGCAACAGGTGACCTTGGCCTGTACCCCGCCTGGGGGCCCTGGAGCCAGCAACCCAGCGGATAGCTTCAGACCACATTGCAGCACCACTCAACCATCTCCATAGCTATGCACTCAAGGGGCAGACTCAGCGAGCACCGGAGCCTTACCAAAGTAAGTCCTGCTTCATGGGGTGGGCCCCAGCACAGCTGATCCTCTGCAGTGGTCACAGCCAGTCCTCACAACTGACTGGCCTGGGGGCAAATCCCTCCCATAGTGGTGCCAACAGCGCCAACTTCAACAGGAGGGTGTACAAGCCCATGAGTTTTGGGGGGTGCACCTGGAGAGCCCAGCTCAGGTAAATGGGGAGGTTGTACCACTGGATGCTATGGGGCACTTATGACGTGAGGCCACTCTACCAAGCCCAGAAGATATAGCAGCTCTATCTAATACACAGAAACAAGGACAGAGAGGCTGCCAAAATGAGGGGATGAAGAAACATGTCCCAAATGAAAGAACAGAACAAATCTCCAGAAAAAAAATGAAACAAAATAGAGACAAAAAATCTAACAGATACAGAGTTCAAAACACTGGTTATAAGGATGCTTAATGACCTTAGGGGAAGGGTAGATGAACTTAGTGAGAATTTCAACAAAGAGATGGGAAACATAAAAACAGAGATAAAAAGCATAAAAAATAACCAGTCAGAACTGAAGAATACATTAATTGAAATGAAGACTACATTGCAGAGAATCAACAGCAGAGTAGATGAAGCAGAGAATCAATAAGAGATTTGTAAGATAAGGAAGCAGAAAACACCCTATCGGAACAGCAAAATCAAAAGAGAATTTTAAAAAATGGGGATAGTTTAAGAAGCCCCTGGGACAACTTCAAGTGTACCAACATTCTCATCGTCGAGTTGCCAGAGGGAGAAGAGAAAGAGCAATAAATTAAAAACCTATGTGAAAAAATAATGACAGAAAATTTTCCTAACCTGGTGGAGGAAATACACATGCAAGTCCGGGAAATGCATAGAAACCAAACAAGCTGAGCCCAAAGAGGGTCACACCATGACACATCATAATTAAAATGCCAAAGGTTAAAGACAAAGAGAAAAATCTTAAAAACAGCTAGAGAAGAGCAGTTAGTTATCTACAAGGGAGCTCCCATAAGACTGTCAGCTAATTTGTCAGCAGAAACTTTGCAGGCCAGAAGGGATTAGCACAGCATATTCAAAGTGATGAAAAGTGAGGATTTACAAAAGATTACTCTCCCAACCAAAGCTATCATTTAGAATTGAAGGACAGAGAAAGAACTTCCCAGACAAAAAAAGCTAAAGGAGTTCATCACCACCAAACCACCATGCCCTTTATAAGATATGTTAAAGGGCCTTCTTTAAGAAGAAGGAAAAAAAATAAAAAATATGAATAACAAACTGATAATAAGTATCTATCTATCTTTACTTTAAATGATGAAGTCTTTTCATCTGCAACAACATGATGGACCCGGAGCAGTGGTTCCCAGTCTTTTTGGCACCAGGGACTAGTTTCATGGAAGACAGTTTTTCCATAGACAAGGTGGGTGGGGGGAGACAGGTGGTGGAGCTCAGGCAGCAATGCAAGTGAAACTTGCTTGCTTGCCCACCCTTACCTCCTGTTGTGTGACCCAGTTCCTAACAGGGGTGGGGGTGGGGACCCCTAACCTAGACAGTATTGTACTGAGCGAATTAAGACAGAAGCGGGCAAACGCCATATAACTTCATTTGTATGTGGATTCTAAAAAACAAAATAAACAAGCGAAGCAGAAGCAGAAACAGTAGATACAGAAAACATTTTGATGGCTGCCGATGGGAGAGGTTTGGGGAGGACAGGTGAGAAAAGTGAAAGGGTTAAGAAGTACAAATTGGCAGTTACAAAACAGTCATGGGGATGTAAAGTACAGCATTGGAAATATAGTCAATAATATAATAACCATGCATGGTGTCAGATAGGTATTAGATTTATCAGGGTGACAACTTAATAAGTTATATACTGACCAATCACTGGTTTGTATACCTAAAACTCATATAATACTGTATGTCAACTTAACTGAGAAATAAAAAGAGGCATAGAAACATGGAATAGGCTGGTGGCTGTACAAGGGGAGAGAGGAGGTGGGACTGGTTAAAAGAAGGTGAAGAGATCAGCCAAAGAGCATGTATGAATGACTCACGGACAAGGACAATGGTGTGGGGATTTACTGAGGAGTGGGGGTCTAGCTGGGGGAGGGGCAAAGGGGGGAAAACTGGGACAACTGTAATAGCATAAACAGTTAAATATTTAAAAATTATTTAAGGTAAAAAGAGATTAACACATGATAGCAAATTATTAATTATTAATTATTATTAGAAAGTTAGAAGTTTGCAAAGAAATGTCATGAGGTAGAGAAAGATAAATTCACATTGGGCAAGGGCAGTAGAAAGAGTGTGCTGTTCGAAGTCAGGCTGAGGCCCTGCTTCGTGGGGCTCAGTTGGTTGGGTGTCATCCCACAAAGTGAGAGGTCTCTGGTTTGATACCCAGTCAGGGCACATGCCTGGGTTGCAGGTTTGGTTCCCAGTACGTTGCATACAAGAGGCAAATAATCAATGTTACTTTCCCTCTCTTTCTCCTTCTCTTCCCCCTTCTCTAAAAAGGTAAATAATTTTTTTTAATTTTAATTGTTCAAGTACAGTTTTCTGCCTCTTACTCCCATTCCAGCCCACCCCCCACCCTCCCGACCTTCCTCCCCTCCTCCCTTCCCCATTTCCACCCCCCCCCTTGTTTTTGTCCATGTGTCTTTTATGCTTGTTCCTGCAAACCCTTCCCCTTTCCCCCCATTATCCCCTCCCCTCTCCCCTCTGGTGACTGTCAGCCTGTTCTCTATTTCAGTGTCTTTGGTTATTTTTTGCTTGCTTGTTTGTTTTTTTGTTTAGGTTCCTCTTAAAGGTGAGATCATAAGGTATTTGTCTTTCACCACCTGGCTTATTTCGCTTAGCATAATGCTTTCTGGTTCCATCCACGCTGTTGCGAAGGGTAGGAGCTCCTTCTTTCTTTCTGCTGCATAGAATTCCGTTGTGTAAATGTACCATAGATTCTTGGTCCATTCATTTACTGATGGGCACCTAGGTTGCTTCCAACACTTGCCTATTGTAAATTGTGCTGCTGTGAACACTGGGGTGCATAGGTTCTTTTGGATTGGTGTTTCAGGGTTCTTAGGACATAATCCTAGCACTGGAATTGCTGGGTCCAAAGGCAGTTCCATCTTTAGTTTTCTGAGAAAATTCTATACTGTTTTTTATAAAAATAGAATCTTTTAAAAAATAAAATAAAGTCAGGCCAAGACTTGAACTCTAAGCTCTGTCATTTTTATCAATTTTGCTCCTTGGCCGAGTTATTTAACTTCAGTTTTAACTTTCTTTTCTCTAAAACCAGGATAGCTAACGTGCAAGATGCTGTGAAGGTGGCACAAGGCCTGACACATAGCAGGCACTCAAGACTGTTCTAGAACTCCAGCAGTTATGGCGATTAATGAGTAGCGCTGGGATCTTCTGGACACAGAACAAACATGTGAAATAGGATGATGATTATGATAGGCAGTGAATAAGTGAATTTAACTTGAAAGGATTTTTAGAGGAATTAGGGAATAAATTTAATAGGTAAGACAGGCCCACATAATTTCTTTTCCTTGAAATTTTGACAAGAATTTGAATCTGACTGTCATAGGTAATGGGAAACAATTGTAGACTCAGGCCAGAAATAGTGGATAAATAGATTAATCAAAGGCGAGGAAGTTAGGAGTATGTTGCAATAATCCAAGTAGGAGACAATAGCATTGACAAAGCTGGTAGCTGCAGAAATGGACATAAAAGGGCAACTGTAAGAAACATTTTGAAGAAAGGATGAGTTAAATTTGAGTTTCCCAGCCTGTGTGCTGGGATCATAGGTGAGTGGAGATGCTGATCCATGAAGGCCTTGGGGATGGGGGGGACACTCTGCTCCCCATCAGGCAATTAGTTTGGGGCATAAGCAGCCTTTGTTTACCCAATTGATTTAATATCATCATTTCCTGTGTGGGACATGACATGAAAAATTCTGATCATTGCTGAACTAAAGTGCTTAGTGCCAGACAGGATATAAGGAAAGAAGGACGGAAAGAGTTAACATGACTGCAATTCTTTTATTCTTCAAGACAGGATGGGTGGTGCTGATGGAAATGGCGGAAGTGGGGAAGGGAATTGGTTTGCAGCATTTGTTTTGGATATTCCAGTTGCTATGAATATGAAAAATTCCTGTGAATAGGTCACTGGAAAAACAGGATTGAAACAAAGATGAAAGGTTCCTTAGAGCAGGAGATTGTTTTCACCACTAATGGAGCACAGCCAACTGCATCTGGCCAAAACCCCCTCAGAGGAGGTGGGTTGACATCAGCTTGCCTCTCTCTTCTTTGTCTTTAGGTCTGTTCTAGTCATTATTTTCATCTTCATGATAGACACAGATCTATAGAAGCATTCTGATATTTACAGATCATACAAATATGGGAGGACTAGCTAAGACACGGGCTGATATGATCAAGATTCAGAATAATTTGTTGACCCTAAACTAAGAAGATAAAAATAAACAAGTGTACCCAACAGTGCAAATATACTTGATGCCACTGAACTGCTCTATCATCTATCTATCATGTATGTATGTGTGTATGTATGTATGTATGTATCTCTCTACATTACTGTGGGGGTGAGTTTTAAGAAAGCCTGAGAAGATCAAAGAGAATGCTTTACCCATTGTTAAGTGAATGTTTAGTTTCTTCCTTTGTACCTTTGCTAAAGATCCAACTGTAAGTTGTCAAAGATCAAAATATTGAATTAAGCCAAGATCAATTTGCTTGCAATACTTTTGTGGGCCAAGCCACCTGCCTGGTGAAGAAGGGACAATAAAAGACAGCTATTGTGTGTGGAGAAGCTGGATGAGGACAATGAAGTCTCTGTAGCTAAACACAGAGGGATTGATTTATTACTGGGTGCAGGAAGAGAAACAAGAGGTCCTCAAGCCCTGTGGGTATTTGTATGTTGTTTTGACAACAGCCCCATCATATGAGTAGAAAGTATTCTAGCAGCATATCAAAAATAACTAAATAAACAAAAATTAACTAATAGTGTTCAGAAAGATTTTTTTTCAGCTCCTAGGAAAGCCATAGGGGTATCTGGGTGGGGCTTTAGGCTTTGCTTGCTTACCTCTTGCCTTCAAAAGCTATGTTTTCAAACCACTTCCCCTTCTAACACATGAAAAAGGCTTTGTTGTGCATGAGAATCTGCTGCAGGTTTCTGCAGATGCCAGAGTGCTGGTTTGGTCAGCTCAGGCTGTTTACAGAGAGTTGGGCATAAGGGTGGGGGTCCCTCCTCATCATCCCAGGGTCTCCTAGGCTTGATTCTGGGAGATGAGCAAGGTAGAAGGGGACATAAACTTCACTTCTGCTCCCTGGCTTTGGAGCTGTGTGTCCTCAGCTCAGCTTCTCCCTGCACCTTCCCATTTATGCCCGTCTTCTCTTCTACTTCCCTCTTTCGCTTGTTCCTTAAAACCTAGAGTGGTGGAGAGGTGGTAAAAGGGAGGCAAGGGAGGTCAAGTGGGGAGTAGGGGTGGGGTTCAACCCTGTTTTCTTGGTTTTCCTTTCTCTGGGTGTCTCCGTGTGGGTAAAGGAACAGGCGTGTCTACGTGGTGGTGCCCTGCACAACCCATGGGCATCATTCACAACGTGACCTGTGATACAGAGCACTTGCCAGTGAGAAATCTGCCTCATTTGAAAAGCAGGTGCATTGGAAAGGGGCCTTGTGGTTTTGGCTCATTTGAATTCTTCCTGCTACTTTTTAAGCTTTTCTTTGTGCCCAAGGGCGCCTATTTACAATCATCTGTTGCGAGGATTTGGTATTTAAAATTCAAGCCTCTTGTAAACTTACATTAAAGCTCCAAAGAAAGTTTTTATCAGGCCTAGGATTTTGCTTCATGCTCCTTCTTAGCCATATTTTCCCCCAATTTTTTAGTCATCCTGAGGGTAATGCTTCTGAAAACCTTCAGAATGCCTTATAATCATGTTTCATAGTCCATTGTTTCTTTCTGCAAAAACAATTTAAAATCTCTTAGGTCAACTCAAAGTTTTTCTTTCTGATCTATATCTATAATTTTCTTAAAGCTGTCAAATGCTAGAATTTAGAATTCATTATAAAAGGCATGTGTCTGTTCTACTGCAATTTAAAATAAGTGTATGTGTCATTGGCAAATATGTTTTCCCATACAGTTGGTTCTGTTTTCATTTTAATGCTGTTTTCTTTAGCCGTGTAGAAGCTTTTTATTTTGATGAGATCCCATTTGTTTATTCGTTCCTTCATGTCCCTTGCTTTAGGGGACATATCAGTGAAAATATTGCTATGTGGAATATCTGAGATTTTCCTACCTATGTTCTCCTCTAGGACTTTAATGGTATCATGATTTATATTTAAATTTTTTATCCACCTTGAATTTATTTTTGTGTATGGTGTAAGTTGGTGGTCGAGTCTCATTTTTTTTGCATGTAGCTGTCCAGTTCTCCCAACACCATTTGTTGAAGAGACTATCTTTGCTCCATTTTATGCTGCTGCCCCCTTTGTCAAATATTAATTGACCAGAGAGACTTGGGTTTCTTTCTGGGCTCTCTGTTCTACTCCACTGGTCCATGTGTCTGTTCTTATGCTAGTACCAGGCTGTTTTGATTACAGTGGCCTTGTAATACATTTTGATATCAGGTATTGTGATTCCTCCTACTTTGCTCCTCTTTCTCAAAATTGCTGCAGCTATTTGGGGTTGTTTATGGTTCCATATAAATTTTTGACAAGGGTTTGATCTCCAAAATATATAAAGAATTCACACAACTCCACTCTAAGAAAACAAGCAACCCAATAAAAAAATGGGCAAAGGACTTGAACTGACACTTCTCCAAGGCATACATACAGAGGGCCTAGAGACATATGAAAGGATGCTCAGTATCACTAGCCATCAGGGAGATGCAAATTAAAACCACAATGAGATACCACTTCACACCAGTCAGAATGGCCATCATAAACAAAGCAACAAACAACAAATGTTGGACAGGGTGTGGAGAAAAGGGAACCCTAGTGCACTGTTGGTGGGATTGCAGACTTGTACAACTACTATGGAAACAGTATGGAATTTTCTCAGAAAACTAAAAATAGAAATGCCTCTTGATCTGGCAATTCCACTGCTAGGATTATGTCCTAAGAACCTTGAAACACCAATCCAAAAGAACCTATGCACCCCTATGTTCATTGCAGCACAATTTACGATAGCCAAGTGCTAGAAGCAACCCAAGTGCCCATTAGTAAATGAATGGATCAAAAAATTGTGGTACATTTACACAATGGAATACTATGCAGCAGAAAGAAAGAAGGAGCTCCTACCCTTTGCGACAGCATGAATGGAACTGGAGAGCATTATGCTAAGCGAAATAAGCCAGGCAATGAAAGACAAATACTATATAATCTTACCATTAACAGGAACCTAACCAACAAAATGAACAACCAAGCAAAGTATAGGCAAAGACACTGAAATTGACAACAGGCTGAGAATGAGCAGAGGGGAGAGGGGAGGGGATAATGGGGGAAAAGGGGAAGGGTTTACAGGAACAATTATAAAGGACACATGGACAACAAAAAGGCAGGGGTGGAAATGAGGGAGGGAGGTGGGGAGGAATGGGGTGATGGGGAAGGGTGGGGGGAAAAGGCAGAAAACTATACTTGAACAATAATAAAACATCACAAAGTATATAACAATTAAAAATAAACAGTTTGTGCTCTGGCAGGTGTGGCTCAGTGGATTGAGCACTGGACTGAGAACCAAAGGGCACCCATTCAATTCCCAATCAGGGCATGTGCCTGGGTTGCAGGCCAGGTCCTCAATTGGGGTCATGTGAGAGGCAGTCACACATTGATATTTCTCTCCCTCTCTTTCTCCCTCCCTTCCCCTCTCTCTAGAAATAAATAAATAAAATCTTAAAAAAAAACAGTTTGCAACCTGAAAAAAAAAATAAAGTAAGTGTATGTGTGCATATAAGTGAGGTAGGGGAGCTTTTTCTTCTAGTCTGTACAATGGTATTTCTCCAACTCAGAATGAAATACGTAGCCATATCCCATGTCTCAGCATTAAGTATGCAGTAAGCAAATATTTGCCAATGTCTGTGTGGATATGTGTGTGTCTTTGGGAGACTGATGTGGTGGGCACGGAGAGCAGAACTGACTAAGCTTGTGCAAGAGAGAAGCAGGAATAAGGTGACAGTTGGTCAGAGGGGTTCTTGCTGAGGATTCACTGTGATCTCACAGGAGCCTGACAGTCCCTTAAAAGTGAGAGGACAGAGAGGGGAGCTGCACTGAGGGACACCGAGGAGCAGAGGCATTCTGGACCGGGCTGTCCAAGGGAGTAGAGAGACAAGCTTTTGTTCGGCTTGGCAAGCAGAGGTGTTAGTGACTACAGCACCCATCTTCAGACGACGACCTCATGAGACTTGGAGGGGGGTGTTTTGTTTAGTTCCACTTCCTTTTTTTCCAGAAATTTCACAGAAAAGCTGTTGTGCCAAGAGAAGGAAGGAAAAAGAATGTTTTCTTCTGTTTCATTTTGTTCATGCTTCATCTAGAGTAAAAAAGTAAAGCAGCGCACTTCTCTTTGTGGGGAACAGATGGCCCGGGGGGATAAAAATGGGAAAACCCCAAAGCAGGAAGGGAAGCTTCGAGGCAAAGGGGAAAGGCCTCCGGCAGCAAGGAGAGGCCCCAACCTCAGAGTTGTACTGTGTGCTTGCTCATCATCACTTTGTCTGCTAGAGCATGCCTCTGCAGATTGTTAAAGGCCAAGTTTAAGGACTCTGTTTTCTCTTGTATGACAACATGCAGATGTGGGGGCAAATATTATATAATAAACAGCATTGTATGATTACAGCTCAGCTTGGAGCTCTTGCCTGCCAACCCCATTTTCATCATCATGATAAGTCGGTGTGATTAGTTAATCTTTACATAACAAAATGTTAAACCCTCTGAGATGCTATTGCACAATTCCTTCCTAGGGGAAATAAAATACCATTTCCTTTCACAAGAACCCTAAGTTATACTTGTCCACACACTTTTTCCACGCAGTTCCTGTTTTACGGCACACAGGCAATGGTTCTGAGAGTAGAACATGACTTTGACAGTGGGGAAGGAGAAGTTCAGAGTCTGCGGGAGCAGGTGAAACAGCAGGGGGCACGTCTGGACCAACGAACACCATTCTGCTATGAAACCGGTGCTGTGGGTCCCTAGGAACTGAACCAAATGAAAGCTCACGTTACAGAGTCGGGTGAGGAAGGCGTGGCAGGGAGCAGAGTGGAGACGGCTTGCCATCTGAAGCAGAAGAGCAGAGGTTTGGAGTCAACCTGGGAGACCTCAGGCAAATTCCTTCTCTGCGCCTCAGTTTTTCTCACCTGACCCTGGGAATAATGATGACAATACTACCTATCTGAGAGAGTCAGGTGAATACTGGACAGCACGCACGCACACAATGAGACCTGAAAGCTCAAATGCTCTTCAAAAGTGTGACTTTCAAAAATGGTCACTTTCTTACAATGGATTATAGTTCTCAGATACTAACTTTGGAAATATTTAAAAGATTTTCTATTTCATATGTCTTTATTTGACTTGGCACAACTGATAATATTTTCTATCAATACATAGGATATGTATGAAAAATTTATCTCCGCATAATTTTGACATAAAAAATCTTCAATTTATATTTATAAATGGCATCCAATGTTCTATTTGCCTCAAGGTTTTATTCCAAGATTGTTAGATTAAAAAAAGGATAAAAATTCACAGTTTTGGCACAATTTAATAAACTAAGTTTGTGTCTGTAGGTTAACACTCTAAATGGCAAGAACTATGATTTAAAAAGCAAAATCTGTCCAAATAAAGGAATAATTCCAAATAAAGGAATTAAACTATAACTTTTATAAAATATTGTTGATATTAGACATTTTGTACCCTGGAGGTATATTTATAGATACTTTCTTTATATGTCAACTATGACATGTCACCATTTTAAAATATACTGCATGGAAGTACACATATCCACAGGTAGTTTTAGCAAACCTTACTCACCAAACAGTTGTTGGGCATCTGGTATATGCCAGCACCAGAGTGTGCTTTTAGAAAAATTTGTTCTTATAAACATTTGAAAGTTTAATTTACTGCCAACTTTCTTTTGTAAGTTCTGGGCATACTTTATCTTTTCAGAGAGTCTGTTTTTCCTCTTCTGAGGTTTTGGGAATTGGGTGCAGCAGCTTAGATAGAGTCAAATCAGCCTTTATTGGTTGCTGAGGTGTAACAAAAGGAAAATTATTCCTGTTTAAGGGGATCCCTGCTTCTGACCTTTCCTAGGTGGGTCAGGAGTCAGGTGAAAACATTCTCCACCAGTAACGATTTTCACAGCCGCAAAGCCTCTGATTCACATTTACTGATACTATTTGATTTTTTCCTTCTCCCACATCCCCAAAGAAATCCAGATGTTTCTAAGAATTATTAAAAAGTAGGTTATTGAGTTTTTTTCTCTTTAAGTGAGAGTTTGGAGCCCCTCAAAACTACTTTGAAGGGATTCAAATCCTTTTGATTTTAAACTAAGGCTTTGAAAGCATTTGCAGGGAAGATCAAAGCATTTTAAATAACAAATAAAATAGCAAATACCCGCTGAGTTCCTAGTCTGTGGTAGGCACGTACCACAAGCTTTCCTGCAATAATAGGTCATTTGCTACCTGGGAGGCAGAGACTGCAGGTGCCCCTGTTTTACAGAGGGGAAAACTGGACCTCCGAGAGTGCCGCAGGTAGCAAGGGGTAGAATTGGATTGCCTGGCTCTGGAGACTGGTCTTAACCAGCGTGCAGACCCACTGGACAGGTGACCCCCAGGAGTGTGCTTGGGCAACACAGACTACTACGTTCTCTGATCACACTCGGCTACGATACTAATATAAACAGAATACAAGAGCATAAAAACCACTCACGATAGGTTATAATCATGTAATTTGAAACCTCAGCCATTTAAAACATATCAGTCTTGACAAAGTGTAAAATCATTTTGAAGTGCTGTATTTCACAGAGCTCTTAATTCCACAGGGGCAACAACAACAGCAGCAGCAGCAGCAACAGCAGCAGCAGCCGCAGCAACAGGACTAAAACTCGTCGATATGTAAGTAGGAACCCCCAAAACAAAGTGCACGAAGTTTTGCTTTGATACTTGGTACCCTATAAACGCTAGTAGTTTGGGATTCTTGGCTGACTTTGAAATCCACCTATTGGATCAAATTCTCCAACCTTCTTAGAACTGACTGACATTTTTTGGCTCCTTCTTTTAAGGACTGTTGTTTGTTGTCAGTGCCACACTCACCATTTAACAAATTGGGGTCATGCCTGTTGAAAACTCCAACCAAAGAGTTCCCTATTGTCCTTACAGTAGATAATATTAAAAAACTGCTGGGACTTACAGCAAAGCCAGTTAGCTGTGGTAGCTAAGGGTTCACACAAGCCAGGAGGAAACGAGTGTTCTCAAACCAGGCAGGATGAGCCAATTTCACTGAGGCCCAGCAAGCAGGCTGGCCTGACAGCCATGAATTCCACATTTACTACTTTTAGAGGAACGTGGTGTTTTGGACTCTGAGTCCCAAAGATGCTGTTATGAAAGTGAAGTTTAAGCTGTGTGACCAAAATCAGGTTGCCGAGGGGACTGTAATCAGTTATTTTTCCCAAAGAGAAATCCACATTAAATGGGACGAAGGGGAGGGGTTGCTAGGATGCTTTAACTCTTGCAAGAGTGGTCAGAGGACAGAGGCATTACCTGCCCTAGCACGGAGATCACACTTTACCCACTAAGGTGGCTCATCAGCTAACTTCTCCGTAAAGGGCCAGGTTGTCAATATTTTTGGCTCTTGGGACCACATGGTCTTTGCCAAAATGACACAACCCTGCTGTAGTAGCTCAAGATCAACACATAAGCAAATGGGCAAGGTGGTGTTCCCATGACATTCTCCTTGTAGGAGCTGGTAAAGGGATGGGTTGGCAGGCAGACTGCAGTAGTTTGCTGACCCCTGATCTAGGCCACTAGGAGTCACATGAAAAGGCTCTGAAGTCAGAAAGCTGTATAACTAGACGTATGCTTTAAAAAGACCCTTCTGGTAGCAGAGTGAGGGAAGAATTTAAGAAGTGTGAGACGCGAGACTGAAACAGTCCGGTCGAAGTGGACAAGGGCCTGAGTTCTGAATGTTACCCATTGACTATGCTTGGAGAAAAGGGACTGTGTATGTGCTTTTAAATCGGGTTGCAGGGCACTGGTGACAATAGAGAGATATGCAATGACATGGAAGGCTAAGGCTCGAGTTAGAGAACATAGGGGTAGGAACAGATTTGGGGAAGGATGGTGATTCCGGTTTGGGTCTGGTGGCATTTGAGGTGTCCTACGTGTGAGTCATTAGCAGAGGATTAGTTTCTAAAGCTATGGAGAGTGACAGCAAATACCGAGGCTGGAGCCAGGGGGAGAGGGATGCAGATGAGCGTTCCTTGAGTGTTAACAAAGTGGACGGCGCGGGGTTCAAGGATGGAGAACCGGGGAAGAGCAGAATCACAGAGATCAAGGGGCGACTTTCGAAATGCTATTGAGAAGACTAAAAAGATTCCATTGAGTTTGGTGATTGGAGGGCATTTTTGGAATGTTACCCAGAACAGATCTCATAAAATAAAATAAAACAAACAAAAAAAAAAAAACTGTCTGGTCTGGAATCTCTTTTTAAAAAAAGTATGTTAAAAGTATGGATGATACATTTTTTATGCCCTTGATTTTTCTTCTAGCATTAAGTGGGAGGATTACTTAAAAGTAGGGAGGTGATTGGGGTCCTGTGCATCTCACCTTGTAAACGACCTGGTCCAGCAATCACTCCTTTTAGGGGTGGGAAGGCGGGTAAGATCTTGTCTGGCCACCCTGAGGTGATCTCTGCACATTTCTCCGGTGAGCTTCACGCCGTGAGTGTTGGAGAGTGGTTAAGCAACTTCTTAAGATGATAGGGAGTGCTGGTTTTAGGGTATGTGTAGACAAAAGCAGTGGACTTCTTAGGACAAGGGACCCCAGAATTTGAATATGTAATAACCACTCGACACCCATAAGGGTTCTATCCTGAAGCCACCTCAATGAAGAAACTGAGCAGAAGCAGCTTTAAGATACAATCATACGATTTGGGAGCGCTCCCTTTCACCATTTACTGGTCAAGGGATTAGTCATCCCTTCAATGGCGGAGTTTCCAATGATTTATGGCCACCTTTGAAGAAGTTTATATTGGGAAAACATTTTACATGCCTCATGGATGAATGTACATCCTCATTCAAACTTTGGGTGATCTGTTTAAAATTTTGTCTGAAAACGTGGAAAAGGGAGCAAAATCATACTCATGGTTTTCAAGAGTACGTCTTGAGAGAATTAGTATTTGTTGCTGGAGGAACTGCTTAATGAACACACAAAAAGCTGCATAACACACGTGTCTGAATATTTTCCATTAATTTGCCTCTTTAAACCACATCAAGGGAGAGTGAAACAGAATGACAGTAACATCACAATAATTAACAACAAAAATAAAAGGAGTCCCTTCCTCTGTTGTGACTAATTGGCTAAGTGAGACAGGAATGCAGTTTTAACTGACACTACAGATTTGCCGTGAAATGACTTGATTCTCTCTCCGATCTGTTTCCTGCTCCTTGGCCTGCCTCTGCCGAGACCTGCAGTCATCCTGAGAATGCACACGGCTACTCGAGTGGGTGGAAAACCTCCAAAGCACGAAGTGTGAAAAGGAAATTTAACCTCTGCAGAGCGATACTAAAACGGAAGGCCAGTTACAAGACACTGGCCCATGTTTTTGAAACTAAGAGAATTACAATTGGATCCACAACTAGCGTTTTTAAAGAACTTAATAAAATCATAAACTTCACTTAGAAAAATACTTGGGGAAGGACATCAGTGAATATTGGGAAAAGAAAGCAATGTTGGAAAAAAGATTAGCCCTTTTGGATACTAGAATAAATTATAAAACTATCCTTAAAAAGGCATGCTAATGATATAAAAACAAAATGGCTCAAAAGAGAGTCATACTATATGATGATCTAAAAGTAACAAAAAATGGGAAAAGAGGATATCTGAACAGATAATATTTTAAGAAGGAAAATAAGCAGAGTATGGACTACAGTATTTGTCCAGAAAGGTGTTGATTTTTAAAGAAATTACAACAGAGAAGATGGATTCAGGTAAAGAGAGATCTAGGCGGACTCAATCCTAAATTTATGAAGCAGCAGGTTCCCACTGTGCCCTGCCTCTAGACTACTTTAGCACCATTCCTGTGCACCCTGGAGAGTCGGAGAGTGCACTGGTTTGGATGGAGGCCCTGGGGCCAGTCTGGGTTTGGATCTTAGTTCCACCACTTCCTCACTGGCAGCCAATTAATTACTTAACCTCCTTCAGTTTCCGGATTCATAAAACTGAGTAAACGTAGTACATCACTCAGGTTTGTTATGAGAATTTAATGGGTTGATATTTAAAAAACATAGCATCTAGCATATAGAAAGCACTTAGTTAAATGTTAGTTATTGTAACTATATTGTTTATTTTCTCAAAAAGTGATTCAAACTTTGATATAGCTCAGAACAGGGCTATACAGAAGGATGAAGACAGAAACAATCTGCTTTTCTATCCCTAAAGAAAAGTACACTTTTTTTACTGCTCAGATCATCTAGTCTAGTAATCTATTCTCTGAAATTCCCTGAAAGGAGTTTGTAGTGGAAATAACTAAGATATTTCTATACAATCAGGAAACCCTTTATAAAATTTACATGCATGAAGGTGACTCATGGAAACTCCTTGAAGTAGATGCACAGTATAAAGATACCTCTCAAATGTGAATAAGAATACTTCTTTTCACTTTTTGAAGAACCCAAATATGGTCTTATTTCCATGAAATAAAAATGTCCATAAACTCTGCCAATATCCATTTGGAAGCCCAGAACATTCCCTGCCCTTCAGAAAGTACACTGATCCCTCATTACAAATCCTTGGGAAACGCAACAACAAAATCCAAGTGAAAACTGCATGAGCTGAAGTTGGTTTATATTTTGTGAGACAAGAATTCTGTGTGTCCTGGCTGATGTAGCTCAGTGGATTGAGTGCTGGCCCACAAACCAAAGGGTCACTGGTTCTATTCTCAGTCTAGGGCACATGGTTGGGTTACAGGCTAGGTCCCCAGCAGGGGGCATGCGGGAGGCAACCACACGTTGATATTTCTCTCCCCCTTTCTCCTTTCCTTCCCCTCTCTAAAAACAAACAAACAGACAAACAAACAAGCACATAATTAAAAAAGAATTCTCTGTGTCACTATTATAATCTGTGTTTCCTATAAGTTAAGAGAAATGGATTGGCATACATATCCTCATTTCTACCTAGAGTGAGAATTTTGTTTTAAACTGTATACTAAGTTAGAGGATGGTTTTGCCTTAATCAGATTGGGCTTTTGTTGAATTATGAGTCCACAGCAAATATATATTGACTGCTTGAAATATGCAAGAGAGCAAAATAATTGGGGAGAGAATGCATTTGATAAAGATGCTTGATGAGAATTTCAAGGCATTGGCAAGAGACGCTGAAGGCAGGACATGCCAAATCAAGAGGCATTAAAGTGGATGAGAGTGGAAAGTGGAAGCTTTCTGGAAGGAAGAGAGTTGGAGCCATGTATTAAAGAACTGCCAGAGCTCATTTGGCTGAGCTGAAAGTAGAGAAGTAGCACAGATACAGCTACAAGAAGCACATATGGAAGGTCTTATCTTTTGTCTGGTAATATGTCTAGGAAAATATTCAGATATTTCCAGTTACAAAATAAGTCACGAGATATAATGTACAACATAAGGAGTAGCATCAATAATACTGTAATAACTATGTACAATGATGGATGGTTATTAGACTTAGTGTGGTGATCACTTCACAAGGTATATACATGTTGAATCACTATGTTGTACACCTGAAACTAATAATATTGTATGTCAACTATAGTTTTTAAAAATGTTAATTGAGGTTTTGTTCAGATGGTGGGGTTTTTACTTTCTCTACATTCCCCTTTATGCTTTGAGAAAAATTTATTATCATCATGAATCTCATTTTTACAAGAGGAAAACAAAACAATGTATCTATTTACATTTTTATGGGAATTTTTTTTGCAGGCATCTCCTTAGTGAATAAACAGAGGCTGTATAAATAAATGTGCTGGTTGAGGACATAGAAAAAGAAGATCAGAACTATAAACAGTAAAATGACAACAAACTCACAATGATCAACAACTGAACCTAAAAGAAAAAAAAAACAAAAATAAACTAAGCAAACAATAGAACAGGAACAGATTCACAGAAACGGAGATCACTTGGAGGGTTATCAGTGGGGAAGTAAGGGGATGGAGGAAAAGGTACAGAGAATAAGAAGCATAAATGGTAGTTACAAAATAGACAGGGCGAGGTTAAGAATAGTATGGGAAATAGGGAAGCCAAAGAACTTATATGTACAGCCCATGGACATGAACTAAGGTAGGAAGTACTGGAGCAGGAGGGGTGCAGGGCAGGGGGGATAAAGGGCAGAAAAAATGGGACGGCGGTAAGAGCATAATCAATAAAATATACTTAAGAAGGAATATAGAAAATGGAGTATTAAACTAAAATCATCAGCTCCATTTACCCAATATATGACATTTAAACTCCTCCGAGTGTTTATTATGAAAAATTGCACATATATCATTCACAAGCTGAAACTGAAGTTGAAAGCTAACACTGAATACCTCCATTTAGAGTGGATAATTGTTTGCGTTTTGCTCTTCTTGCTTTTGCTTTATCACATCTATTGATTAATCCATTCACCTTTGTTCTTTGATGAATTTCAAAGTAAGTTTCAGACATCAATACCCCATTTCATACTAAATTTTAACCATGCCCCAATATTTTCTCAAACACACTCAAGACAAGTCCAGAACCTCCAGCAGGGTGTTATGCATTGAAATCTGATCCTCCCCCTCCAGTTTAGGTGTTGTCTCCAATCCAAACGTGTTCCATATCAAATGCCTACCCAGAAGATAAAGTTTGCCCCGACTCCTTACCCTGACTCCTTCTATATACCCAGAACTGTGCAATGCATTCAGCTCATAGAACACTAAAGCCGGAAAGGGCAGCTAACTGATGGGGAGTCACCAGTGAGATAATCAGGAGGATCTCATAATGGGGCTGACCAGGCCTCAGTGCAGGGAGGGTGCAGGGGAAGCAGGGCTTCTCAGAGAGCCTGGCAAAACAGAACTGGAAGTCAGGACCCAGCTTCCAGCCTTGGCCAGTGGTCTCAGGAGCCCTGCATTGTAAATAACCATCACCTCTCCTTCGGACTCCCCTGCGGGTCTAGGACACTGAAAGCTACAAATTTATTAGGATAACTAAAAGAGTACACTGTTAAATAGAATCTTTAAGAAAAAACAACTATGGATAGCTGTACTTCTCAGCCATTCAGTTAAATGCAGACTTTAACAATGGAAACGGTAGCACAGATATTGCAAAGGCAAACATGTGGAATGGTTCTGGTTTTTGTAAACTACTTGCCCAAGAAGGCAATATTCCCCACCCTTTTCACACCCTAGGACTGAATACCTTTCTGTAATGAAGTCGAAGACAGGAGAAAGCAGTTTTCTTATGGATCAAAGAGTAGGTAGGTACAGCTTCATGTCTCAGGAGTATGCTGGCAGACCTGTGTGTGTGTGTGTGTGTGTGTGTGTGTGTGTGTGTGTGCGCCACGCAAATTAAATACAAGGATTTACCACGTGGAAGGGAAGAACAGTGAGCTAAATGCTGATGCAGAAGAGTAAAGATGTATAGAAACTATATCTGGGTTTTCTTATCTAATTAGCCATCAAAACATGGTTATTCTGGCTACTTTCTGGAACTTCCCCCTACTTTCCTTGCCCTGCTTATCAAATTCAATCAATACTCGCTCAGGTTGTCTAACTTCTACATTGACTGGGAATTGAAAGCATCTATGCTGTGTGTGTTCTGTAACTACAGGTAGACCTTTCTTAGAAATCAGAAGTTACCATAATTCCACCCTTACACTCTTTGTTTGCTTGATAATTAACAACAGAAAGCTTGGAAACTCCCCACCCCTCCTCAGATGACTAATTTAAACAGCGTGTGTCTCTGCCCTATTGTGTTGGGGTGGCTCTGTTCTGCTATCAGAAAAATTCCACCCAGCCCTGAAATGCTGTCTCATGCAGTTGTGGCTACATGGGATAAAATTAGTTTCTTTCGGGTGAATGTCCACTTGTGATAAAGTAAACTCAACTACTTTTCTTTCAAAGTTCTAATAAACAAAATTGCAAGTAGTTTTTTTTGGACAATGTCCATACACTGACAAATTAAAATGTATTCATGTAAGTTAAACCTCCCAAATGTCTATCTGTTAAAGTGTTTTTACTAGATTTCATATGAATTCTTTCAACTAAATGTCTTTCATAGATTGAATTCAGCAGATGTTTATTTCAAGTTCGCTTCTTTTAATCTCTGCCAGAATTTGCATAAGGGTTGAATTTATTGTTGGCTTATCAGTTTCTGTAGCTAAAATCTGACTATAGAATAGTGTTTCTGAGCTCTGGTTTTATAATTCCACTACCTAATTTTAAAAGGCATGTAGTAAAATCCTGGAATTTTTAACAAAAAAAGGCAATTTTTATTGAATCAATACTTTGTAAAGACCATATAGCATTTTGGGGGGAGGGAAATGAGTTTTATGAAACAAAAGGTCCCAATAGGAAAAAAAGAGAACCATTCTTTAAACACTTTTTAAAATTCCAATTCTCAAAATACTTATTTTGACTTAAGTTTGTTTTGCAGGTCCTT
Source organism: Anoura caudifer (assembly GCA_004027475.1). Lineage (NCBI taxonomy): Eukaryota > Metazoa > Chordata > Mammalia > Chiroptera > Phyllostomidae > Anoura > Anoura caudifer. Next base: position 58,231 of record PVKU01002805.1, on the reverse strand, counting down.
TGCATGGTTTACTTACAACATAAATAGGTTAGAAAAATTCTGTGCAACTTTTGCTGTGCTACAGGTATTTTTTAAGGACATTCACATATAAACCTCTGTAATCCTTATAACACCCTTAGTAAATAGGTATAATTATTCATCTCTTTTTACACACAGAGAAACTGAGGCACAGAGAGGGTACATTGTTCAGAGTCACATATCAGGTAATGGGCAACACCGTGATTCCAGCCAGGGAAGTCCAACTCTGGATTCATTTCAAACTTTGCTCACTTAAAGTTGACCCATTGCCACTTAGAATTCCAGAAACACTGGGTAGGAGAGTTGGCACAGTGGTTGTCCAAATGGGCTATGCAGTAAATTAATAACTAAATGAAACTTTGACTGGCTTGAATCACTTGGGGGAACTTAAAAGAAAAAAGTACCTGAGCCCCACCCAGACAGCTGAATTGGAATTTCTGGGGGTGGCAGGCTGTTCCAGGGGGCAGCCAGGTTGAGAACCACTGATCCAAACCTCTTAGCTGAGTCTCACCACAGGGGACTCAACCTTGCACCTGCATCAGAATCACCTGGAGGGCTTGTTACTACACCCAAGTGGCTGTGTCTCACTCCCAGAACTTGTTCTTCAGTCTTGGGTGGAGTCCAAGAATTTCTGCAAAGCTCCCAGAACTTTAATGTTGATGCTGCTGGTTTAGGGAGTATACTTTGAGATTTACAACCCTAAAAGGTTGGGGTAGGGACAAGAGTATGATGGAGACTTGGAAGAAACTGGGCAATTCTCCCAGTATCTGATCATCCCTGATGCTGACACATGTCCTCTGCTTTGTTGATTTACCCAGTGTCACTGCTGTGGGATGAAGGGGGAAAAGAAAAAGGAAGGATGTGAAGCTAAAGGGAAGTGAGGGAAAAGTGACAAAGGAATCAACTCTGGTCAGTAAATTTTAAAGCTTTCTAGTTCCCTCACTGACCATCTGTTAAGAATAGATGGACTATACAATTAAAATATTTAAAGATGCCCACACTCAAAAAGAAGATAAACCATTCTAGCTCAGAAACAGAACAGCAAGGCAAGGCAGTGAGTGACACTGGAGGCCTGGGGAGGCAGGCTGTGACTCAGGGTATGGAAGCATGGTTTATTCAGCTCCTATAGGGTAATCTGAAAACCTCAGCTACGGTCACTCTTTGAAACCAAGGGCAGAAACAGATATCCTTTTCCCATCATCCTTAGTACCATGAAAGGAGGCCAAATGATTGGCCACTGAAAGTTGGGTTAGAAAAGCATTTCTCGACTGAGGATTATTTTAATACAGCATGGGTGGGGGTGTGGGGAGAACACTTTGTCATATCTAGAAATGCTTTGTGTTGTCACAATGGGGGTGTGTGCAGGGGTGCTATTGACATGTAGTGGCTAGGGACCAGAGATGCTGCTAGAAATCCTACAATGCATAAACGTGATGAGGTTGAGAAACCCTGGGTTAGATACAGCCCCAGAGCCAGAACCTGGACCAAGATGCCAGTTTGCTTAGTAATAATTATGCTAAGTACAACATTAGTGTGGGCCTGGACCATGCAACTGTCAATATACATGTGGTTTAAGGCTGGAGTCCTTAGGGAGAATTAGTTAAGATTAGCTCAACAGAAGGTATAGATGAGGTAGGTGGACAGGGAAAAGCAACCAACCACCCACCCAACCAACCAACAACACTTTCTCAAAATGTGTCTGCAACACAAAATTTCAAAATATGAGAAAACTGCTCATAAGAAATAAAAACTCAACAAAATCAACAATTATAAGACAGGTTTACCTACCTTATAGGTAAATTAAACTTAAATTAAACTAAGAGAGCAATCTGCAAATGACTTCAAAAATTCAGAATTCATGAAGAAACAAGTGAATAATATCTATATGAGAGTTATAAGAATATCTGAAACAAAAATAGGCAGACATTAGATAAGAACAGATGGTTATGAAAAACATCAATTAAAAAAATTGGAAATAGAGACTTCGGCCAAGATGGAGGCCTTCTCAAACAACCAAAAGAAGGACAATGACAAATTTAAAAACAAAATATAACCAGAACTGCCAGAAAATTGAACTGTAGGGAAGACAGATAAATAAGGAGTTAAAGAAGAAACATTCAACCAGACCTGTAAGAGGGGTGGAGATGGGAAGCCAGGCCGAGAGGACTCACAGCAAGGTGGTGGCTGGAGGATCGGGGCCTTTGAGGTGGCGGCTGGTGGAGCAGGTGGTCCCACATTTACGTGCAGATAAACCCAGAGGAACAACTAGGGGGTGAGATAGACCTTGCAGCCCACGGTTCCAGTGCAGGAAAAGAAAGCCTCAAAACCCCTGATTGAAAAAACCTGTGAGGATTGCCGCATTAGGAGAAACTCCCAACCTCACAGGAAAGTTCATTGGAGAGATCCACAGGGTCCTAGAATGTACACAAAACCACCTACATGGGAATCAGCACCAGAAGGGCCCAATTCGCTTGTGGGTAGAGGAGGAAGTGACTGAAAGTCGGTGGAGAGCTGAGCAAGGGCCACTGTTCCCTCTTGGACCCCTCCCCCCCCATACAGAGCCACAGCTTATTTGGCAAATACCTGAGGCTCTGCCCCTTACTACATAACAGATGCACTGAGAGAAAAAAATATGGCCCAAATAGGAGAACAGATCAAAGCTCCAGAAGAAATACAACTAAGCAACGAAGGGATACCCAACCTATCAGATGCACAGTTCAAAGCACTGGTAATTAAGATGTGCACAAAAATGGTTGAATATGATCACAGACTAGAGGAAAAAGTGAAGGCTATGGAAAGTGAAATAAAGGAAAATGCATAGGGAACCAATAGTGACAGAAAGGAAACCATAACTCAAATCAATAGTTTGGAGCAGAAGAAAGAGATAAACAGTCAACCAGAACAGAATGAAGAAACTGGAATTCAAAAAAAATGAGGAAAGGCTTAGGAACCTCCAGGACAACTTTAAATGTTCCAACATCCTAATCATAGGGGTGCCAGGAGGAGAAGAGGAAGAGCAAGAAATTGAAAACTCATTTGAAACCATAATGAAGGTGAATTTCCCCAATCTGACAAAGGAAATAGAGTTCCAGGAAGACCAGGAAGCTCAGAGAGTCCCCCAAAAGTTGGACCCAAGGGAGCAGACACCAAGGCAAATCATAATTACATTATGATTTTCTCCTTAAAGATAAGGAGAAAATCTTAAAAGCAGCAAGAGAAAAGGAGACAGTTACCTACAAAGGAGTTCCCATTGGACTATCAGCTGATTTCTCAAAAGAAAGCTTACAGGCAAGAAGGGGCTGGAAAGAAGTATTCCAAGTCATGAAAGGCAAGGACCTACATCCAAGATGACTCTATCCAGCAAAGCTGTCCTTTAGAATGGAAGGGCAGATAAAGAGCTTCCCAGATAAGGTCAAGTTAAAGGAGTTCATCATTACCAAGCCCTTAATTATATGAAGTGTTAAGGGGACTTATCTAAGAGAAAGAAGATAAAAATATGAATAGTAAAATGACAACAAACATAACTGTCAACAACTGAATCTAAAAAAATACAAACCCCAAAATGAACTAAGCAAACAACTAGAACAGGAACAGAACCTCAGAAATGGAGATCACATGGAGGGTTATTAGTGGGGAGGAGGGAAAATGGGGGAAAGGTACATGGAATAAGAAGCATAAATGGCAGGTACAAAATAGACAGGGGGAGGTTAAGAATAGTATGGGAAATGGAGAAGCCAAAAAACTTATATGTATGACCCATGGACAAGAACTAAGGTGGGGGAATAATGTTGGGTGGGGTACAGGGCAGAAGGGAAAAAAAGGGGCAAAAAAAAAAAGGGACAACTGTAACAGCATAATCAATAAAATATATTTAAAAAATTGGAAATAAAACTTAATTAGTGAAACAAAAGCCTCTGTATAGAATAAAATCTGGATGGGACACAGAGAAGGTGAACAGCTCTCCTGATCTGTCTGGGACTGAGAGGTCTCCAGGGTATGGGGTATTAGTGTTAAAACTGGAAAAGTGCTCAGCAAATGGACAGTTGGTCACTGCAAATACAGATGAAGAAAAACTTAGTAAATTGGAAGATAAAGTTGATAAACTGATTTATAGTTAAAAGTCTCAGAGATAAATAATTTAGCAAAGCAATTAAAATCATGGAGGATGGGTTGAGACTGTCTAACTCTTATCTAATGGAAAATCTAGACAAAACAACTAGGAAAGAGGAAATGGTAGAGTAATAGTTTTTGAAGAAATAATAGCTGAGAACTTCAAAGAATTGCAGAAAGTTATTAGGTTTTAGGTTAGGCAATTACTGCCATAGACCAAATCCAGCCCATGACCTGTTTTTATAAATAAAGTTTTATTGGAACACAGTCAAAATTTTTATTGGTTATGATTGTGTTTGCTTTCATGCTGCAATGGTAGAACTGAATTGTAACAATCTACTATCTGGCTCTTTACAGAAATGATGTAGATCTCTGCTTTAAAATGATATTCTGAATATCCAATAGAATAAATGAAAATAAACTCCCATCTTTGAAGTGTAATAAAGCTGCAGAACATAGATAAACATCTTAAAACAAATGACAGAGTTTGACAATAGGAAATGACAATTAGACTTGATAGCATGCTTACATCAGCAGCAATAGAACTCAGAAGCCATTGGAGTAAGTCTGCAAAATGCTGAGGCAAAGTATCAGTTTAGAATTTTTGTATAGAGCTAACTTATCATTCAAGAGAGAAGTTAAAATGAAGAGATTTTCGGTCTTACAAAGACCAATATACATTGTAGCATGTTTTACACTTCTTCCAAATCAGTACCATCTGAGTCATTCCCCTGAATGCATGAGCGTCATGCATTCTTACATCTCTGTCCCACATAGCGGAAGCATGACTATGCCACTTATTTTGGCCAATTAAATGGGAGTGAAAGCAACAGACATCTCTTCCAACTGGAAGTTTTCTTTATTTGTTTATAAAAATTATTTATTCATTTTTAGAGAGAAAGGGGAAGGAAGAGAGAAAGAGGGGAGAGAAACATCAGTGTGAGCAAGAAACATTGATTGGCTGTCTCTCATATGACCCCTCACTGGGGACTGAGCTCGCGATCGGGGTATATGCAACCGGGAATCAAACCGGCGACCTTTCACCCTGTGGATGATGCTCAACCAGCTGAGCCACATCAGTCCCGGGGCTCAAGTAGAAGATTTAAGAACTAGAAATGGGGTCAGAGAATCGTGTTCAATGGGTAATTACATTGGATTTAAGTCCCTGTCATGTTTGGGAGAATAATAACAGACACCAAATAACTGTAGAAATTGTTGGACGATAGCAAGAGCGTATGTACTTGGGTAAGAAGATACATGAATCCAGACTGGTAGAATCAGGTATAAGAAACAATGATAAACATGGGGATTTTATAAACACACTGAGCAGCACGACAGGTGGGAGCCCTAGAAGCAGAGCCGCACAGATGTGGGCAATGCACTCGTGATGGCGGAGGCAGCAGAAAGCAGTCGCGGGGAGAGCAGGCTGAACTGAATGGCACTAAGCTGACTATCCACCTAAGAACACATCGCAGGCCTTCCTCACAACACAACCATAAATAAAACCCGAATAATTAAAGACCTAAATACGGAAACTAAATCTTTAAGCCATTTAAAGGGAAGATTAGGAAAATATCGTTAATATTTAGGGTAGCAAAAGTAACTTCTTTTAAAGGCCATCAAAAGCAGAAATAATAAAAGGCACATTCTAAAATTTGACAGGATTAGATGGAAAACTTCTTTATAAGAAGAGATGCCAATAGTAAAGTAAACAATAAACCAGAAATTGGGAACATGAAGTTCACAACACACATAACTTACACAGGATTAATGCCTAGAATTATTATCTAAGGATTGCCCGCGAATCAACATGAAAAAGTAGTCCGTAAGAAAAGAGTAAATAGAACGCACCGAAGGACACTCAGAAGGGGCCACCTGAACGGCCAACGAACTTTCGGAGACGTTTCATCTCAGCAGTAATCAGGAAACTTAAAACAACAGTGAAGGAGAGTTTTGCATATAATGAATTTTCAAAACTATATCAATAAATCTGACAATGCCAAGTTTTAGGGATGTTGTAGAGAAGCGGTAACTCTCATATGAGTCTGGTGGGAGGTGAATTGTTACAATGACTTTGCAGAACAATTTGCTAACGTTCAATAAACTTGAGTGTATGCGTATATTCCCTATGTAAAAAAAATGTTCCTTCTAGTTCTGTTCGAAACTGAAAATAACAACAAATTAAAAGTTGACAAATAGGTAAATAAATTGCAACATAAATACACGTCAATTCAAGAAACTGAACCAGAGCGGCATGTGTCCAGATGGAAATATCTTGAAAACATACCAATGTAGAGTGAAAAACAACAAGTGCAGAAATCATAAAAATAAAACCGGGTAAAACAACACTGTATATCATTTTATGGATATAGACATATGAAATAAAAATATAAAAGTATGGCTGGCAAAGCGAGATGCCACATCCAGAGCCGGTGGTCCTGTGCTCTTGGAGGGAGGAGTGTGGAACTGGGAAGGGTGGAAAGAGGCTTCAACTTAGTCTTTTGTTGTGTTTTGAAAAGACGGCAAATGACAGTATTATGGCAAAATGGCAACATGCCTGAGATTTGGGTGGTGAGAATGTGAGCATGTTATTGGCTTTCTAAGGTAACCATTCTATTTTACCGTATTTATTATACCATAATATTTTTAAAGGAGAAGGTCAGGAGGAGAAAGAAAGGGCGGACGGAACGTACTTCGAAGTATTAGGGAAGTGGTATTGACGTTGCCAAATCGAGAGCTGGGGCCCCATGCCCAGCCCCTTGAAGAACAATGGTGCTGCACACTTGCTGTGTGCCACGTCCTCATGTTCTCCTGCGTGCGTCAGCGTGTAGAGGAAAGGGATCTCCTAGAATTCAACCTCTCATCCTTGGCTTAAAACCCACTTGTCACGGCACAGAAGGAAATTTTAACACATTGGGCAAGTTCTTGCTGCAAAAGGATGGCCACTTTTGCTGTAGGGCAGGACAAGAGTAGGTCAGGGAGTGGGGGTACAGGGGTGAGCCAGGCGGAGGTGACTGGATTTCTATTGGGGGTTATTAGCATGTCATTTAGGACTGTGACTTCCTCCAGCTTACAAGTTAAGGACAAGAATCACAGCTCCACTGGAAAGAAGTGGGTTGGAAGCCAGCTCTCAGGGGGGTCCTTCTAGATCAAATTTTAAATATTCTGATTTCCCCGTGGCCACCAGCGTGCCACGGGGTTTCCATCACAACCCCTCAGGTTATTTGCAGGTGCCCCAAACCATCGTCCTCAGAAACCCTACATTTATTCTCTACCGTGGCTGCGTTCAAGTTTGGGGCCGCAGTATGAAGGATGAGGGAGAAAAAGTCAACATTTAAGTCCCAAGCCACAAACCAGCTGTCTGAGGATGCATGTCACTTCAGAGGTAGCCCTGGTCTCAAAATGTAGATCACGTAGGAATGGCACTCTTTTGCTTAGGAGCCCCTGGTGACTGCCAGGTGAGCAAAAGAAGGTCAAATTCCTCGTGGTATTCCTGACTCATCAACTGAGGGGCCGCTGCCTAATTCTTGGAAGCACCTCTTGCTGCTCTCCTCTTGCTTGTCCTCTAGTCCTGCTCTCCCTGCAGATCCACTCTCTCCTCTGCCTCCCTTCTTTCCCAGCTGCCACTTCCTCTGCTAGACATGGTCTTTGCCGCCACCTCCCCCAGGCCCAACTCATTCTCACACTGATGCAGCAATTCTCAACCCTCATTGCACGCCCCCGCTCACCCCCGCCATGGCCAGGTTTTGATATAACTGGCCTTGACCATGGCTGTGACTCATAAGCTGGTGAAGTGCCGTGAATGTGCAGCCAGAGTTGGCGGCCACTGCGTGTTAGTCTACACGCCACCTCACCAGAGCCCAGACCCCTTCCTCAGAGGACGCCTCTTCTGTGTACTCCACCTCAGCTCCTTTGTCACGTCCTCAAGGGCTTTACTTTCCTTAGCTTTTGGTCTATCCCCTTCCAGGAAACAGTGGTCTCCAAGTGCCTGCGGTGTTGGCATCGTTGGGAAATTTACTGGAATTATGAATGATCAGGCTGCGTCCCTGACCCTGCAGGTGACTTAGGTGCTCACTGGCATTTGAGACCCGCCAGAGGAAGCGTAAGCCCCAGGAAGCCGGGACCTCACCTGTGTGGTTACCCCTGTGTTCCAGGCCAGCGGAGCCCCAGCATGGGGTAGGGGTGCCATAAACCTTGGCGAATGAATGCGTGACAGCACATTTCTTTTGTCAGTAACTCACATGTGAACTGAAAGGCGAACGAAAGGAGCAAAATAAACTAACAAAAACCCCAAACACGTATTTTGCTTCTTTCTTAAAACCTTCTAAGATTTACATATAAAACATTTTTTTCCCCCTCAGTTTGAGAAAGAGCTAGAAAGACTGGATTGAGGTCACCCAGGGCGTAAGGGGAGGCCGGGCCTGGCAACAGGCACTCCTCGCTGCTGCCTGGCTGACACCCATCCATCTGAGTAGCCACTGGGCTTGTCCTCACGAAATCCCGTGGACTTTTGTGCTTCGTTCCCACGGGTTTCCACAGTAATTAAGGTCAAGCTGTTTTCTAAGAATCCCGGACAGAAAGGTCCAGTTCGGGAACACGGAAGGGACTTATCAGCCGCACCTTTACAGGAGATTGCCTTCCTCTTCCAGGGAGGGGCCTGCACTGCTCTTTTCTTCGTGGCTGCGCATTTCTTTCCCTGACACTGCAACCTGGACCCCAGCTCTCCTCCCCTCCGCCGTGGCGAGATTACACTCTGCCACTTCTACACTTGCCCCTGCTGGCACAACAGCTGCCAGACTGCGCTTCCCATGAACCCTCTCCGTTTCACTGCCTGGAGTGTGTCCCAGCGCCCGCCCCGCCCAGAACCCATGAATCATTGTCTCAATCCCCATCTTCCCACTGGGAGCTGATGGAAGAAGCGAGCCTCTCCCTGAGGAGAGAAGCCATAACCCATCTCCATGGTCTGGGGCCGTGGGGTAGAAAGTGGGGGCGTAAGGACACCGCATGTGTAAGAACACAGCCAATTTCGACGGAGAAGTAATAGGAAACTCTGTAGCGCAGCAGGCGCTGTGGTTCAGCTACATTACAGGTTAAGCTCGTTTTCACGGTACCACTGGGGACCAGCCACAATTTTAAGTGTGCCCTGAATAATGCCTTTCCATTCACTTTGGGAGCATGACCTGCTCCCAAGGTTTGGACTATTTGGGCTTTTTTTGCTTCTCTTAATTAAAGTAATGAAAACACATTTTTTTTTTTTTTAAAACAAAAGAACTCTTTTAGTACAGTCCACTGTGCTGTCAAAGTGGCCCTCACCACCAGCCATACTGCCCGACGCTGTTCGTTGGGTTCTCTTCTGGGACCCAACACACTCATCATAGGAAGCCCAGCGACATTGCTCATTCTGGCCACCAGCTTTCTTAAGGCCAAGACCAAAAACACAACTTTTCTTTCTCTAAAGCATAGCTCTTCCTCTGCTGTGAAGGCTAGAATCAGAAAAGGGAACTCCTGAAGCCGCAGTCTCTCAATTGGTATAATGAAGACTCAGCAGCTTTACTAGCAAATGGAACGACATGGGACAAGCCAAAGGAGGTTTGGCCTCAAAACTCCCCTGCCCTTCTCTGCTCTGCGCAGATGAGCTGAGCTGAGCTGAGCTGATCGCCAGGAGACCAGGGAGAGCCGGAAAATCAGCTACTTACCATTTTTACTGAAAAGAGTTGATGTGCTCAGCCCACGGAGACCCTGAAGATGCTGTAACTCGGGCAGTGAATGTGCAAGTTAGCTTGGTGGAGTGCACTTCCCTTTTTGAACTGTGTGGTCTGCCCAGTTTTCACACATTGATATGTGAGGTTGATTTGCATGTTATCTTAGCCCTTGGAGCATTTGTATAGCTGACCAGGTTTATCTAGTTTTTACAGTTTAATAACATGAAAAGAGCTCTAGGTAAAGTTTTGAAGTCAGAAAAAAGGCACAAATTTTTTTTAAAAAAGCGCCTGGGTGTTAAAGTCTGTGTATGTTATTAACCTGGTTTATACAAAGTCTGGATGTGTGGATCTATCTATCTCTCCATTATCTGTGAATGAAGGACCCACTCTAAAATGTTAGGAGTGGCTTACTTGGGTGGAGGGATTATTATACATAATTCTTATTTTGTACTTTGCTGACTTTTGGACTTTTCTATTTTGAGTATATGGTGCTTGTTGAAAGCATAACTATAACCTTAAAAAGAACAAAAGGATCTCAATCATTTTAATCACCATTTCTGAATATATTTAAACCATTCTTGTTAACATTTTAAGTGGTGGGAATACTCATAAGCGTATCGTAGAATGTCATTGATTTCATTAAAAATACAAAAGACATTTCAATCTAGGTTCATGTGCTAATTTTTCAGTAATTTTTGTTAGCATCAATTGCTCACACTGGTGAACTAGATATCTTGAGTTAAGAGCATGATATTTGTTGCCAGGTAGTTAGATTAACCACCAATCCACTGTAGTACCTATCCAGACATATTCTGGCATATAGATTTATTTCTTTTATTTTGAACATATAGCCTGTTCCTAAAGTAATATCAAAGGCAGAGGATCATCTTTGGTTCCCATTGCAAAGGAAAGCCAACTGAGTCCTTCATTTGGGGTTGCACATTTCTAGAAATTCAATCACAATTGGTGCAGGAGCACCAATTTCTCCATTTGATGCTGAGCTAGTACTAATTATACCATGGCAATACAAAACCCTTGATTCACAAATGTTCCTTATTTATTCCTTAAAATGAAAATGGTTTTCAAAATCAAGGTGTGGTGGGAAACTTGGGTAGAATCACTGCCAGCACAAGGCAGGATGGCGGGGCAGGGGCGGCCGTTGGGGCAGAAAGGAACCTGAGACTGCCTAGAACTTGTACATATTTTAAGAAGTGAGGCTTGAGGAGCCTCCAGGAGCTGGGAGGGTCATCAGCCATCTGCAATTGCACAGTCTCGGCCACATAATAAGTGTGCGATGAGAGAATGAGAAAAAGACGACACAGGCATGGGACCCAGGCCTGCCACTAGGCAAAGCCCACCACCAGAAGAAGGTGGTGCAATGGAGACATGCTTTGGCTCAACCCCAAAGCCTCTCGTTTCACTCTCTGCTGGACCAGCGATTATCACGGTGATGGGACACCTTAGAGTCCAAAGCCGGGGGTCTCAACCTGGCTGGCCATTAAAGTCACCTGGAAGTTTATTTAGAGCCCAGTTCCCAGGCTTTTACCCCAGACTATTGAAATAAAAATCCCTAGTTATGAGACCAAGGCATTAGTATTTTTTTAAAGTTCCTGAGGTGTTTTCATGGTGCAGGACTCTGGAAGGAGGGGCACAGGGTAAGTCATCCATAAGCGACATGGTAAACAGCTCACTAGGCATGCCTTGCGGGTGGAAATAATTCTCCACTCTGATACTGTTTACTACTAAGTTTTTCAACATATTGTCACCATGCACTACACAATGATTACTTATGCTTGGGCATTCTATGACTTTCGCTCTGTACCAGTAAGCTGGACAAAAATTACATGCCGAACAGATGTCTAGCAACTTCCATGAACAATGTAGCTGAGGAACAAGCTGGTTAAGAGAAGTTCAAATTTCATTTCCTTCACTTGAATTCCATTTCAGTTCCTACTCATCTCTAAATGCAGATTAAGGTAATTTTTAGTTGTAATTGACATACATTCAGCAGTCTCTCAAAAGCATACACTTAAGAGAAGTATTTTAGCGAAGAGAAAAACAGGTAAGGTCCGAAGCTCCCGACCATAACTCAATATCCACCAATAAGTTTATATTTTTAGTTTTTGTAACATAATCACTTTACTTCAAAGAATTACTTCAAATATTACATACGTGAGTGCATTTTCTGTCAAGTCAACTAAGTACTTAAGTCCCTGAAACAGGAAATGAAATCAGGATGCCAATGTACTGACGCCATCTGAAGAAGATGAAGAAGATAAAGCAGCAAGCTGCCACCATTCCTGCTATGGAAGGAAGAAGTAGCTCAGAGAAGGCGAAAGTGGTTAGAATTCTTCAAGTGCTCGGGCTTGCATTCGCTTGCCGTAAATTTGCATTCTAGAAAACTGTTTTCATTCAGGCAATGGTAAAATCAGTCTGTCCCCTTGCTGTTCCCTGAAGGTGACAGCTAGGTGGAGACTCTGACTCAGAGATAGTGCAGGGCTGGCAGAAACCAGCTTCGTTTAAATTTAAAAAATAAAAATAAAAAAAAGAAAAAGAAAAAGACGTCAGTTGATAGGAAAATAGAGGAAGATAGACTTAATGAAAGTTTAGGTAACACTATCTACTGATCGTTATTTAACAGTATGGTCAAGGTTTTATCTAACAGCCTTTAAAAAGCACACAGTGGAAATTGTTAGTAAAGAAGGTTAGAAATTCTCTTTTACACAATTTTTGCTTTATCACTTGAATGGCTAACATTTTAGCCACTCTTGTGTAGAAACACAAGATCATCTACTTGAGGGGTCCAACACCAACATGCCTGGATAAAACCCCGGAGAGAAGAGAGCACAAGGAGGTTGAGTCTCACCTCTTCCAGGAAGCCTTCCCTGCTTCTTGCTCATTCGCATCCTCATTTCTCTGAACTCCTGCAGACTGCATCACGAAATGAAGCTTTTTGCTGCATTCACCTTTTATAGTTCTCCTGCTGAATTGGCTGCACTAAGTTTGGCTCCCTAACTACATCTGAAACTCTTTCAGTGTGATCTAATTTTTATGTTTTCTTCTGTCACCCTAAGATCCCAGAGCAGCTGCTATTTTTTTAAACTTTTTTTTTTTTTTTTTGCTCACGGTTTCCTTTCAGAATCTGATCTGTTTGCACACTAGTTCTGCATGTGCACAGCCACCCTTGAAGCCTATCATTTATGGGAAGCTGGGGGAGAACTTGTGGCTAAAATCCTGTCAGACACCAGGACGTGATCGCTACATTGTGCTCTTTGATGATGAAATGATAGCACAGAAATATTAAGGGACCCCTCTAGTTTCCAGAGGAGGAGTCCAGTCCGCTAAAGCGTCATTATTTTGTACATTTGACTCTTTTTATAAACATGCTTTTGAGTTCTGCCAGCAAAAAAACAACTCAGACTCACAAAATAGATTCATGGAAATTCAAGGAAATTTAGGTCTCTCTGCTTGGATAGATATGGAATAGCCAAACAGAACGTGGCAGTGAGGAAGCAGGATATGACCAGGCGTGCTTGAAAGGTCGTGCAGAGGGGAACAGGCAGTTCCCTGATTTGGCTTTTTTCTCTTTCACTTTTTGTTTTGAAAACAAAATGGGTATTTTTTCCACTTTTGTACTATCTATTTTTAATAAAAGGAGGCCATAACCCTTTCAGAACATCAGTGCTCCTGCAGAAGTAACTTATTGATCAACTTCAGTGTAAAATGAACTCATCCTCCAGTAGGAGAGTATCCACTGTATGCAATAGGATGAGGACCTTCCATTTAAACTCAACAAAAGCAGGGAAGAGTTGTCCTTACAATTTAAACCCAACCCCAGGCAAAATGTTTACTAAACTCTAAAAGAACTGTTGAAGTAAGAAAATGGGAAAAACCCTAAAATTTACTTAAGAAGTCTTTTGAGAGCAAGGAGAATAAGAACAAAGCTTACAGAATTCTGTTGTATGTTAATTTACTAATTACTTTCTCTGCTGTTTTGGCTATCATTTGTATCTAACCCTCTTCTTGGGTTTTCAGGGACTCAGAATGTTCAGTGAGGTCTGATAGTCTTGTATTTTCCTCTTGTGGCTTTTCTCTTTTCTTCTCAAGGCTTTTCACATCTTCATTCCTTGTATATTCTTCCCCAAAACAGAATCCAAGTTGTAATTCTTTTATTTCACTGGGTTTCCAAGACAAAGAGATTTAACTGACATTATCAAAATACAGACCTCTTTGGGTTGGTCATTGCGCTTAATGGTTTGTTAGGGGTAATTTGAATTTTAATGAATGAAAGAAAGCAAAGGCCTTATTGGAAAAAAATGGATCTATTTTCATTTCATCCATCCATTCATACATCCATCCGTTCATTTATTCATTCATTCATTCCCAGTTTGCTTTCCAACAGAAAGAGTGGGCCAGAAATTTTGGAAAAATCACAGACATGCCTTGGGATTTTATAGACTCAGAGAAGATGACCAAGGGGAAAGCAGATCACTCCATCATTCCCAAAGTTCCTTCCTTTCCCGTTGTCGATTAATTGCAGGTTTGAATATACTAATGTTCCTTAGCTGTTGACTGGTGGGTTTTAAAATAGGAATATTTGTTTCAGTCCAGGATGAATATTGGTGAGGACACACATCTTTTTTGCACTTTTAGAATATAATTTGAGGTTTGTTTAAAATAGTAAATTTGAAAATATTTCCAGATTTTACTTTTTGCTTTAGTTTCTTTTGTATTTTTTTACATCTTAGAATTACCGTGTTCTCTCTATTTGAAAAGTTAGTCAAACTTAGTCTTTTTTATACTCTATTGCTCAAATTTGAATTTGTCAGGCAGGAAGTTGACCTATATACAAAATTATTGTGTTCTAATACAAATTAGCCATAGCTGAGTGTAACCTAATGACAATTTTTTCTTTTGGTCAAAGGAATAGGAATATTTCAAATTTCAGTTTTATAGTAGTTTTGGAACTTAATATTGTTACTTACTAATGCTATAAAAAGGACTTTGGAATACTTATACTAGCTCTAAAAGCAAATTTATTGGAACACAACTTGTGAAATAATTCAATGTTATCCTGACCCTCTTTTCTATTGTTGCTTCCAGGCTGATTGGCTTTAGTAGACTAACACAAGGTTTAAAAACCACTGATTAACAAATGATACTGGGAAAATTCTATATCCACATGCAAAAGAATGAAGTTGAAGGCTTTATACCATACACAAAAAATAACTCTAAATGGGTCAAAAACTCAACATAAGAGTTAATAAATAAGATTCTTAGGAGAAAACATAGTGGAAAAGCTTATGACATTAACTCAGAGCCAATGATTTCTTGAATATGACATCAAAAACATAGAAAACAACAAAAAAGTAGATAGATTAGATTTCCTCAACATTAAAAACTTTTTAGGACTTCTAGCCAGGATGGAGACGTAGGTGGACACACTTTGCCTCCTAGCACAACCAACAGAAGGACAGCAACAAATTTAAAAACAAAAAACAACCAGAACTGCCAGAAAATTGAACTGTATGGATGTCTGACAAGCAAGGAGTTAAGAAGAAACATTCATTGAGACCAGTAGGAGGGGCAGAGGTGGGCAGTTGGGCAGAGAAGGACTTGTGGCAGGGTGGCGGCTGGCAGAGCCAGCGGTCCCACATTCATGTGCAGATAAACTGGGAGGAACAACTGGGGAGTGAGACAGACCACACAACCCAGGGCTCCAGTGCAGGAAAATAAAGCCTCAAATCTCTGACTGAAAATACATGTGGGGGTTGAGGTAGCGGAAGAAACTCCCAGCCTCACAGGAGAGTTCATTGGAGAGACCCACAAGGTCCTAGAATGTACATAGACCCACCCACCTGGGAATCAACACCAGAAGGGCCCCATTTGCTTGTGGGTAGCTGAGGAAGTGAGTGAAAGCTGGCTGAGAGCTGAGCAAGCAGCATTGTTCCCCTTTGGACCCCTCCCCCACATATAGCATTGCAATGCAGTGACGTGGATGCCCCGCCCTGGTGAATACCTAAGGCTCCACCCCTTACTACATAACAGGTGTGCCAATATAAAGAAATATGGTCCAAATGAAAGAACAGATCAAAGCTCCAAAAAGAATAAACTAAGCGATGAAGAGATACTCAACCTATCAGATCCGCAATTCAAAACACTGGTAATCAGGATGTGCATAGAAATGGTGGAGTATGATCTCAAAATACAGGAAAAAGTGAAGGCTATGAAAAGTGAAATAAAGGAAAATACACAGGGAACCAGTAGTTACTTAAAAAAATTTTTTTTAGACATCAAAGGACTATCACTAGTGTGAAAAGTCACTCCCTAGAGTGGGGGTAAATATTTGCAAATCATCTATTGACAAGGGATTAATATCTAGAAGATATAAAGAACTATTATTACTGCAAAACAAAACAAAACAACCTGATTAACAAACAGGAAAAGGACTTGAGTAGACATTTCACCAAAGAAAATGTGCAAAAGACTAATAAGCACTTGAAAAGACTCTCAACATCACCAATCATCAGGGAAGTGTCAATCAAAACCACAATGAGATATCACTTTACACTCATTAGGATGGCTCTTGTAGAAATGAGATCAAAAAACAAACAGAAATAATAAGCATTGTCCAGGATGTAGAGAAATTGGAACCCCTGTGCATTGCCGGTGGAAACGTAAGATGGTGCAACTGTTGTGGAAAACAACAGTATGGAAGTTCCCCCAAAAATTAAGCATAGAATTACTACCTTATGATCCGGCAACTCCAGTTTTGGATATATACTCAATCGCATTAAAAGGAGAGACACAAACTGGTATTTGTTCACCATGTCCTTGGCATCATTATCACAAATAGCCAAAAAGTGCAAGCAACCCAAGTGTCCATCAACAGAGAAATGGGTAAACAAAATGTTCTATAGAAATACCATGGTGGAATATTCAGCCTTTAAAAAGCGATAAAACTCTAACATATGCTTTAAGACATGACATGAAGCACAGTTAAAGGACAGATGTTCCATGATTCTGCTTACATACAGTACCTGAAATAGTCAAACTCATGACACAGGACACAGAATGGTGGCACCGGGGCTGCGGAAGTGGGGAATGGAGAATTATTGTTTAATTCCTACGGAGTTTCAGTGTGAGCTGGATGGTGGTAATGGTTGCACAGCAATAGTAAAGTAAGTAATGTCACTTAAAAATGGTCAGTGTTATATTATGTATGTATTAGTGCAATAAAAAATGTCTCCTCTTAGGAAGATCACTGAACCAACTAATTATGCAGAGAGAGAGCACTAAGCCACTCTGGCCTAGGCCATTCTCCTCAATGTTCAGGCTGAATCTTCATAGTCGTCTCGAATCATCATCAGCTGGGCCACTCAGGTTTCGAAGGGCAGGGAAGTCCCCTGAGCTCTCCTGGCTATTCTGTACCCTAACGGGCCTGGCACCTTTATTTTTAGAGGATCATCTCTGTATCAGACCTAATATACTAAAATGCAGCCCATATCTGATAACCTTTTTGTTAAAAAACTTGAAATTTACGAAAAATTTTAAATTTGTTTGCCAATAAGTAGTTTATTTACTATGATTTCTCAGCAATCATGTGCATTCTTGAGAATTTCCAGAGTGAGAAAAACCAGCTTCAGTTGTTTAATAAATGCATGAAATGTTTATTCATGAGTAAGAATGACAATTAATGGACTCAAGGTGATACCATGCTGTTGACATTTGATTAAACATTTATTAACTTAGATTTTGCATTTTTCCTTTTGTACTTTGAGCCTTTCTTTTTTCCTTCCCTCCCTCCCCCTTTTCTTTCCTTCCTTTCTTTTTCTGTTTCGTTCTTTCAGTTATCAGATCTTTTCAAAGATCTCGGGCCTTAACTCCCATGCTAGCCAATGGACAAAACAGTGCAACCAGCTCCCTTAAAGTTTCTTATGTGTAGCTTTATTTTATACAACTCATAAGGGTAGGTATTAAGTTGGATCATATAAATCACTGTTTTCATTTCTCTGTCTTTTTTTTTCAGTAAAGCATGACAATTTAATCTCTTTGGTTACAAATCCAATAGACTTTTCCCTGTGGACAGGTAGAGTTGAACTGGAGAGCTAAGACCAATGAGCAGGGGCTGTGCCTGTGGTAGGTGCTCAGTCAGGATTTGCTGAGTGAATGAACGCATGCACATACAAATTAGGGACCAAAAAAGATGAAACTAACTACACAGAAACGAAACTGCATGGCACAGACTGTGGTAGTGGGACCAGCAGAATATATCAGTCCTACGCAGCACTTTGGCAATGGCTTTAGTCTTTTTAACCAACATTCTCTTTTCAATTTAATTTTGTTTTGTTAGCAGGGGATTGGCATTGCTTATGGGAGCAAGCAGTCCTGGTGTATCTCCCTGCTGTCTCTGAAAAGAAAAATGGAAACATCACAGGAGTCGAAGGGGGAAAAGAAGCATCGGGGCTCTAAGAGAGGAGACTACAGAGGTTGGCAAAAATTTTGTGAAGCATGTTGCTCTTCATTTGGCAGCAGGGATGATCTCCATGGGCAGCATCTTCAATCGAAAGTCCTGGTGTTCCTGATCTTTTCTCTTCCCTGTGATCCCAGAGAAGCCAACAACTCTATTTCTCTGCAAGTGACAATTCTAGAGAAAACAGAGGATTATCAAACCTTAAGGATTCATAGGACTTCAACTTTGGGTCCATCCGCCCATCCATTTACTGATCTGCTTCAGCCCGTTATATACCATGATGTGCCAGATTCTGACTAGGTGCTGGGAAGAGGATGACATTTAGGGCACCAGACACGTTTCCAAAGTAGACGGGATATTCACCTTGTGTAGGGAGAGTAAATGTGACTAGTGACAGAAGGGAAAACAGGTAGGAAGTGCAGGTCCTGCATACCGCCAGCACGGATTGGGGAAAATGCAAATGCTTTTCCGATTGCAAAGCATCAGGTTGACACTTAAGATAAATAAGACACAGAATTGTCAGATTAAGGAACCCCCAAAACACGTTATTGTCCCTAATGATACAAATCACTTGTTCTCACCTGGAGGAACTTTTCGTTTACTGATTTCACAGGCAACTCCCTCATATGTGAGCAGGCAAGTACACACACATTTTCCGTCCAGCAGAATCACGGTACCCCCGTTTTGGCATGGATGGCATTTTTTTGCACTGTATTCATTGACATAATCTTCAATGGCTCTTTCCAAGTTTTCTTTCTTTTGGTCTGCACCTTTTATTGTCAATGGAATCAGATTATATATAGGAGACAGCTGCAAGAAAGCAAAACACTTAATTTTAGGTCTTTTTCTGCTGATGGAGTTTCTAACATTCTTCACAGAATTATTTGTTCATTAATCAACTAATTCGGCAAAGGCTTAGTGAAGGATTGTTATTGCCAGATATCACTTTAGCCTTTAAGACTTTACTAGTGATGAGAGTTAGTCATGATCTCTCTGGTCATGGAAATGACATTATGGAAGTAAGGAGACTGGTATTAAAATAATCATATAGATACATTTAGATGGGAGCTACGATACTGCTACAAAGGATGGGTATACCTGTCTAAAAAATGAACAATCATGGATTTAAGCTTTTGGCAGTATAATTCATTGGCACACTATTTTCTGAGGTGTTTTTGTGTTCCCTCCTCCTCTCCTCTTTTAGAATATAGCCAGGTGTTTGTCTTGTTTAAGAGGAAGGTTGTGTGCAAGGCCAAGTCCAGAATGCCCTGAAAGTCAACTCTTTATGGACTTATTTCTCTAAAAGCTTGAACTCCTTGGGGAACTTCTGCTGGGCAAAGTACGAGAAGAATGCCAGCGAAGGAGGAAAGTCTTCTAGACCAGGAAGGGGACAGAGTTAGCATGTACCTCAGGTAGCAGGGAGGCATCATTAGATCCCTAGCAGTTATTTTGGCCTGGAAGCCTGGGAACCACCTGACTTCAGGTGAGCACATGAATGCAATCAACAAGGTGGTCAGGGTGACCACAGTGGACCATACACGTACAGATCTCACATTCCCATTTCCCCAACAGAAGCATCAGGATTCTCGTATTAATTTCAGCAACAAGGAAGAACTTCCCTGAACTCCATCCAACACATGAATGAAGGATAAATTTTCCTTCCTTCATGGAGGCATGGGATCTCGATGTCAAATTTAATTAGATTTAAAGAAAATGAAGTAAAATGATATATTTTACACACTTAAATTTCTGGAGTAAGACACAAAGTTACTACAACTGAATCAGGGAAGCTTGGACAGGCTTTCCTGAAAAAATGACTATTAAGCTGAGATTCAAAGGTGTTAAGCAAGAAAGAATAGTATTGTAGTAAGAATTCAAAAAGTTTGTATAGTGGCTATACCCGTGCTTCTTGTCCTTTTGGCTAAGATCAAGTACATAATGGAGGTACCATAACATGTATGAAAACTTGGAACATATGTCCATTAAATGTAAGCAAATTTAATTATGTGACTATAAATAGCTGTTTGATGAAAGAATTGTAACAAAGTGAGGCCCTTTGGTGGCACAGCACTTTGAAAAAAGAGACCCCAAAATTAAAAAAAAAATTGGAACCTAAAGATTCAAGAAAGAATACATAAAATATATACCAGGAATTCCTGCGGAAGAGTAATGACAGGGTGGATATTGTCAACTAATCCTTTCACTAGGCACAAAGAGAAAGCTGAACAAAATAAAACCAAAATGGAAAATCTGCTTGAAGGCTGTGGAGGACAAACAAGGGGACAAAAAAGTGACAAGGTAATAAAGATCTGGGAGGCGATGGAAATTCAGTGAGGTGAGCCCAGTGTTTTTGGGCCGCCAGTCCCCTTGGCATATTTCCTAACTGAGGAAAAGGCAGGCAAATGGCTAAGTGGCAGAGAAAACATATTACTGAACTCGGGGGACCAAGGTTGGAATTCAGGACGGATGAAGCGTCCCAACCCAAAGGACTACAGTCCTAGAAGCAAGAGGCGATTGGAAGTAGTGTAGCCCTGGTAAAGACTGCGTCCTGGTTTGGGTTAAAATAATCCTGATTGATTAGTACTCTGAAGCTTTCTAGATGTAAATATATATTTCCTTGGGAGGAAAATAAAATCATCTCAGGTCTCACACTACTTCTATAACAATTTTTAAAGTATGATCTTCAGCCCACAATAAGAAGAACCAGGTACACAAGTAAACAAAGCAACATGATTGAAAACCATAGAAATAATAGAAATTGGAGGGATTAGCCAAAGAACACATACGCATTACACATAGACACAGACAACAAGGCGGTGATGACCGGAGGGAAGGGAGGGTGGGGGCAGAGTAGTGGCGGGCAAAGTGGGGGAATAATGGGACATCTGTGATGGTGTCAATAATAAAGATAAAGTCAAAAAGTAAAAAGAAATAATAGAAACTGGAGACAGAGCAAGGGGGATGAGCAGATATAAGTGATCAGACATAGATTTTAAAATAACTTCCTAAGCAGGGGGATAAGACAAGCTTGCAAATGTTAGCAGAGAACAGGAAATTATTTTTTTAAATGGAAGGTCTGAAAAAATAAACAGATACAGGGGAACTTGATACTGTAATAAACAAATTAGTGGACTGGTTAAAGGGCAGATGAGACACAACCGAAGGAAAGTTAATGACCTGGAAGAAAGAAAGATTATTATTTTTCAGAAGAAAAATTATTGACCATGAAGTTTGAAAAGATAAAAGTTTTGGAAATACAGAAAAAAGGCAGAAAACATAAAAAGGTATGTTTAGGTAAAAGATGTATATAGTTTGAGTCCCAGAAAGGGAGAATATATAAGAAAGAAATTTTGAAGAATAATGGCTGAGAACACTATAAGTATGATGGCTGACATCAAGATACCCCCGGAATGAAGAGCAAGATTAAACATTTTTCTTTCTGCATGTAGGCACATCAGAGTAAAATTGCTAAAAAAAATCAGGAAAGCCCACAAACAATGATAATGAAGAAAATCTTAAGAGCAGCTTAGTAAAAACCCACAGTACTTTGAAAGTAGACTGACATTTGATTTTCATAGATATAAAAAATATGCCACCAATCAGAAATACAATTTAAATTGTTCTAGAATAAAGAGATAGCCATAGGAAATTTTTTTAAAAAGTGACTTTCTAACTTGTAACACACACACACACACACACACACACACACACACACACAGTAACTCTAGGCTTATTGTAGGTAAAAATATAAAAGCAAAACAGTAAAGGGTCTGAAGGTAACATATAGGAGAGCATCTTTAAGACCTTGAGGTAGAGGTTGACTTTAAACAGGACACAAAAGCACTAATGGTCATGAAAAGAAATATACATTTAACTATATCAAAATAAAAAAAAATCAATGTGATAATTCCTGAGAGCAGGCACCAAGAAGGATGCAGCATCACTTTGGGGGTCTTCTCTCCAAAAATACACAACCTTAATCTACTCTGAGCCTAAACTGAGAGACAGTTGATACCAGCGACCAATACTCATCAAAAGTGCTAAGGTCGTGAAAGACAAGAAAGGCCTGAGGAATTGTCACAGATTGGAGGAGACTAGAGGGACATGACCGCTAAGTGCAGCATGAGATCCTGACTGGATCCTGGAACAGGAGAGAGAACAGTAGGGGGAAAACTGGTGCTATTTAAACAGGGTCTATGGTTTAGTCGATGTGAATGTTCCGAGTTTGCTAAAAGGCACCACGGTTATGTAAGTTGTTAGCATTTGGCTCCTGGGTATAGGGCGTATGTGAACTCTGTGCTGTTTTTGCAGTTTTAATGTCTGTACTATTTGCGCAATTTTATGGTAAGTCTAAAGTATTTCAAACTAAAAAGTAAAAAAGAGGACAGTGATGATCAAAAATACCATTAAAGGGTGGAAGTCCTCAAGTGAGGGAAGACGTTTCTAACTTTCAAGTAGAATAGTCTCATGTCCAGAATATGTTTAGAGCTTCGACAAAGTCAGTGACTGTCCGCCAGTACAGCCCTTTATGGATTGGTGCATAGGATATGAATCTCAGCTATGTTGTATTTACGTGGAAGAAAGAAACCACTTACCAACATTGCCACATCGGCACAAACAGTGGGAGCATGTGGTGGAGTTCTTTTGATTTTTAAGAAAAGAAATTCATCTTGTTTTACCCTTCAAAGGAAAGTCAAGGCCAGATCATCTAGGATACAGGAGTCCCGGGGGCGGGGGGGCATGCAGACAACACAGTTTGGATGAAATGCATAAACAATGTTCAAAGAGATCGAGATGAAGGACATGTAATGACAGCAGCTCAGAGGAACCTCAAACCCCAGAGTCAAAGAATCCCACAGGAAGACAAACAGCAAATCCAATGCACTTCGTGAAGTTTTCCTGAAGAGGCACATCTTTTTCTGATGAACGCTGGCCTTCCGTGAAGTAAGAAAATACTTACAAATTTTCTCCTATTCTCACTAACCCTATCATTCTACCATTTGTAGGTAGATATATTTTCAGTGAATGTAGTTGATCATGAAACTTGCTAAAAGACAATATAGTTTAAGTATTTGGGATATTATACTAAGTATTATATTATTATACTAAGTGTTGAGGTTTCTTTTGGGCTTCCAAACTAACTAAAGTATATGTACCAGATGTAGTTTGTGGATAGGATGCGCTGTTTCCATCCCTCTATAAGACAGTTGGGAAGGGTTTTCACTCTGTGGTTAGAACTGCAATGACTGTGACACAGAGCACGGCAGCCCTTTAAAATACTGACGCTCTTCAGCATTTGGTGCATCACTGTCAAGTTGCACAATATAATAAAAAATCGTAGGTCAATTGGTTCATAATTACCCAAGTTGTTCCAGAAAGACATGTGGGTACATAAGAATGGTGGGGGGAAAACAAAAAAGGAGAACTGAGAATAGGAAAGGCAAGATGAAGGAAAAAGCAACACAAAAGCCCCAAATTCAGGAGAACCCACCCATTTGCACATGGTGGGTCACAAATTTGGTCACAAATTTTCTAGCTCATTGAGTCAGACCACTGAATTTAATGATCACATGCATTGCAAAAAAGAACTTCCTGATTCCCGAGAGAAACAAAATGGTCCTTGAAACTGAGGTTAAGGGGTAATATCTGCCCTGGTTTTCATGGAGGAGACCTTATGAACTTCCCTTCCCTAAGGCCTTAATAAACACTTCCTGTGTCAGAAGCGGTAGTGGGATGCCACCCACAGACGAGGACAACCAAGGGCAGATAGAAGACAACTAACAATTTCCGAGCACCTACTTTGTGCCAGTTTGTGCTATAGGCTCTGTATGTGCAACCATATTAAATCCTCAGAAGAAACCCAGAGCCCTGGAGAATTGTGTTGCAGAAGTCAGAAATGGCCGCTCATCTGGCGAGGGAAGGCGACCCAAGCTCGGCCTGGGTGGGCCTGATGCTCCACTCTGCGCCTTTCTTCTCTGCCATGCTCCTTTCCGGGGACGAGGTGGGCATGCATTTGAATGCTCCCATCTCTTTCAGATGAAAGAGCTGTTCGTTTGCACCAAAAGTTACATGTCACAAGAGAATGACAAAGTCTTCTACTTGAAAATACACGTGCCTTACCCTTTCATTTACCAGCACTGGAGCATCGCTTAAGGAAGATGCCCAGTTTACAAAGTCAGTCACATCCACCGTTTTGGCTCCTCTGAGAAGCTTCTCTTTCAGCTGAAGCGCATATTGTTTGGTCCCACCTCTGATGAGCGAAATAACATTATCGATGATGCTCTCGCTGGTGATGTTTACTGAAAGGAGACAGAGAATGTAAGTGAGGGTTTTTCATTCTGCGATACTTGGTAAACATTTATTGAGCCCCTTTTGTATAGCCTAATATAGTTATTGAATTTTACTTATAAGAATTATGTATGCAACATTTTCAGCCCAAATCTCCAAGGGCAATTTTTATTAGTAGCTGATTGTAGACTCCAATCATCTTTTTCTTAAAAAAAAAAAAAAAGGTACCATGATCGAGATACATGGGTAATTCAAAGTTAATCACTTATGCATATGCGCATATGAGAACCAAACATGAATTTAAATGTACTATGTAATATTTTTTGTTGCAGAATTGCCTTCATAATTATATTTTATATTGGTTCACCTTAAATTATTTTAATAGTACAAAAAAAATCAAAGGGTACAAAAAATAAAGTGAACAGCAAAATTGCTTTCTACAAATGGCCACCCATTTTCTCCCCCAGTCCTTCTCTCCAGACTAAACCACTTTTAACAAACTTTTGCGAGTCTCTTAGACTTCTGAATTTTTTGAACTAGAAAAAATTTTCAAGGTGATTTTTTTAACCTTCCTCAATTTTGTGGACAAGAAAGCTGAGGCTCAGAGAGTTGGAATGACTAGCTCAAAATCGCACAGTTAGTTTAAGGGTCAAATATCGGAATTACGACAAGCGATGTAAAGGCCGGTTTTTCTTTTCCATTCATCAGTGGTTTCCCATCGTGGCCACACGTTAGTGGTTGCTGCGCTTTAAGAAAATCAGGCTTTTCCATTTTCTGCTTCCCCACTATCTGCAAAGGCGAGTCTTAAGCATGTGTGTTTCAGAAAATGCTCTCTCAGGTTTTTCTGATTACAGTAAAACTTGAGAATTCCAGCGCTGCCTCATTAACAATGGATCTAATATTTATACTAAAGATAGTTATATTTTTAAAAGGCTTATGAACTGATTTAATGTTAAGGATGGATTAGGGATTTCTTTTTTCAGTTTTATTGAAATATAATTGACACACAACATTGTATCAATTTAACGTGTATCTCATAGTGGCTTGACCTGTATTATAAAATAATTACAATAAGTTTAACATACTTCACATCATATAGTTACAATTTTTTTGTGTGTGATATGAACTTTTAAGATCCACTCTCTTAGGAACTTCCAAATATACCACATAGCATTGCTAATCATGTATAGTCATCTGGTGTTGTATGTTACATCTCTGATACTCATTTCTCTTATGATTGTAAGTTTGTACCACTTGACCGATTGAGTGAAGGTGGATTAAGGACTTCAAGTCAAATGGAAGGCTGAGTTAGAAAGAGAGTTTTGGTCTTCTTTCTTAACATACAGTACTGTCACTTGCCCTTTTAGAAGCTTAGTTAAAATTAGAGAAAAAAAAGAAAATTATTTCCTCAAGATATTATTCTAGCATCGCCATCACAAGTGCCCAAATCTGTCATGACTACAGAGGGAACAGCACCCCCAGAACTGCACTGCACAACCTGCATGGTGGTGGCACTAGGGAGCACATGTCCCTGGGGTCCTTGTGTTTGTGGCAATTTGGGAACCACTGTAAAGAGAAAGAGTTTTTAGCACTTTTTTTTTTTTAGATAAAGAGGGTAGACAGTAAGCGGGCTCATAGTGACAAGGCAGTGCTAACTGACAGGTCTTTCTTTCTTTCTCTTTCTTTCTTTCTATAGAGGGGAAGGGAAAGAGAAAGAGAAGGAGAGAAACATCTATCTGTTGCCTTTTGCACACCCCCAGCTGGGGACATGTCGCACAACCCAGGCATGTGCCCTGACAAGGAATTGAACCAATGACCTTCAGTTTGCAGGCCAGCACTCAATCCACTGAGCCACACCAGCCAGGACCCCGTATTTTTAACTTAATAAGTTAGGCCATACTTACCAGTTCGACCATCACCCCTCTTTACACAATCATTTTTATTAATCTGTCCTTCGAGTTCAACTGCGACATTCACAGAGAAATCCAAATTATACCCAAGACATCTCTTTACATCTTCTAATTCAATACCTGTTTAATATATTTAGTTGAAAATTATTAGATAATATCTAACAATATCATAAATAAATTCCAGTTTTGCTCTTTTGTAAGGAACATACTTGGATTCCTATGCATTTTTATTAAACACAAATGTATGTTATATTTTTCCTGCTTTGTCCACATGTTTGATTCTAGTGGCCTCCTTTTGACTCTACTTGTCAACTTAATGGCAAAGGACATACAGATTTACCCCCTGTGCAAAAGGGAGATAGCTTGTACTAGGGTAGTTATGTTATTACGTGTAGTTAGCTAGTTATAAATAAAGGAAGGGTGCAAATGGAATCGGACATTAAGCCAAATAAACTAGGAAGCTGAATCAGATATTAAGCCTAATCTACTAGGGAGCGAAGTCAGACATTAACCCTCATTCACTAGGAAGCCACAGCATTCACAGTCTCTCCAGGGGGCAGCCGCAGCATCCTCCTCCAAGGGGACATGATCCCTGAATTGGGCAGGAAGAATCCGTTACTGGTCATTAACTGGGGTTACCTAGGGAAGCGTCAGAACAGCAGGGGAAATTCCTTTGCTCAGCACACATGCCGCAGAAAGCAGATGGTGCAACAGAACTTTGGGGCATGCGTGGTGGGAGCCAAAACGGCGACATACAAGGGCAGAATCTAGCCTCGGAAAATCTGGGGAAAGGATTGGATTGAATGAGGGTGTGGAACCCCAGAAAGTCCAGGAAGGGAATTCGTTGAGGGGGAGAGCCGCACAAGCCTGGGAAAACCCAGGAAGTAGGCTGGGTAGTGTGAAGGCAAGCCTGCTCTTTCTCCCAAACCAAGAAAATACATGGAGGATTCTCAAGGATCCCCGAGCAGTTGCTCCCAGAGCCTGGCCGCACCTTCCACATCCCTGAGGACAGAGCAGTTCCCTCCACCCCAGTACACCTTGCCACTATGTTTAAACTTCTCCCAGGTGTGCATCCTTTGAAATTTCTTTCTCGTGTTTTCACCACAAGAACTTGTTTTCACCAGTGACGACAGTTATATTTCCAAGATTAAAGATTTTAGCCCTTGGAGCTTTTCCATCCCCAGACTTGTAGCCTGAAGGGTTTCTTGTGTTTTGACCACCCCTGCTGAGCCTTTTTCTTCTGGTTTTCATGTTACTCGAGACACGTGCTCATGTGCCCCTGACCTGTGACAGCTATCCAGGCAGCTTACCAGGCAGTGCTCAGAGATCTGGTGACACTATTTTGCAGGCTTGAGCCCTGGGAGGCGGTCTGAGCCAGGAAACCTCATATTTCCCTTCCCCAGGTTTCTTCTGCCTGCCCAAACTAGACAGAGGCATTAAGAGCAACTGGTTCTGGCTATGACATATTTATTTCATTCATAGTGTGCTTACCAACCACGGGGACAGTATTTGGCTTTAAGGGCAGAGATGCATCCCATTCTTCACTTTATACTGCCAGGGGCTCCAGAGAAGGAGCCCTGGAAGGGGTTTTGGGCAACACCTCCTTCCTCAGAGGTGCCTGTCCCCCCCCCAAATTTTGAGGGCAGAGGAGAGGAGATATGCTGATATTGATCACCTCTTTAAGAAATATAACAACTTGCCATACTGATAAAATAAATAAATAAAACTTATTAACATAGTCTTTTGCATCTACTTCATGTTTAAAAGCTTTCAACAAAGCCTTCAGGCCAGGATGGCAATTTTGCAACATACAGGACTAACCTGTACCTACGGCAAACACCATAGGATGAGCAATGGTGGCCTTCCTTCTATGATTTCAGGCATGGTAGGAAGCTACCACCGTATGACTGGAATTGTTATCCTACAAGGTAAAACTCATTTTCTACCCTTGCTTTAAATGTTAGATGTATATGATGTTAACATTGCTTCTTCCCTCCCAAAACTGCAGGATGCTTTGGAAGAAAATGATCATATTCAGTAGCCTGGTTCAATTTTTATGTGTAATAATTGAACCAGGTTACTGAATAAGAAATAGGTTATATAAATTATAACTGTTGTACTTTCTTTAACCATTTAAATAGGACTTCACTAAAAGCAACTTTACCAAATATTATTAAATAGCAATACAATTTCTGTTGCTGATTAGTTCAAGGCCGAGTCCTCTTGTTTGAGGTTGAAGTCAATTTGCTGTTTGATAGGGTTTTAGATGCCAAAGGTCAGGGAGAATGTTCTCTCAGGGAAGCTGGCTCCATTACTCTATTCTAGAGACTTTAACCATTGAAGGAGGTTAGCAGTAGAAATAATGGTTGGTGAAAACATTATTAGAAGTTAGAGCTCCATTTCTAGGTATACCTTTTTGCCTCATGGAAGTTCTATCCAAAACATATATTAGTTCATATAGTCCTCCTAGAGACCCAGAGCTACTGTAGTGAGTTCCGTAGATTTCCAAAAATGCAAAATATTCCCCCTTTTCATAGGAGGTTGGCAGGTTTTTTAAATCATCCAAGAAGGTTGACGTCAGCATAACATTCCGGCTTCTCATCACAAATCTTCCCAGATCAACTTCTCCTTTCACATGCATAAACATTTTTCCCTTTGTTGTAGACCAGAAAAAAAATAAATGTGAGTTTAAGCACCATTGTTTCAAATCTAAAATCACAAAATTTGAAATTTTCACAGGCAATACATTTCTTTAGCAGTGACCGTATGACATCACGTTAACCCCGTAGAATGGCAAACTTCAATGACTGTTCACATCACTGTTGATGGAGATGTACAGCAGCTAGGACCCTCTCACGCATTGTGGGTGGGAGTGGAAAGTGGCGTAACCACTTTGGAGGACTGTTTGGGTTTCTTATGAAAGTAAACACACAGCAACCCTATGGCCAGCAGTACCACTTTTACATATTTACTTAAGAGAAAACAAATTGTCCACAGGAAGACCTGTAGAAGACTTTTATAGCAGCTTTAGTCAGCATAGCTTAAAATTGGAAATGACTCAAATGTCCGTCAACAGGGAAATTAATAAACGAGTTGCAGTACATTCACACGAAGGAATACCAGTTAGCAATAAAAAGAAATGAACTACTGATAACATACAACAACATAGGGAAATAAAAAATATTATGCTGACTGAATTAAGTCAGACACAGAAGACTATATACTATATGATTCCATTTTTATGATGTTCTAGAACAGCTGAAACTACGTTATGGTCAGAGAACACTCATCATTTGTTGCCTCTCAGATGACAGGGGATTGACTGCAAAGGGCGTGAAGGAATTCTCTTGTGATCATGGAAATGTGCTACATCTTCTTTGAGGAGGTAGTCGCACAGATCGATACAACAGTCAGTACTCACGGAGCTACATGCTTAAAATCTTTGCGTTGCATTGTAGGCAAATGATGCCTCACTAAGTTGATTTTAAAATGTGAACAATGGAAGGAAATGTAGATGTTATATATGAAGCCCAGTCTTTTTGTTTTGCAGATGAAGAAACTGATCTAAAGGTATCAAGTTATTGGCTCCAGATGACACAAACAGTCTGTGACAACAATTGGTACTAAAAGCCTATCAGGTGTTGCTCTTCCTTCTACTATGTCCTCTCGATCTTTGATAACTGAGATGAAATAGACAGTATTTCAAGACATGGATCTCAAGCCAACCTAACACAGCTCGAGAGCTAAATGCTCTGCAGGCTGATGGCTTACATTACTAAGAGAAAACTGGGGCAGTGATGAACTATGTGACTGAGTCTAGACTGTCCTAGCCACAACTGAATTGAAATTGTCACCTGTAACTCTGTACATTATTCTTTTGAAATTCTCCTGCTCTAGCTGTGGTTGGCACATGTTGGTTACATGGGAGTTAAAACATTCTATTATTTTTGAAGAGGTATATCTCAAGAGAGGACTTCCGGCCAAGATGGAGGCATAGCTGGACATGCTGTGCCTCCTCTCACAACCAAGATTGAGGACAACAAAAATATAGAACCAAAAAGAAAAAAGAAAACCCAATCAGGAAAATTGAATTATGCGGGAGTCCAACAACAATTCATCCAGACCGGTAAAGGGGCGGAGTCAGTGGCTGGCGGAGTCTGATCGCGGTGGGATAAGCTGGTGATGGTCCCTGATGCACAGTCACTCCAGGCTAACAGGTGGAGGTGTTGCCAAACACAAGGAGGCCAAGCGGGGCACACAAGGGGGCTGACCGAGGTCACACATTCGCGCACAGATAAACCAGGTAAAAATGGGCAGCAGGTCAGACTGCGAGATGCAGGGCCCCAGCACCAGGAAGTGAAGCCTAAAAGCACCCATTGAAAACACTTGTGGGGGCTGAGGTGCCAGGAGGGAGTTCCAGCCTCACAGGAGAGTTCATCAGGAAGACCCATGGGGTCCTGGAGCGTGCTCAGGCCTGCCCACCCATCTGGGAATGAGCACCAGAGGGGTACAGTTTGCTTGGCGGAAGCAGTGGAAGGGACTGAAATCTGGCAGAGAGTGGAGCAAGCGCCACTGTTCCCTCTCGGACCCCATCCCCACATCCAGCATCACAACCCAGTGACTGGGTTGCCCCACCCTGGGGAACGTCTAAGGCTCCACCCCTCACTATGTAACAGCCGTGACCAGACAAAAACAAAAAATCCAAAACCAAGGATGGCTCAAAAGGGAGAATAGACCGGGGCCCTGGAGCTAAGGCATCTGAGTGACCAGGAGGTGGTCAACCTATCAGATGCAGAGCTCATAGCACTGGTAGCCAACCTATCAGAAGCACAGTTCAAAGCTCCAGTGATTAGGAAGCTCACAGAATTGGCTGATTTTGGTCACAAATTAGAGGAACTAATTTGTGGAGGCTACAATAAGTGAAATGAAGAAAAACACACAGGGAACCAATAGTGATGGGAGGAAAACTGGGACTCAAATCAATGGAGTGGACCAGAAGGAAGAAACAACCAACCAAACAGAAAAGAAGGAAGAAACAAGAATTCAAAAAAATGAGGATAGGCTTGGGGACCTCCAGGACATCTTTAAACATCCCAACATCTGACTTATAGGGGTACCAGAAGGGGAAGAGGAAGAGCAACAAGTGGAAAACATATTTGATCAAATAATAAAGGAGAACCTCCCCAATCTGGCAAAGGAAATAGTCTTCCAGGAAGTCCAGGAAGCTCAGAGAGTCCCAAAGAAGTTGGACCCAAGGAGGAACACACCAAGGTACATCATAATTACATTAGCCAAGATTAAAATGGAGAGAGTCTTAGAAGCAGCAAGAGAAAAGGAAACAGTTACCTACAAAGGAGTTCCCATCAGACTGTCAGCTGATTTCTCAAAACAGATCTTACAGGCAAGAAGGGGCTGGAAAGAAGTATTCCAAGTCATGAAAGGCAAGGACCTACATCCAAGATTGCTCTATCCAGCAAAGCTGTCATTTAGAATGGAAGGGAAGATAAAGTGCTTTTCAGATAAGGTCAAGTTCAAGGAGTTCATCATCACCAAGTCCTTATTATATGAAATGTTAAAGGGACTAATCTAAGAAAAGGAAGATAAAAAAATAGGACAGTAAAAAGACAGCAAACTCACAGATATTAACAACCACATCTAAAACAAAAGGAAAGTAAGCAAACCACTAGACCAGGGGCAGGAACACAGAAATGGAGATCACATGGAGGGTTTGCAACAGGGGAGTGGGAGGAGGAGAGAGGGAGAAAAGGTACAGAGAATAAGTAGCATAGACGGTGGGTAGAAAATAGACGGGGGGGGGGGG